>BMAU01020231.1:0-350462 GCA_019973935.1 Trichonephila clavipes | reverse complement strand
CGACCGCTTTTATTGCTCCTTAAACAAAATACATCCATTTTCACTCCGCCTGTTTCCACATCATCTTCATCAACTCAAGCACTACTACTTCCTTCCTCATCTTCAATAGCAGCTACAGTGTCACAACCTCAACCACCAACTCCTGTTTCTTATGCCGTGTTTCCCACAACCAATAATATGTTCACCCCTGTTGAACCATCTTCATCAATAATATCCGCTTCCTCATCCACCTCCGATGTTCAAATTCCAAAGAATGTACAACAGAATTCAAAAAAATAGAAGAAAAGGCTTAAAAGCACAGAAACCAGAAATCGAAATAAAAATGGCACCACATAAACCCAGAAAATCTGCAACTATAGATTATACAACAGATGACGAAGACTTGATAATGTATGATGTGGAGGAGGAGGAACTTGAACCAGATCCTACGGATAAATTCGCCATCACCGAATATCATCGAAACAATCCTGAAAAATATATACGCGCGTTAACTCCAACGCGTTTCAGAAAAAGTAGGAGCAAATTTTTATTAACATTAACTGCTTACACTTTTTTTAAACTAAAATTTTTCACTAGTCTTTTTTAATGCTTTTATTTTTAGATCTTGTCTGACTTGTTTGCTTTTATTACTTGAAAACTAGTCTTATGCGTGATTTGAAATTTTAACTTTTTAAAAACTGTGCTGTCAATATTTTTACCCACGTTTTATCGAATGTTTTAATATTTTAACAAATGTTTGGCGCAGTATAGCCAGATTTGGTTCTTGCGCCATAAAAGCTCACATTCACTCACTCACTCGACTTACGCAATTTTCAAATCGCGTCTCAGTTTTTTTTTTTTTTGCAACACTGAAATTTAGGCGATTAAAATTTGTCAATCTTGCTAGGAAAATAAATTTGGGAAGTGGATGAGAGTGATGGTGTTCAAGAACTACTTGACTCCAGCAATCAGGAGCTGACAATTAATGAGCTCATAGAAATGTATGAGCAAGAGCAAGACATTTAAGAATTTGAGTCTTTATACCCAGTTAATTAAGAAAATCTAATGACGGATGGTAATTTACAGAATTCCTCAGTTTAAAGGGTTACAAAGGGTTACAAATTTCGAATACAGACTCCAACGAAGCGTATTTTTCCAACAAAACAAAAAGAAATAAAAAAATTTGTTAGCATGTTACTTGGAAAATTTGCTGAAGAAAAAAATAATCTTTGGGTGGGCAGGCTACTTTGTTAGATTTTGTAAAATCTTCTACATCAAAATAACTTCGATTAGCGATTTTTTTCTATATTATTATTTTCTTTCATCTCCGGTCCCAACTAAAGATAATTTACATGTATTTATATGCGAAACTATAGCCCGACTTACGCGGTTATCACTCATTTTCATGTATCGCGTCGGAGTTCGAGGTATTACTGTACCTTCAAAAGCAATTGTTTTATTAATGAACTCGTACACTTTGTGAAAATCTTAATTTCTGTGTTCATGTTATCTTTTTTCAGTGATGAATTGTAATACATAAACATATTGCAAATTCTCCAGTTAACATCCAAAACTCTTTGGCTACACAAAAACTCAAATGCATGTAAATAACAAATTTGTTTAAAAAAACATATACCAGTAATAAATCAATGCGGTTGTAAGCCGATTTCTTTTTTCTAGACATCTCTGATTAAACCTTTAAAACCAAAAAAAAATTAGCTCTTTCATTTATTTTGCATAATGCATAATAACAATGATTTTAGTTTTTCATTTCTTTTATAGAATATCGATATTTGTATTCTTAAATTTTGTATACTAATTCACACAACTCTATTTTTCAAATTATTATTTTCGCGTTTTCTTTTTTTCTTTTTTTTTAATTCTTCCTGCTATAAATAGTGAACTACTTCTATTTTGCTTTGCAGACTTATTTGTAGAAGTTGCCGAAACGAGAATAATAGCTATCAGGTAAAATAAGAAAAAGCAGAAAACCACCCAAAAAGAAGCATTCATTAGCCCTAACGATATCTTATATCATTCGGCTAATGCACTAAAAAAACTCCAGTCATGCCTACTAGAATAAAAATGAAAAAATGAAATGGCTTTATCCATCACCATAAATATTTTTCACACCTTTATACATCAGGCAAAAATATTCCAACTTCCAAATAAATAGCTCTTACCTGCATTTAAGATGGTCAATCAATTAACATTTCACAGCTTCCGCTTATTCTTCTTTATTTTTTCTGAAGACAACTACAGAAATAATCGATTCACAGTAAGCTAAAAAAATATATATTTCGTCTTTCCTTCACTAACATACAACGATGAAAAAAATATTCGACCAAAACTTTGAAGAGAAACAGAAAATGAACAAATAATCGCAAAAAACTAGAATAATCGTCTGCATGCTATTTGATGCAAACACATAATACTAAACAAATAATAATAAATTTAATTAATCACTTGAGAGTAGATATTATTTATTTGCTGATAAAAATCACCTGCAAGTGTTCATACTTCAAACGATTAGTTACTCAAATTTCTAATTTAATTTTGAACTTCAACAAGTCTTAATTCTTTAGACTCTATCCGTTTCAATTTATAAAATATATACTTTTTAAAGCTTTAAATCAAATCACAGTAAAAAAGAAATTTTTCTCCATCAATTCAAGCAAAACAGACTTGTTAAAAGAAGCACAAATCTTTGTTAAAATAGTTCTAAAGGCCGCTGGTCTGATGTTATAATATTTGTTTTCATCTGATGTCATATTTTTAGTATAGTACGAACACTAATAATTAAGGACATTAAAAAAGGAAAGAACAAAAAGTATTATATAAAATGTTTTTAAAACAATAAAATTTCGATATATGCCGAATAGCAATTATATAAGTGACGACAAGCTGTTAATCTATTATAAAGGTATATTCTTTATATTGAAATATTTAAGAACTCTGCTCTTCTTACATAACGCTAATTTCTCAAGATACATCATTTAATTGTCACATAATATGAATGGACAGTGTTATTATTCGAAACGTAGGAAATCAATTAAATCCCAAAGGAAACTGTTAGAATTTTATTTTTCTCTCGATGCACAATGTTGCCAATGATCAATTAAAGAAACTATACTTAATGGGCTAAATTCATGACGGTCACAAGATAAATATAATCACGTGTTCTCCATTAAATTCAAAATAAGCTGATCTTAGACTTGTACTTGCTACTCTACTTATAAAATTTAGATACAACTTTTTAAATAAGTAAATTAGGTAGATGTTACAATGTTAAAATTCTTCAAAGTTTAAAACTTATTTTATTGCGAATAAATTCATTCGTCTGTTATTGTCAATTTCAATGCAGGTAATGTGACTTTGTTTTAATAAATTTATTATTGTTAAAGCTCATACAAAAGTAACGAAACTGGGATACTAGAGGAAACTCATGCAAATTTGTAAAAATTCGAAGGGCAATACTTTTTGAACTCTTTATATTGCCGACAGGTACAGATAAAGCTCACATGTTTAGTATTATTACTGCATGCGTAAAGATCCTAACAAAATTGATATCGGAAATAATAGACTCCATTAACTGTTATGTTTCCCACGATTTAGACTTCTAAACTTAAAATGTATTCTTTTTTGAACAAATATGACATCTATTTATTTCAATTTCATATATTGCTAATATTATAACTCGAATATATAAAAATATTACTTTCAGATAATATAATTTAAATGCATTTAAAGTTAATTGAGTGGGATCACAATGTAATAAATCCAAATACGGAACATCTAAAATTAATTGAATCATAAAATTTTCATGCATTTATTCCGTGATTTTGAAAAGATACTATAATTTAATATCTGTGTAAAAATGAGAAACGCAAAAAATTCTTCAAAACGAAAGTACATTTAAATATTGTTCTATTGTTAGGTTACTGTTTGAATTTAAAACTATTAGAGTTTTCCTTAACAACATGACCTACAACTCAGTCGATATTTCTTCAATCATTTTTATTTATAGGGATGTAAAGTTCAAGTAGCATGTAAGTTACTAGATACCATATAGGATATATATTTATGAAATATCTTAATTATAACAATATATATAAAGCTGTTATCGTAATCGTAATCGTACCATGAATAAAAAAGAAAATTTTTAAAGAAATCTTTTTTGCCACTGTTGTTTCTTTTAAACATAATAGGAATAAAAACATTGTCTTGTCCAAGATCTCTCAAGCAAAACTATCTTTTTAATTTCATCTGGGAATCACCGCAATACATCTTCAAATTTTTGCAATTTTTAGCTATTGATGCGACGCTGAATTTAATCTTATTTAATTAATTTTAATTCCATATACCCAATTTCTAATACCCAGGTTCGACAGACACATCGCATCATGGCTAAAGACAATAAAAACAGTACTCTAAATTAAAAAGGCCGGTTCTTTAAATAACTATTAATTTATTTTTGATTAACATGATTAATTTTAAGTAAATGTACAAATATGGTTATATAACTTAATTGAGATTCTACTTAACTTTGAGAGAGGGAGTCTGGTAGAAGGGAGTAAAACATGGTCGCCGCTCGAAGTCCCGCGGAGTCCAGTTCAAGGCCTGGATCTGATTAAATCGTCGCTCGGTGTCCCAAGTGTGAGTGAGTGTCTCGAAATTGGGGTGCATCCCGTCTTTATTTGGCGTCCTCATCACTTCCAAATACTAGAGCGGACTATTTACTTTGTCCGCTTAATTTTCTCTCATTGGTCCGGAACCAGCGCAAAGTTACCGCACAACGGTCAATGGCATTTTATATATCAGCGCGGGAAATTCTAATGACACACCCCGATATCCCGATATTTTATGGGTACAATGCCCTTTCCAGGCGTGGGAACGTGGCACCCTTTGCTAAAGTTGGCCCTCAGAGGTGGAGTAAGAAAAACACATTCCACCGAATTCCGTTTCTTGTAAACAGGGCAAATGTAAAAACTGCAATTGTAACTTTGGGGACCGGCGACCTCCCATCACTATTGTTAGTTAATTGAAGTTGCAATACTACCCGAAAAGAAAATGCCAGTCGCCATGTTGATTCTGGGCATACTCGAAGTTTCTGCGACTTTTTCTGCGTTAAGGTCGCGACGAAAGCTCTACAGACTTTTACAAAAAATGTCATGTTGCACACGAGCATTGTGTTTGATTGATGAAAAGCAAAAATTCAGGATGCCAATCATTGTTTATTGCTCTGGGCTCTGGTTTAGTTGTGTTGATTGTTTCTTATTTACTGATGTATTTTTATTCGAATAGACGCACATTTGTCATCAGCATCGTGGTATAAATTCCCCTTTGTTTCCCATAGTAGTAAATAGAGTTTTGTGTTATTCGTATTTAGTTTTATTATTTTCTCAATAATCACAAGTCAAAATTATTTAACGGCACGTCTATACGTTATAAGACTTTGGGAAAAAATTGCACGTTGATACCTAAAGGTTCGCCCCTCCTGCCCCAATGGATCAATTCATGGAAGATGTTAAAATAACGTCTCTTGAAGGTCATTTCCGTAAAGAAAGTAAGTGATTGGATCAAATCCTGGAATGGATTTAGTGAAAAGATAAAAATGAACAAGACAGAACTCGCGCCCAGCTTTTTTTTTTCTGCTTGTTACCACGTCTGACGTCCGTGCGCATAGTACCCAAACATTACGCGAGGAAGAGTGCGTGCATTTTTATTACTGTTTTCCATATTTCCAGTCTTTTTTAAGGGGTGTTGGAAAGCTAAAATCTTATTTTTTTGACAATTTGAGATTTTTACATTTTCACACTGTATAGATTTTAACCTTTCTAAACATACCTTACTTTAACCTCTAGGGTATTTAGAAGCCCTTAAAACGTATTTTTAAATAATCATTGAATTTGGGCCACGCCCATTTTAATGGCGAAAATTGTAAACAAATTACTTTGCTTTTGCTTAAAAGTGTAACGACTAATATAAACCAAAACATGTATCTTTTATTTTAAATTGAGCCTTTTATATTTTTATTTCCTAGTCGATTAGAAGTCTCACTGTATACATTAAAATCAATTTATCTCAAAATGTAAATTTTAATGTGCGATGTACCTTTTCTGAGAAACTGCTGTTCACAGGTATGTAAATTTTTTATGAATTATTTATAATGATGTCTAATATATACTAAAATGAGCTTTTTGTAAAACACTCAAAAATTTAATTTTTACAAATTTTTTAAGTAAAAAATGGGTCAAATTTCGCAATGTTTGATAAAATATTTCATAATTTATTAAAATTTCAAAATTAGCTAAAAGCTCATTTTAGTATAATGAGAGAGGTGAACTTTAATAGTATGAAAAATTTCAAGCATGTACATATAACAGATTTTTAGAAAAAGTACATCGAAAACAGCCAATTTAACATTGTCAGTATAGAGAAAGAGAGAGGTTTCCAACTCCCCTTAAATACTTACCAAATTTAAAATCGGTTCAGATGTAGAAAAAAAACTCTAAATCGGACCAAAATTGTATCTAAAGAACAGTTTAATGAAAATTTTAGGACATTTTTGAACTTGTTGGATAGAAAAGAAACCCTTTGTCGACTCGCAAAATGGTAGAAGTAACTGTAACAATCATTAACAAATTAAATTAGCAACACTATTTAAATTGAAACTAATACATAACCAGTTTTATTATGCAAACGATACTATTTGTGTGTTATGGAAGTAGTTAATAAAAAATCCTTGATTTTGGAAAGAAAATCCGAATACGTGGCCCAATTGTAAAAATAGCACCAAAGGAAAGTTTTTTTTAATCGGATACTTCGAGAAACACTAGTCAACTGGGCATGGAGGAGGAAATAAAATGCTATATAATTTGAAATGTATTTACCTAATATCTACTTCAATTGTACTTGAGTTTTTGAAGTTGTACGCGGTATGTCAGTCCAAAAAAAAAAATCTTCCTAGCAAAAGAGTCTCTGTTTACCTAATTGTATCTACTGACTTCAATCGTGACCAAATTGATTTAGTTCGCTTAAGTAACCCAAGATAGAAATTACAAATACATATTAAACTGCTAAGACCACGCGACATAATTTTTGCAGCGATTTTAAGTTTCAAAGCTTTAAAATGCTGTTTGTTAATTATTTCAATTCCGCCACCTTGAATTTCGTGCTATTTTTAATTATTTACTTTCCGCCATCCTGAATTTCGCACTCCAGCGTTGCGTGCTGTAGTATGGTTGCAACTCCAAAACACAATACGCAAAAACGTGCCAAATTGGCAATTTTTCAAAATTTGGTGAAGAAGCGGCAGATTCGACAATTCTTCGACGCATAAAGATATATTCCGTGAACAAAGCTTATTTAAATCGTTTTAAACCCAACACGGCCGGGAGAAGCCCAATACAGCGGCCAGAAACCCATTTCTCCTTCGTTCCAGAATAGACTCGTCCAAACGCATGCGCAGTAAAAATTCCCACTGACAGCCGTTTAGTATTTGTGACGATAGTCTTCAAAACTAAAAATAGAAAGAAAAAACTGATCACTACTAACAGAGGAGATTTAGGATTAAACCTGACAAGAGTACCAAATGCTGAAAATTTGTTATTAAAGCACCAGATTCATTCCTCCCACTAAAAGCATTTGCTTGTTGATTAGTTATTATATGCTTTTTAAATTGAATTTTTTAAATCTAATTAATTAACATGTGCTTCTTAAGTTTTAAAAACTATAGTTCAAACATTACTTTTTTTAAGTAACTCTACACTAGCTGTCGAAAAGACATTTGTTGAGAAATTTGCAAAAATTCAATATTAGGTAAACAGGGGTCTACCCAGAACTGAAAAACATGGAAAGGGGTCTAAGAGACAAAAATGTTTGGGGAACTCTGATTTAAGTTATTTAAATGTCCCATAAAAAATATCGGAAGGAAACCTTAAGTCCATAGCCAATCGTCATTGTTGAGTAACAAACACTCACACCGGATAGCTCATTGTTTGTTTTTTACAGATATATTATTCATTCTTCAAATTCCAAAATCTTGCGAGTGCATTTCCTTCGGAAATCCAGCATACACGACAATGATGATTATTTTCTACATGATAATTTCCTACTGCAATTAAATTAACTAAGTGTATTTGAAATAAATTTTGAGTGCTTCTCTTTTAGTCTAAAACAGCCGCATTTCTCAATAAAATTGTATAAATTATTATTTGTTTGTTTCCAAAATTTTAACTTTTGTATAAGTCTTCGCATGCCACTGCTACAACTCCACCGTGCCGCGGTTTGGCTACTCCCCGATTTACATTGTTCTAATTTTCTACAACTAAAAAAATCTAATTTTCTAGTCATAACTTTTAAGATTCTACATGTGGCGTCCTCTTTTATTGACTGAAAGAAATAAAAATTGCTTCAGATTATTTCGCTGTTATACTTGCTGCTCGCTATAAATTTCTCTTTATCACCCTTCCTCATCTAAACTCTCTTTAATTTAAAAGTAACCGAGAACTCTAATAAATCATTCCAAAATGTGTGTTTGTGTTCTAGGTGTAAGGTGAAGAAAAACATAAAAATAATTTCTAAGTATACATGACACTAATATTGCATTTTGAACATTTCTCTTTGAGTAGCATGTGTTTAACCAATAATGATTATTTACGTGTGAAATTGATTTAAGAAATCATATCAACAATATATAAGGAAAATAACTTTATTAATTAGTAATTTAATCGTTTATTATAAGTATTAATTATGACATTCAAAATACCAAAATTTAATTATTTTTTTATTATTGTTATTTATTTTTTAGATCTTTAAATAACACCTTTCAACTTTTTTTATTTTTTCCTAGTAACCCAGTGGTTCACGTTGGGAAGCTGTTACCCTGTTCCGGTTTGACATTACTACCTCTGGCAGGGCATCTCCATTTCGTTCAAACTTTTGTCAAACCTTTCCTGCCGTATTCGTAATGCGACAGATTTATTCTTGCCCATGGGTTCACTTATTTTTTATCTCAATACTTGAATAATAATGAAATTAAATTTCACATTGAAGGTAATTTTAAAGTTATTAAATTTTAAAGCAATAATTATTAGACACGACAACCAAGTCTACTTACTTCCAAGTTTATTTTTCTGGAAATCTCAAAGCCACAACAGCAGTTAGTGGTCAGAAGACAAGTGCGAATTTCCACGTTTTTACACTATGATCAATTTAGTTGCACAATTAACATTATACAATAATCCAATTTTTAATACATAAAAATTCAAAAATATCAATTAATAAATAAAAAAATTAATAAAGATTTTATTAAATTATATGGTGTATGAATAATATTTTAATTATGCTATTTTAAAATTATAAGTAATTAGTATTCTGACCGATGCTCCAAGAACGAGCCACTAAATTTCGCTGAATTGTGCAGCCATCTAGTGAGAGAAACCTCAATAAAAGTGTCCATACAGATTTAGTGAACAGTAATTACCTACCTAGTACATCACTTTTTAGCAACTCTGAAACGGCTGCTGGAGAACTGTTGGTGATAACTTCGGTCATTTCTATATTTGTTTGACTTTCTTGTTTGCTTGCACTTTTATACTTTCATGCTGTATTTGCAGTGCCATTAGAAAAAAAAATAAAATAAAACGTTTCTCACATATTATTTGCAGTACTTTAAATATAGCGATCCCTCGTACATCACGGCTCACCAGATCCTCAGAAACAATGCTTTTTAATGTAAAAACAAAGTAAGATACGAAACAAGGGAAAAAATTTTTAAGAATCTGGTTAATTTATGTAACTGAAGTAATTGTTGAAAAATTTTAATTAAATTATAAACATTAAAAATTAAGCTCGTCTTTCATAACAAATTCGCACCACAAATAAAATAGAAAAGATTTTTAACCTATTTTTTATCCCGGTTTTCAAAATTCCTTGCATTAGTAACGGAAAAAAATCCGTACACATAAATTTATGAAAAAAGGAAAAAAGCTCAAAGGAATTTTTTTTGCTGTAAAATTATTCATTTAATGTTTGTAAATCGCATGTAGCGTTGCGTTATTTCTTTAAACAAGGAATTTATATGCATTTTTCTTTAAAGATATACAATAAGTTTAAGAACATTATTATAAAATGTGGGAAAAAAACTTTGAATGCAATTTTTTAGCAACAAATAAAGAAAAATTGACATAGTTTCAAAGTATTTTTTTATGGGAAATGCTTCTATAATAATATATTCTCTATATACAGCTAAGACCTCTACGGAACCTTAACAAGGATTTTCGAAACACAGTCGGACCCCAATTCAACGTATTCATAAGGACCGAACATTTTGTTCGTTAATTTTGGGTTATTAATTAATTATATCGGGCTTCTAACAAAATGCAAATTTTTTATACTCGCCTTTTGGAAACTCTATCATAAGCAACCGCACAAAAAATATTCATAGCTAGAAATTGCACACTTTTTGTTCAATAGCTAAAAATACTTTTAATGAGTTATTACGTGATACTTAATTGGAAATTTGAAAATACTGACTATAATAGATGTTTGATTATCTTTTTGATTTCTGGCTCGAAGGAGTATTTTTTCAACCACTTAATGCAGAGAAAAAAATACTGCGCCATTTACATCCTGCTGCATGAGATATAGTTTTACGATTTCCATCAAACGATGTGAAGTATTAGAAAATGTAACAGTTTTAGTAGGAATTTCATTTTGAATATCTGCATCAGAATCGCTATTCATTGGCTCAGACAAATCAAAAATTCCTTCACAACTTCAGTTACACAAACAAGCAGTCCGTCATCAAATGAAACAAATATAGCTCTAAAATCTTAAAACATCTACGTTGTAGAGAGGGATGAGGAAGAAAAAGGACTTGAATGTTTGAAAACGGCAGTATATTTATCTCTTATGCCCCCGCAACACCACTCGTCGATGTTGTTTTCCGCAAATTTTCATTTTCAGCGGATTTTTATTCAACTAAAGAAACATGCTTGTCAAATTTCTAGTCTGTGGGTCTAATAACTCAAAAACGAGAACTTTTTTTTATCTATAACTCCCCGTAACCCCAGAGAACTTCCTTGTATAGACCAATTTCAAGGAAATCCATTCTTAGTGTATCTCTACTGTAGAGAAGAAGCATGTTTTTTTTTTCAGAATTTCAAGTCAGTAAATGCAATAGTTCGAAAACGGGTATTTCACTTATATATAACGTCCTCGTAATCCCCGATCCCATCTTGAGTGTTGATTTTCGCAAAACTTGTTCTTAGCGGACCTCTACTCACGAAAAGAAATGTTTTTTCAAAAGTATAAGTCTTGTAAGTATAGTAGTTCAAAAACGGAAATTTATGTTTATACCATCCCCACAACGTCCTTCTTGGAAGTCAATTTCCGCAAAAATGGATCCTAGTGGATCTCTACTCAACATAAGAAACATGCCTGCCAAATTTGTAGTCTTGTAGTTAAAAGCGGAATTTTCGTCTTTAAGGCCCTCGCAACCTCCTTGTGCGCTTAATTTCAAGTCTGTAGGTCTAATAATTCCGGAGATATCGTAACGATTGAGTGAGTGACTCGCTTTTCTACTTTATACCGAGTGAGGCAAATAAAAGCGGCCCGGACTAGGGGACATGATCAGGAGTGAATATGGTGCACACACCAAGTAATTGAAATCTGTTTAGATCTTAATGAGGGCTATGT
This sequence comes from Trichonephila clavipes, assembly GCA_019973935.1. Classification (NCBI taxonomy): domain Eukaryota; kingdom Metazoa; phylum Arthropoda; class Arachnida; order Araneae; family Nephilidae; genus Trichonephila; species Trichonephila clavipes. Next base: position 338,780 of record BMAU01020231.1, on the reverse strand, counting down.
CAGTCTGAGTTGGTCATTGACAACATTAGTTGAGACGAAAAGGACACATAATTACTTCTAAAATGAAGGTGCAAACTCCCATAGATCCCACCGAACTATGGATTACATTAACGCAATCTTCACTCCTGACCAAATTGTTAGTAGAGGTCAGGGTCAGTTTGATCTTAGCCTTAAGTGGCCACCCAGGTCACCTGATCTGTCAGTGTGCGTTTACTTTTTGTGAAGAAACCTCAAATCTAAGGGCATCACAACAACCCTCATGTTCAAGAACTGCGAAAGAACATTGCAGATGAAATTGCAGGGGTTCCAACAGTCCAGCTTTCATTTGCTTTTTGCAACTTGCTGACTAGGACCCAAAGGTGCCAAGGGATGAATAGTGGTCATTTTCAACATCTGATATGAGCAAGTTAGGGAACTATCTCCATTCCACTTTGTAACCTGGAACTCTGTTCTCCAAGCCACCAGTGCCGGTTTAAGCTTAATGTAAATGATAATAGATACTAGTATTGCTGTTGGTGCGTGTGCGGTGTTATTCAAATAATACTGGAATTCAATTTGGTCTTTTCCTGGATTTATTGATAACATTCAATAAACTACATTAAAACTAAACTTAATAATGTAAATTACCAAGTTAAAATATTATACTGAAAATAATCAAGATAAAAGTCCTAGGAAACCTTGATATGCCGAAGGCAAGATCAAGATTACAAAAATATCCCTAAGGAACAACAGCATCTGGAACGCTGAAGTCAAGTTCAAGATTAACCTTCAGGCAGAATCCGTTACATATGATTTTCGTCGAGATAGACAACGTGGATTTGAGCGTGTTGACAGCTATGCTCCACCCTCTCAAGAGGTCATACAATTCACAACAAAACTAATTTCGGGCGCTGGGCTCAGAAGAACTATAGGCCTCCTTTCCACTGGTGGATCGTAATTTACAACCAGAAAATCTGGTTAAGTCCAGCTAATCTGGGCCTTGGGCCTGGGTGCCTGCCCTAAGTGCCCAATGGATAAACTGGCACTGCAGGCCACTTATATTTGCCCCACCCTGCATATATACGTAGATTGTAAGTACATGCAGTTTTTTAATATATTTTTTTAAAATACTGCGACTAACGTTTAAACATAAATCAGGGATATGTTCGGTGTGAGAATGTGTGTGCGTTATTTGTATATATCTTAAGCTTGAAACCTCATTACAGTATACTAAAAGGAATTCTCAACAAAAATTCCGTAGTTTTAGTAAAGAGAATTGATGAGAGTTATATTGTTGTTGTTGTGTGTTTTTATCCTTGGGTACATATGAGAAAAATAAGAGTGGAAGAACAGAAACATACAATACAAACAGAAGAATGTAGACATTTACTACAAATGATGATCCCAGCATGCAACAGAAGGGTTGAGCTGCTTTCCATTCGAGACGGGAATCCATAACAGACGAAAGTCCAACTTCTTTTCCCGAAGAAGATACAGCCATAACTTATTCGGGATTCGAACCCAAACACACTCGGCTACAAGCCGAGGGCCATATCCACCATACTGGCTGGGCGGCGAGAGTTATATTAATGCTATATATAAAGCTGCGCGAGGATTATTGGCGACGAACCTCGTAATTTTGAACCATAGTCAACAGACGAGGATGACACCTGTACTAGCATACACCCTCTCCGAACCTCCACACCACGCAAATGGCGAGAAATATTTAATGTGTCTCAACTCTTTTACAGGGTGGGGCTTCAGTAGCATTAGACTTGGACTAAATGATACCACTAAGCTATCGCGATCATCAATCGCAGCAGTAGCTTAGTGGTCAAGATTGTTAGCGTGTGGACGGCGCTGATGCAATTAAGACGTAAAATCAAGTCACTAGTCCATTATCGTTTATATTCGAACCTGTTTTTAATGTATTCCTTTATTTATTTATTTTGCGATTATGTAGGTGTTTTCTTTTATGCGGTATATGAAGTTCACAAGGAATGGCATATTATAAAAAAAATATAACACATTTTTTATATATTTTCTTCGGATATGCAGGGTTTCATTTTTCTCTAACAAATTGAAAAGCCATTTTCTGATAGTGTGTAACGGGTTCTATTCTACTAATCCTATTGGGTAAAACAATCTTCTTAACTGTGATTTTAGTTGAAAACCGCTTTCCGTACAGATGACTTGATTTCATGTAAATTCTAGCTTCTATTTAAGTGCTAGTCGTGGAGTAGGTGGGATGATGGTTGAAAATTGAATATAAGATGAAAGCATTGTGCGAGCGACCGGTGGTCGCACTTAGTATTGTTAATGCAAGAAGGAAAGATTAAGTAAGTGTTGAAGTAAGAGCTCTCAGGAGAATAGATAAGTGCTCTTATTTGTTTTATAGTTAGATTAATAAGTTTGATTGCTCCTCGGGTTTAGTTGTTAGAGTGTATTCTCCGTATTCTTATAAAGTCTAATAAGTGGGAAAAGAAAACAAAATTGTTTAAATTGAGAAAAGTCTGATTCTTACTCGAACCCTCTCTCACCCGCGATTGAAGGAATGCGACAAGTGGATACCAATTTTGAAAGAACTTTAAAATTCCAGAAATAGCTTCGATGTACACGTCGCAGTAATCAGAGATACAAGCGGCTAACTGATTAATGGTCTTCGTAAAAAAGCAATCATCGACTGTATTACATCATAAAAAGAATGTCAACTCTGAACGAGTGTAGGAAAGCATCTTGGAGTTTCGGAAGGGATTCTGAATCTATTCTCCAGAAAAAAAAGTAAGGCCGCGGTACGTAGTGGTCGCGGATTCTTGACTGGCGTGTCATGAATTCGAAACCTAAAGCCGTTGAAGACCCACCACGTATAACGGCTAATACACGTTACAACTGTCAAGACTCGAAGTTCGGAAGAGGGGTATCAGCTAGGTGTCATCCTCTTTATTGACCATGGTCCAAGATTACGAGGTCCATCACCATTAACCCTTGTATTGCTATATAGGATGATGTTTATAATCACCAACAAAGAAATCCGCATTCTTGACTGCGAAGATTAGTTTTTCCCTGTTTTCTAAGTTCAAATTAAAATTTACCTTGTTTAAAACGAAAAAAAATTTAGCTACATTATGAGGTTTTGATTTAAAAAATTTCTGTGTTTATTAAGCACTCCTTATTTGCCGCATAAAAAAGAATTAAACGTGTTGGAAACATATTTTTAACTTACTTAGAAAATGTCAGTATATTTCTTTGTGTTTTCTTTTATGCGGTGTTGTTCCTCTCTCAAGCCGTGAGGCGTGTTCGAATTCGTGTAGAGTAGGAGTACTCAACCTTTTTTTTTCTGCTGGGCCTCATACATATGTCAACTATTTCACGCGGGCCACATCATGAGGATAAGGGGGGGAATATTGATCAAAAAATTTTAACTCCTGTTTTACTTTTTTTAAACTATTGTTTTTTATTTTTGTCACTAACACTGAATTTGAAGCATTAAGAAACACTCCTTCACAATTTCTGCATCTCAGTAAACAGTTTCATATGACTACCAATAATATAACAAACTTCATAAGATGTCTTTGTTACCATTGTGACATTACTACTGACAAAACACTTTGTTGCTGTCCCAAAGATTATTCAAGAAAGCTTATTTAATACCTCTTGAAAGAGATCTTCGAGGGAACGTGTCATTGAATGTTTCCTGTTTATATTGGTGTTTTTTTTAAATACAGCACTTAAGTGACAAATCAAACAATTGCTGATCCATGTCTGTTTTTCTCACTACAAAATAGTCAACCTCCCAATTGTCTTGAAACGATATATTTTCTTCGAATATTTTTCACTTCTAAAATATGAAAGATAGTTAAAAATTACTTCCACCCTTAAAACTGATCCCACTCCACTGTTGTCTGTCATCACTAACCGTAACCGACACAAATAGAAAAAGAATATCAATTCGCACTCGTAGGTACCCGCTTTCTCTCTGCCAACTTGGGATGTTTTTTCAGTACAGGTTTGAAAAATATTGAATAATTTTGACTTTTCAAGCGGATTCGAGTGGATGAGATCGTTTTGAATTTTTATATTGTATTGAAATTTAGTTCATATAATTTTTTATTCTATCTTCGGATAAGAGCTTTTAATTTATGTATTTACACAAGATAGTGTATTTATACAACTTTGAGTGTTGGAGTAGGGTAGACAAAATGGGTGACTACCCTCACCCAGATAATAATATGGAGGTCCGCGGCCCGAAGGAGGCGCTGCCGGGGCGCCCGGAAAAACGTTTTTATTCGTTTTCCGGGACCCACAACTAATTAATTAAGATAAATGCTAGGATCCCACCGAACCAGGATAAATCAAGTCACTAAAAATAACACCAGTCGGAAGTAGACAATGACCTAATGAGATCCATAAAATAGGAATGCAAAATAAAAATATATATTATAATAATAACTTACACAGATACCTGCTAAGTTCAGAAAACCGATCAGTTCAAGAGCTCCATGGTGGACAGCAGCATGCAGGCATTTAAGAGAAAAAAAAACTCCTTAATAAAGCAAGGAAACACTTTAAAAAAGAAGACTGGATAAAATATAAAGAAGTAAGCGCAAAACTTAAGCGAACAATCAAAGCCTGTAAAGAAAATTTTTGGCATAAAACATGTGAAAAAATATCTTCTCCTAAAGTTATTTTTAAAATAATCCGAATAATCAAAAATAGAACAAATTCCTAACTATTCTTCATTTAATATTATTGAAAATAACGGAACCATATTAACAAACGAACAACCCCAAGCAAACTGTTTTTTACACTATTACGCAAAACAAAACAACGATAGCATTCCAAATATTTCTATTCCGGACAATAGCCAGGATATTAATAAACCTTTTTCTTTAAAAGAATTAGAAATAGCAATATCTCATCAAAAGAACAGCAGCTCAGGGCATGATAAAATTTCTCTCCAATCAATAAACCATCTCCCCATCAAAGCAATAAATCTCCTTCTGAAAACCTTTAATGACAGTTGGTCTTCAAGTCAAATTCCAAAAGATTGGACTCACGCAATTATCCTACCTTTCATAAAACCTCACAAAAATCGCAAGGAAGTTTCGTCATACCGTCCTATATCTCTTACCTCAGTAATTGCCAAATTATTAGAAAGAATGATTCTACATAGAATGTTGGATTTCAGTTTTCAAAACAAAATTTTTCATGTTAATCATCATGGTTTTTACCCTCACAGAAGCAGCATTAATACATTACTTCAATTACAACATGACATCATACTGGCTAGAGAACGCAAAGAATATTTTATTTTGGTAGCGTTGGATATTAAAGCAGCATATGACTCAGTGTGGCCAAATGGCCTTATTTCTAAATTAAACAAAGTTGGATACTTTGATAGATTACTACGATAGATTCAAAACTTCTTACATCAGAGAACAATTCAAATCAAATGGAGGAACATTTTTTCAAAAATCGTTAAAAACAATTATGGTGTACCCCAGGGTTGTATCTTAAGTCCTTTCCATTTTATGATTTATATGGCAGATATTTTTGAAATTCAACACGACAGCCTTCTTCTGGTTTATGCTGATGACATATTTTTATATAATAGTGACACAAATTGGAATAAAACAATAGGCGAAATATAAGAATCTTTAAATAAAATTTCAGTCTGGTGTAAAAAATGGAAATTGTCCACCTCTCCAGAAAAAAGTAGTCTAATTAACTTTTCTAGAAAAAAAATCACAATACCTCCATTATTTAAAATATGCGACAAACCTATTCCCGAAGTGAAGAATCTGAAAAAAAAAATCCTGGGTATCATCTTCGACCCCAATATCACCTGGATAAATCATATTAATTACCTACGTCAGAAAGGATTTAAATATTTAAATGCCATTAAAGCAGTGTTTCTCAAACTGTGGGGCGCGATAAACCTACAAGGGGGGCGCGAGCATATCGAAAATAAAAGATTAAAAAAATTATTTACTGGAATGAAGTAAAACAAAATAATTTCTGACATAATAAAAAATACACATTTACACTGATATAATTTATATATATCATCTGCGATATTACGTCATGAAAAATAAAAGCTTCAACTTCAAAACCTCATTATATATCTTTTTTTTTATACTATAACCAAATAAAACATTTTATTTGATTTGCTGTAATCCCATGATGAGAGATTTTTTTATTGCGTGAGAAAAAACAAGACCCAGACCCATAATCAAAAAATGGGTCAATCAATCTTAACGTGATCTTAATGTTATCTTATTCAATCAATCAATCTTAACGTGAACTAAAATATATTTGTGACATATCTCCCTCTTTTTGGGGAGTGACAAACTTTTTTTTTTACAATCTTAAGATACTTGTTTTGAATGAGTTCCGGTGTGATAACTTTTTTTCCGAAATATTTTCTGTGTCCTTGAAAGTAGATAAGTATATTTTCTCTTTATTAAATTGTTCACTGGAATTACGATTTTTATTGTGTACTATAAAAATAATTATAAAAAAAGGATTGGCGTGACTCACAATAACCCCACTCGACCATTAGTATCGAGTGCGTGCCTGCTCCAGGGGTAAAACATGTTGGTCTTTTCGCTTTAAATATTAAAAATAATACAATTATTCTTTATCAGAATTTGTTTTATTGTTCGTTATTCAACATCACAATTCTAAATGCTAATTCTGTGATGCTTAAAATTCGCTTAAAACTAATTATAATCTGAGCAATCATTTAAAAAAATCATTTTACATTTTTGTAAACATTGTCGCGCACTTGGCTTTACTCTCCTTACAATTCAGCGATTATATCAATGTTTTATTTTCTTATAAATGAACTCGTGCAAAGAGTGGCTACTTTAGCCGGTATACTTTTAATGTATCAGTGCTTCACAGATTATTTTATAACTAATTAATTAATACTAAATTAAGAACAAGTTTAATAAGTATTAGCGACTTCCATGGGCTTGTCTTGCAGAGTAAAGTTTTTCAAAGGAATGCTTATGATTGGAAATTGACCCTCTGAGTTCTTTTTCTATATTTAGCTTTTATCTATATTTTTCTTCTAAGCAACCACTGCATTTTGCAATATGTTCCAATTAAAAAATTAGAGAAAGGAAAAATAACATAATTATACTATTACATTTTTTGGTTAAAAGTAACATATACAAAATATAATACTTATGCCATGAATTTGTACTGTTTATAATAAAAATTGTTGCTTTAGTGTCAAAGTGCATTATTATTGCATTCAGTATATTATTAATGTGTAAGGGGGCGCGATAAAAATCGTGATTAAAAAGGGGGCGCCAGTATTGGAAGTTTGAGAAGCACTGCATTAAAGCCTTATCTTCTCCGAAAATAGGAACAAGATCTGATCATCTTTTAAATATTATTAATGCCACAATCCGTTCTATCTTTGACTATGGAAGTCAACTTTTTTTTCTTTTCTAGCAATAGCAACAGACAGAAACTAGAACCGATTTACAATGCTGCCTTACGTTTAGCCCTAGGACTCCCAAGAAATGCCCCGTTAGATTTATTAAGAGCAGAGTCTATGAATGGAAGTATTAATGATCGCCATAATTTCCTTTGCCAAAAATTTATAACTAAGCAAATAGCATTAAAAGACTGGTCACCGAACGCAAGGTTATTTTGGAATATAAATAGTATTTTTTATAAATATAGAGAAAAAGAGATCAGTATTTTTCAAAAGACTATCAACCTGCTCCAAGACTTATGTATCTCTAAAGTAGATATTCTTCAATGGATCCCTCCTCCTCCAATCTACAAGTTTAGCCAAAATTGGCTCTTGCGCCATTAAACCCCACACTCACTCACCCTCCAATCTACAAAAATCGCAAAATAAACATCTATACTCATGAACTACCATTTCCGAACAAGGATCTTCCAGATGACAGTACAAAATATGTTTAATGATTACATTCAGCCAAAATTTAATAACAATATCATAATAGCAACCGATGGTTCAAAAAATACTAATCAAACATCAATAGGAATTTTGATCCCTAAGAAAAAAGTTCGAAAAAATTTCAAACTGAAAGAAATGATTTCAATATTCACAGCTGAAGCTATAGCCATATGGACTGCGTTAAAAAATTGGGTTTCTGAAACAGAAAACTATATCATCCTGACGGACAGCTTATCAGTCCTAAAAAAAGCATCCAAAATATTAATAGAAAATCCAATACGATAATATTAAATTTAAATTCAACTTTACACCAGTGCCTCCAAATAGCTCAATCAATTACATTCATTTGGGTACCAGCTCACAAGGGAATATGGATTAATGAAGAAGTTGATATAAATTAATTAAAGCCTCTCCAGAGCCGTGGAATATTATTTCTTGGATAACTTTGGAAGACCTACATACACATTTCAAAAAACAACACAAAAATAAAAGTGAAGAAATATGGAAAAAGAGCAAAAGACATAAAAATTATTTTTATATTTCTCATCTTGAAAAAGGGAACAGACATGCAGCAAAAAATAGAAACACAGAAGTTTTAATCAATAAGTTACGAGCTAAAAAATTACCATTGAATGATATATATACACTTGCCAGAAAAAGTCTGCGTACAAGCACATTGCAAATATACAAGAATGAAAAAAATCATACTTTAAGAATGATAGTAATTTCATAATGTACTTATTTTATTCCTTACACAATTGAGTAACTTTTCATAATAATTTGTGATATATAGCACACGTTGTGTTAAAAAAATAATAATCAAAGTGAAAAATAACGCAAATGGCTACCAGAAAAAGTTTGCGTACAACTAAAAAAAGTCATTAAAAAATACTTGACCCTAGCTGTCAACTAAACTTTAATAGCTGGTTGGATAACCCTTACGTCTCAGAACCTCCGTCAATCGTTTGGGCATAGATTGGACGAGTTTGGATGTCTCCTCAGAAGAAATGGTATTCCATTCTGTGACGATCACTCTTTTCAACATTTATTTTGATGTAATGGGGTGTTTGCCAATTTTTCTCTCCAATAAGTCCCATATATGCTCAATTGGATTTAAATCCGGCGATTGTGGAGGAGAACGCAACTGATTTTTGATATTGTAGAGAAGCCAGAGCTTAACATTATGGGCATTGTGCTTAGAATCATTATCCTGCTGAAACCAAAAGTCATCTCCAAGGTTCAAATCCTGTTCGCCCTGCTTCAAATTTTCTTTTAATATGTTAATATACCCCATATGATTTAATGTCGAGTCTATAAAGGTTATGAAGCACCCCAAGACCATCACACCACCTCCACCATACTTAACTATATGCACAAGATTCTCCTTTTCAAGAGCCGTACCTAGTTTTCGCCACACCAGCTTACGCCCTTTTATGCCAAATATTCAAAATTTGCTCTCATCAGAGAATAGTACTTTTTCCCAAAATTGTGGAGGCTTATTTACATGCTCATTAGCGAAATCTAAACGATTTTCCCTGTTCACAGCTGATATGTGGGGTTTCTTATGAGCTACACGGCCATGATAACCAGCCTTTTTCAATATTTTTCTTATGGTATCTTCACACATGAAGTGTTTTTTAAAGCTCTCTCTAATATCATTCGCAACTTGAGATGCACTTAATCGTGGATTCAGACGTATGGACTTGAAGACATACCTCTTTTCACGGAGAGTCAGCTTAGATGGACGTCCAGAACGTGGCTTTGAGATTACAGATTTCGACGAAGTGTAATTATTGATCACTCTTTGGATAGAGGAATGTGTTCTACTCACAATCTTGCCAATTTCCCGAAGATTTTTGCATTCATTCCTAAGCTTTATAATAATCTTTTTTTCTTCAGGAGTAATCTCTTTTCCTTTTAAATCCATTGGGATTTAACACAATTTACTCTTTCCAAATATCTATAAAATACAATATTTTTAAAGTTTGTCTAACAAAACTGAGCACGTGTTAAAAAGTAAATTAAAGTTTGATTTGCAGGTTTCATTATATTAATTTTTGTACGGTAACTTTTTCTGGTAGCCATTTGCATTATTTTTCATTTTGATTATTATTTTTTTAACACGTGTGTTATATATTATAAATTATTATGAAAAGTTACTCAATTGTGTAAGGAATAAAATAAATACATTATGAAATTACTATCATTCTTAAAATATGATTTTTTTCATTCTTGTATATTTGCAATGTGCTTGTACGCAGACTCTTTCTGGCAAGTGTATTTCCTTTTTAAACAAACAGATTCTCCTTTGTGTGCAGATTGTAAAGTACCAGAAACTAGTGAACATTTTATATTAAACTGTATGAAATACAAATCGCAGCGTGAAATTTTGAAAAATTTTATCTCCAACCACGGAAAATGGTCTTATTCCTCAATAGCGAAATGTAAAACAATAGAGCATGTTCAAAAGTTGAAAAAATTTTGACATCAACCAATAGATTCTAAAATTCCAGCTAATAGTTTCTCAATACTTTACTTTCATCAATCTCAGTTGAAGCACAAGGCGATAATTCAAACTACTGAAAAACAATGCAATCACGCGAACTGTGCGTTACAACTTGGATTAAAAACTAATCAAAATTTTATCGGAGCATAAGGCGTTAGCCAAGTCTCCACTATTACAGTGATTTCACTGTACTGTACTGAACTGAACTGAACGCACTCGTACGACATCGACACAACAAAAAGAAAAATTGATGTATTTGATTTCTTGACACCAAATTTTTATAAGTGGATTTTTCAGAGCAATAGGCACTGGCCGGGACACTTAAAAAGGCTCGGTAGGCCGCATGCGGCCCGTGGGCCACAGGTTGAGTATCACTGATGTAGAAGGACCAGTAGCGCGCACAGGAATTTTTCAAGGGGGGTCCGGGGTCGAAAGTTCACCATTCTTGTATCATGCTCCTTTTGATTTTCTCGATTTTCAGGAACAAAACACAGTAAAAAAATTAATTTTTGAATAAATAATTAGTATTAATTAATAAAATTAATCCTTAATATCAAGTAATTAAATTTTACGTACTATATACTTAGAATTATAATCAATCGGGAAAAAAATCAAGGGCTTGGGGGGGTCCGGATTCCCAGAACCCCCTTCCCTTGTGGGCGCCACTAAGAGGGACCGATGCACGTTAAATTTGATGAAATTCAATGTCCTCCTGTTGGAGTAGTGTGGCATTTGGAAAAGGATTTGCCAGCTCAGGTATCGTTTTCGTCACCTTACCGAGGTACAAATTATGAAGTCAATCGCCAGTAGCCTTTGTGTTTCCTTATAGCGTGACGTCACTCTCCTCATTCAAAACAAAGTTTGAGTGCATAATGTGGTTGTTGCACATTAAAACTGTCAATGCTCAAAATCCTCACGTTGGATGAGATCTTAGGTGTCGTTCTAATTATCTGACCAAGGTACAAAATTACTTGGTAGCATTCACTCTCGCTTCTTTTCACAAGATTTCTTGGTAAGTGTTCTCGACTAAATGTCATTTGGTCTCTGTCTTCTCTGTCTTCGACACCTCTGCTTGAGCATAAATATGCTTTCATTTTAAACTAGATAATTTCTTTTAAGTTTACCTAAAGTAAAAATGACTATTTTTCTTAAAGCACATAACAAGCGAGGGTTTATGCATTTGACGAAAGGTACTCCAAAAAAAAAGCACGCGCGGAAGAAACGGATAGTGTTATTTTAGCTTCTCTACCCAGGATACCACTGAAAATATATTCGAAGGACTGGATGACTTTTTCACATCATTGAATCTTGAAAATACTGATTCACTGACTCATCATTCAATCTGTCCAAGAACTTCATCATTCAATCTGTCCAAGAAAATGGTTGGTAGTTAGGAGAAGTGGTGCCACCTCAGGTGTCGTCCACGTCACTTGACCATGTTTCAAAATTACGTGGTTCGTCGCCAAAAGCCCTCGTGTAGCTGAACAGTGCGACGTTAATATTCATTCATTCACCAAGAAAATGGGGGTGGCCGCGGCAGCCGAGTGTTCAAGGTATCAGATCGTGGATGGCCTTTTCACGAGCTCGAGCTCAGTACCACTAAAGACCCACCGTTTGAGACCTCCTCCTCTAATTATATTTTAATTGGAGAAGGAGGCCTCAAAAAATCATCTTTCCAGTGTGTTTTTTTAAAAAACTAAAGAACCATTAACGGGAAATAATATCAACAGGAAGTATTGGCGGCAACTGGAATTATGGTTCACAAAAACATTTTTATATTATTATTTTTGTTTCCTGTATTTCTTTCTCCTTTTTCCACCTCGTGTCCTATGTCTATTTCAGGGTCTTTCCTTCTCCTTAGAAGGTAGCGCCTGTGTGTGTTCGTGTGTGTGTGTGTTTTGTATTTGCATTGTAATTGTAAAGCGTTTTTGCTGTATTTTTCCCCGGTTCTCAAGAATTTTGGAGGAGGGTCCCTCATTCGGGACCTTTTTGTACATGTTTTTTGTTTAATTTGAAAATATTTCTCGGAGGGTCGGATGCAGCTCTAAACCCTTTGGGTGAGCTCGATTCTCTGGAGTAAGAAAGGGAAGCGATGCACGTTAAATCTGTCGAGGGGTCAGTTGATTGATTTATTGATTGAATATTAACGTCGCACTGTTCAGCTACACGAGGGATCAAACACACTCACGTTGGTGTATAGTTAGGAGAGGTGGGTGACAGCTCAGATGTCGTCCAAGTCGCTTGACCATGGTTCAAAATTACGTGGTCCGTCGCCAAAAGCCCTCATGTAGCTGAACACAGTGCGACGTTAATATTCACTCACCCCACCCAAGAAAATGTGCGTGTTTTCCGCAAAGATCTGAATCATTGTGTTTATTTACGATATGAATTATACAAAGGAGTTTTCAATATTCACAATAGAAAGTTTCTAATATCCGAAAGTAATGTGAAACCGATCTTCAATGGAGTGGCCATGGATTTGTATTCATGGTTGAATTTTTTCTAAAAATATTTAACTTCAATCTTTTGTACAATTCTTCATCGTTTCCAAACAACAATATTCTTGTAATAAATGCCAGTTCGTAAATGAGCGTAAGAAATTTAGGAACAAATGCTTGGATCACTTTGGATGACGATCAGCTAAATAATTTAAAACCTTGAGCACGAAACTTAACGAAGAACTTATTGATTATCTTTATTCGAACTAGTCATACTGATGTACTATACACCGAATTGTGTGAAAATCGATGAGGAACTGTCTTTGATGCAATCACTCAGAGTTTCTATCGAAGCAAGTATCGTGAGTAATTTTCCTAAAATTTTTCAGTGTGATGCATTATCAACCATGGTGGCTAATTGAATTCATGCATAATGTTTACAAACTTTGAAAAGTTTTGTAGTGTTTCGGACCTTGTTTTAATATTAGTTAATATTCGTGACATTGTAAAAGACTTTTTGCAAAAAGAAAAATGTATTTCTAAAATATTTTTGGAAAATATCGATGTAAAATTTATTCGAGATGTTTTGTTTCAAACAGTGCAATAAACTGGTTATTCTTTCTGTAAATAATTTATTTTTAAAGAGTGTTGCTTTTTTTTTTTGTCTGTTTCATGATAGTTTTAAAGGTGTGGAAAACATCCAAAAGCAAGGTTTTATTAATTTTACAGGTGTTCAAGACCTATATAAAATAAACAAACAGCAAAGAGAAAAATATTTTGCGAGTTTAGTAAGAAATAATTTGACTTAAATTATTTATAAGAATTTTTAAAAATTTAGATCATTGTGTGTGTTGCAAGTTAAACTGTATAACATATTATATATTTGCTAATTACTTTTACTAATTTTTAACAAAAAAAATTGTAACAAAATTTAATTGAGAGGATTTTAAGCAGCTTTTAAATATTAAAAATCACTTTTAATAAAATTCTGGGCATATTTTTGTAGAAAAACTTAAATATAAATTTGGTAAGTTTATGTTGTGTTGTGTGAGTTCAAACTATAATTAGATGCACATTTGAACGACTTCCTCCTTAAAAGATTATTATTTTAATATATCTCTACTTCACTGTACAACACATTACTAATTACCGATACAATTTCATAGTTGCGTGTTATTTATATACCATCCTCCACTCAGTCACAGTTATGTCTTTAACTGGTTACAGTTAAATATACCACATCTCCTCCCTCCTTAAAGAACAAGTCTCTCCGGAGGCCGCCTGATTCTCCCGGAACGCCTAGGTAATGGCCTGTCTGGAACTGGTGGACTCCTCGTCTCGGAGTCAGTCTCTTTAGCTGAAGACTGTGATAGATCTGGGACCGCAACATCAGTTGATGGCACTCCTTGTACGGAAGATGAACCCAATTCCTTGTTCCGATCCTTGGAAATATCTTCCGCCGTTTCTGCATGCTGAATATTAGAGTTGTTTTCTCGAACCTCTGATGATGGAAATCTCTGGTGCATAAGTGGAATGATATTTTCTTGCACTTTATCCCCACTGAACGGATCTGATCAACATGTCGTCTCACGAGGGTTCCTTGAACATCAATGATGTAGTGGAGTACGCCATCCTGGTTTACAATGGTACCAAACTTCCATCTAGTATTAGCTGCTCTGTAAACTCTCACAGCCACTCGATCTCCAACATCAAATTTCCTATCTCGAATTCGAAATTATCTCTTCGTAATTTATCCTGAATTTTTTTTTGTTTTCAATTCAGGTAAAAGTAAATCTATCCTGGTTCTAATGTCTCTTTTTAAGAATAACATGGCTGGACTAAGTGTTGTAGTTACATTAGGAGCTTTTCGGTATTGCATTAAAAATGTACTTAATTTCTGCTGTATAGTACCTTCGTATTTATGCATAGCTCTTAATGATTGCTTTAAAGTAGCAACATAACGTTCTGCTTGTCCATTACTAGAAGGCTTGAAAGGTGCACTAGTTTTTGTGCCTAACTCCATTTTTATGCATAAATCGCTGAAATTCATATGATGTAAACTGAGATCCATTATCGCTGACAAGTACCCTAGGTAATCCGAATCTTGCAAAACTATCTCGAAGACATTCGATGGTTTTCTTGGTTGTGGTTACCTTCATAGGGTATATTTCTAACCATTTGGAATGAGCGTCAACGATCAGGAAAAACGTGTGTTCAAAATTGGTCCAGCAAAATCTACATGAATACGTTCCCAGGGCATACTGGGATATTCCCAGTAATGAACTTTAGATTTTGGAGGATCAGCCTTATATCTAGCACAATCGACACAGTTTTTTGCGGCTTCTTCAATATCGTTATCTATATTTTTCCAATAGACGAACGATCTAGCTATAGCCTTCATTTTTACTATTCCTAAGTGTCCAACATGTAATTCTTCCAGAACGTTCTTCCGAAATTTCCTTGGAATACAGACCCTTTGTCCGTACATAATACAACCATCCTCAATGGTATACTGGGCTTCCTCCCTTGCAAATCTTTACCTTCCTTAAGGCTCTTAAGAGTGGACCCAGCTCTATATCTTTTACTCGTCTCCTGTCGTAACTCCTTAGAAGTAACCGGTAATGCTTCAATCTGTGACATCTGAAATATTGTGATGTCATCTTTAACTTCAAGCTCTTCGGATGTTTTTGGTAAACGAGAAAGAAAGTCTGCATTTCCGTGTTCAATCGTTTTACGGAATATTATATCAAACTCAAATGACTGCAAAATGAGCGCATAATGTAAAAGTCGGGTAGCTGCCAACACTGGTAAACCTCTTTTGAACCAAAAATAGCTATCAAAGGTTTGTGATCTGTTATCAAAGTGAATCTTCTACCTTTCAAATATAGATAAAACTTTCTTACTGCCCAAACTATTGAAAGAGCTTCTTTATCAATTTGGGAGTATTTTTCTCGGACCCAGATAAAGTTCTTGATGCGAACGCGATCGGACGTTCAGAGCCATCTGGATACACGTGTGACAGAACACAACCAATGCCAACTGGAGATGCATCACTAGCTAAAGTTAAAGGTAGGCTAGGATCATAATGCACCAGAATTTTAGGTGAACAAATTTCCTTCTTTATTTGCTCAAAGGCAACCTGGCAATCCTTCGACCATAAAAATCTAACATTTTTTTTTTGTTAAATTATTAAGAGGATTAGCAATAGTAGCTAAATTTTCACAAAATTTCCCGTAAAAATTAACTAACCCTAAGAAACTTTTTTACTTCATGAACATTTCGGGGTACAGGAGCATTTACAACGGCTGAGATCTTTTCGTCAGTTTTATGTAACCCTTTTGAATCGATTCTATGCCCAAGAAAATTTATTTCATTTTGGAAAAACTTACTTTTATTTAAATTAAGCTTTAGCCCGTGTTCTCTACATTTCTTAAAAATTCCTCTAAAGCTGTAAAATGCGAAATTTCATCGCTCCCTGTTATTCTAGCATCATCCATAAAGACCTTGACTCCATCCATACCCTGAAATAGTCCGTCAACATAGCGCTGCCAAATAGCAGGTGCCCCATTTAATCCATACATAAGTCTTTTACAAATATATAATCCCTTGTGGGTATTTATAGTCATTAATTTCTGACTGTCGGGATGGACTTTCATTTGCAAATATGCATGCTTAAAATCTAATTTTGTAAATTGTTTTCCCCCATTTAAACTACCAAAAATTTCATCCAATCTTGGTAAAGGATGCTGAGGAACAATTAAATTTGGATTCAGGGTTACTGAATAATCAGCACATAGTCTTATACTACCATCGGATTTAACAACAGGGACTACTGGGGTTGCCCATTCAGAGCTGTCGACTTTTCTATGATACCCTCTTTTTCAAGTCTGTCAATTTCGTTTTCAACTCTACCTTTGAGAGCAAAGGGTACTGTTCGAACCCTACAAAATATAGGTTTTACTCCATGTCTGAGTTTTTTAATTTAGCCTCATAATTGTTTATTTCTCCTAATTTATCATCGAAAATATCCTTATACTCTCTCTTAGAAGGTTATTTAAATTTTGTTCAGTTTTTGCTCTAAAAGCTTTAATAGCCGGCCAATCTAAATGAATTTTATAGAGCCATTCCCGACCCAGAATAGTATCTAAGTTTTCTTTCACAATGTATAAGTTCAAGTTTACTTTTTGATTTTTATATTGTACCCTTACAGTAACATATCCTAATGGTATAATTGAATCTCCTTTATATGTTTTAAAAACTATATTTGTAGGTTTAATTTGTTTATTTGAAATTTTCCTGAAATTTCCAATACTCATTACACTAACCGCTCCCCCCGTATCTAATTCCATAGAACAACTTTTGTTTTCAATTTTTAAATTTATCATAATTGGAGGTCGTTTTGGTTCTTCCTCGTGTAATATATAATCCTGAATTTTTAATTCGTATAGTGAAATTCTATTTCTATCTTCAACTTCATTTAATAGAGTTACCTGTTTTTGTTTAACCGATTTCGCATTTGCCTTTTTAGATGCGAAGCATGCCTGTTTAATGTGCCCAATTTTCCCACAGAAATTACATTTACTTGAAATAAATCTACAATTCTCTTTTGCATGGTTGGTACCTGTGCATCGTGAACAATATAATGTTTTCTTTCGGCTTTTTGTAAAATTGGATTTTTTTATCCATGTGTTTTTTAAAAGTTTGCACTGAATTTATTGCTCGGCCCATAATATCATTTGTCCCTCTAAAAGCTTTTTCCATAGCCAGTGCTATATTTAGCGTTTTCTCGAGATTAATATTATCTTCCTCAAATAATCGATCTAAAATCATTTTATCCCGCAACCCGCTTACAAATACGTCGCGTAACATAATACTCAACATATCTTTATCATAATCACAATTCATTGCTAGAGCCCGAAGCTCGGCAATGTATGTACTAATACCTTCCCCTTCAGTCTGTTTTCTGTTTAAAAATTTGTGACGAGAAGGTATAATTAAAGGTTTTGGGGTCAAATGTTTCTTAAGTGCATCTTTTAATTTATCTAACGTTTGGTCGGAAGGAATGTCAGGTGCAAGCAAATTCTTTAGTAACTGGTACAATTTTGCACTAAGAGACGAAACAAAAAACCTTAGCTCGATTTGCTATTGGTACATTCTGTACATCTAAGTAAGTTTCGAATCTTTCAATGAAACTATCGAAATTTTCATTTTCTTCATCAAATTTTTCAAATTGCACAGTTACTTTATGACTATAAGAATCTTCTCTAATTTGCAGCGCTCGAATCAAATCTTGATTCTGCCGGAGTAAGTCTGCAATTTGCTGTTCCATGGTTCCTTCCGATTAAAGAGAGAAAAAATTTCCTTTACCTTGAGCAATTTTCAGGCAATGCCTTATCCAAAAGAATCTCCAATATATCCCATGCTCGTCGCCAACTGTTGTGTTGTGTGAGTTCAAACTATAATTAGATGCACATTTGAACGACTTCCTCCTTAAAGATTATTATTTTAATATATCTCTACTTCACTGTACAACACATTACTAATTACCGATACAATTTCATAGTTGCGTGTTATTTATATACCATCCTCCACTCAGTCACAGTTATGTCTTTAACTGGTTACAGTTAAATATACCACAGTTTATGAATTATATTTCACTTGTTTAAAAATGACGTAAGACATAAGGGGGGAAAATAACACGCATAAAATTGAAACGTTTTTATCTAAAGAGATTTCCAATGGATTTCATCATACTTTGATTTTTCATCAAGCTTGTTTCGTTTAACAACTGGTTTGACTTATCGCCTGCGTTTTGTAGGTACCTTTAGTATTTTTGCTCTACAAAAATAGTTTCCAAGGGTTTTGTTTTTATATAGTGTTTAGGGATATTGAATTCTTGTAAAAATTCTTCCTTTGCAGTAATGGTAGATGACTTTCGATTCGTAAAAATCATGTTAAACAAATAGGCCAAATTTAGAATGTTGGGTTTTTTTTTTTTTTTTTTTTTTTTTTGTCTTTGAAACAAAACCTGTCCTTGCTCGTTTTATTTTGATATATTTTGTTTATCTTTAAGAATGTTCAATAACGTCGATGCTTGATTTTTTTTTATGTCTTTGGTACAGACTCTAAATAATAGATATGTAATTTTTTCCATTTTAGGCTTGAATTCTTCTTTCAATTTGGCAGGTTGATCCTTCTGTAAGGGTTGTTCATCTTCAAATGCAGGATTTTTATAAGTTATCAATGTAGTTTATAGTCCTGAAAATTCACTTTTCGTTTTATCAGCTCATAATAATAATATGTACTTTTTCATAATCAGGAAGCTTACTGTTTAAGATTTTAGACATTTAGTGATCAAATTCTGTCACTTTCTGTTAACTCGGAGTATTTTTTATCAATTGATTCTGGAATAAGCCCAAATTATTTCGCGTGCTGCATTGAGTAAAGTTAAGGTGGCCTTCATGGTGGCAGGAATGAGAATGTTTAAAAAGAACCATGTTGTATTAGTTTTTTCTTCTCGTGCTAAATTCCCTTTTTATTGCCATTTTTTCTTAAAGTAGACTTATACTTTGTCAAACACTTTTTTTTGTTGTTGTTGTTGTTTATTTATAGAGATATCCTACCATTCAGTTTTGTTTAAATTTATTTAAAAAGCCTCATGCATGGACGTGAACGTTTACCCATCTTGACGCAGATTGTGACATACTGACACACAGTCACGAGAAATATATATATTTTTGAATTATAAAAATGCTTATCTTAAAAACCCAGTTCCGGTTTAAGCTCATTTTAGGCCCTAGGTGCAGAACATCTGAGGGGCCCCTTGGCGCTGGAGGATAGAAATTTAGAACCAGAAAATCTGGTTCAGTCCATCTTAACCGGACCCCTGGGCGCCCACCCTAAGCGCTTAGTGGATAAACTGGCAATGTTAAAACCGTTGTTTTAGATTGAAAGGGAAATTAATGGTTGAGTGACAGTTATGTGTTACGTTCAGTGACGCACACAAGGGGGGGGGTGTCCTAGGGCTCCGGACCCCTCCCCCAATGCCCTTGATTTTTTCTTCGATTGATTGTAATTCTAAGTATATAGTACGTAAAATTTAATTATGTATTTGCTATTAATGATTAATTTTATTAATTAATGCTATTTATTTATTCAATAATTAATTTTGTATTGATTTTGTTCCCGAAAATCGACAAAATCAAAAGAATATGTTGGGCGGCGTATTAGAGCATGATACCAAAATGGTGGACTTTCGACCCTGGAACCCCACCCCCCTTGAAAAATTTTTGTGTGCGCTACTGGTTATGGTCATACACGAATATACAATTTGAAAAGATGTTAGAGCTGTGTTCCTTATAATTTCAATAACTAACAAGCAAAATGTGTGCAAAAGTACTGTAAATATTTTTTCAAAAGTATTCTACCTTTTTAAGCATTACTAATATTTAAAGAATGTTTATTTTGTAATTTTAAAAAAAAAGAATTCATTATATTTTAAAACTTTTCTACCTGATATTTAGAAAATGCGTTATTAATTATAATAAAACGTTAGGTTTTTAGGTTGTTGTTTTTTAAAAATAGATGCTTCACAAAGAAAATCCTTCACCTTATCTTTCCATTTTATGGAAAATTTTAAATATTTTTGAAGACAAGGGTATATTTTTAAGACTCTGTAATAAGGAAAATATATAATTATTGCATATAAAAACACAAAGATAATACAAAATTATTTTTATTAAACGACATTTTTTAAAATTCTAAAGTAGAAAAATAACAAATCTAGTGTATAATCATTTACATACATATCTTCTACTTTTTTGAATACCTCCTCTTCTACATCTTTGTAATCAAATATTTCGTTACTAAAATGCTTTATATACGGATTATTTTTGTTTAAATTCGCAAACTCGATAGCGAAAGTATACCAATCAATGTTATATGTATAAAATGCTCTTTCAAAATAAACATCAAACTATCTTTTTTACTTACATTCATACACTCTTGTACTTTTACTAAAATATTCTGTCATTTTAACAAGCAACGCAATCAAATTTAAGAAATAATGAAATATTATTTGCAATATATTTAACAATACATCTGTATATTGCGTCGTTGAGTTCGTTAAGTCCATATGAATTGTCTGTATCGTAATTAAAAGAACATTTCTTTTCAGGAAGACGAGCCTTGTTCAGTCTGTATGTTAATACACTGTTGGTTTTACACAGAGTCAAGCACATTCGTAAGAAATACAGTTTTCTTTAATCCCCGTCGTTGAGCAGGACCCTTCCTGGAAGGAATTGAAAAGAATCTTTTCTCTGGAATAGTTTCCAGATAACTGCGGATACGATATCTTTATCCGATTGGTTAAAAAGACTAATGACTTTTTTACCAAATATTGCACTCTCGAAATTTTCACGAGGGCAAAAACTTGACAGTTGACTATGAAAGGCATTCTACGCATCTGCTTTCAGGGACACTCCGTCTTTGGTAGGGTATAAAATACCCCTATCGTCTTGTACAAAAAGTCGAATATACCCTCGTGTTTGCTTTTGAAAAGTATTCACCGAAATGAAAATTAATCCTTCTAAATGAATCATATGTTTTGGGAGGTTGTCGATGGTAAGTTTGTTAGTTACAAGGTATCAGAGGCACTCTTCCAAATTTTCATTCAAACACGTTTTCTTAGGCGTATTATTTAAAGATTCGCATTTGCGCTTGTCATTAAAATTCAGCAAAACTTGAAAACATGATCTTGTAAAATTAAAAAAGAAAAAAAAATGTTATAAGCAAAACACCACTCCGAAGAAAACAGAAGCTTAAAATGAAAATTTTACAAAGTTGTCACCTTGTATCTCAATCTCTTCGTTATGTTTGTTCAGTCAATCACATCCTTCGTGAAAAGATATTAAGTCATTTTAAACTAATCAGATTAATTCGCGTGGGTTCTCATATACCCTCCTCGTTAACCAATGGTAGGGTATTTTATCAGAATTTTCTTGCTTATACACGGCAAAACAA
Source organism: Trichonephila clavipes (assembly GCA_019973935.1). Taxonomy (NCBI): domain Eukaryota; kingdom Metazoa; phylum Arthropoda; class Arachnida; order Araneae; family Nephilidae; genus Trichonephila; species Trichonephila clavipes. The sequence goes on along the minus strand of BMAU01020231.1, from coordinate 316,894 downwards.
ATTATCAAACTTTTGCAGCATTTCAATGGGTTTTCAGAAAAAAGATAACCCTTAACAAAATATTTCAATAATTCCATGTGCTCTTTCAAAAAAGTCGAACTAAATAATCAACTGTACTAACAAAATAAAAAAAAAGGTTTTTTTTAAACCTGATTGAGATAACTTACGGTGCCGATCAAAGCGTTTATTCCATAACTTAATGTTCTTAATATTGTATCAAATTATTATAGAAAAATAGGGCAAATATTTTTCTGTGTACCAATTACTGGAATAACATTTAAGCAATGTGAAAATAATATTTTAATCAAGTATGAGAGTGGTTTTGTGCATGGAAGAATGAGAAATGAAACTGAAAAAATAAACATAAAAGAAATGTTAGTTTTAAAGAATATAGTGTATTTTACCAGAACCTGCAGGAGATTTAAAAATATAGATCTTAATAGGGAAAAAAATTACTGAATAAACTCAAGTAACATGTATTTCACAGCTTTACTTACTAAAGGCCGTATCACACGTACACGTTTCAAGCAATTTTTCGTCCAATTCGTGCAATTTTTACTCAGTTGCCATAGCAACGGCTTTAGAGCAACTTTTTGCCAGTGAGATCAAAAAGCTGTTCCAATTAAAAGTTTTTGAAATTCCAGTCAATTGGGTTCTTCGGCACCCTACGTCATAAACAAGATGGTGGCTTCGGTTTCGTCTAACACATCAGATATGCCGTATAATATTTTAATGGTGTATAATATTTTAAATAGGAAGGTGCTCCATTTCTGTTTACATCCATCAACAAAAGCGCAAGCGAAATAAAAGAATAATTTTGGATGTTCGTTTTCCGAGCAGAAAAATCGGCGAGTAATTTTTCAATGTGGAGATAGAGCGTGACTGACGTCAGAGCATGTCGTTTTGTTTACGGCAACTCTTCCCCCTCAGATTAGGACAAAAATTGAACGAAAACGTTGCATGGAAAATGTACGTGTGATACGGCCTTAAGATTTCCTGAAGCAGTAAATTTTGAATACATTTTATAACAAATTATAGCAACAAAATTTCATCGAACTAGCAGGAGAAAAAATTAATAAACAGAAATGTACTAACCACGAATGAGTATGTACTAACAACGTAATGGGGAAAAAATAAGTAGAGAACTAGAATTGAAAGTCTTTTTGTAAGACAGTTGCAGTAAGTGCCGAAAATGGAATGTTAGAATTTGTCATTTAGAAAAGTAAAATACCTCATAAGAGGTTTACTGTAGATGATGAAGAAAGGACGCGCGTGAATATACGAGTCGTAGACTTTGTAGAAATGAGAAGAGGATGGGGGTGGGGTGTAATTTTTCGATTCAAAATCCTTGATGAATATCCTAATGTAAAAAATATATTCATCAATGTAATTTATACATGGATTCATATAAAAGTAGAGTGAAAATTTATTGAACCACACAAAAGAATTTCATTTTAAACCAGTGTCAAAAACATTCTTAAATCAATTGAGCTGGATCCTGCGCACCTCATTACAGTGCCGCTTTATGCATGATAGGCATGCTTGAAAATGAGCTATCCACCTTTAGAATTATTTACTAATACTAAAAAAATCTTTTATATGGGATTATTCAATGAATGTCTATGATCAATAAGAAATAAAAACAAACATTTTAAGGTAAAATTATATAACAAAGTCAGAAAGTAGCATAAATTTTATATTATTGTTAATAAACCTGATGCATTCATTCATGTTGAAATATTTAGATATTATGTAAAACTCAAAAAAGAAAAGACGAGAAAAGGGGGAGGGGATTAAATTGGGGTGATATTCAAACAATGTCGGGTGAATGGTGGGCTCAATCTTAAAATAAAAAAAATGTATGTGTAATTATTAAATGATTGCTTTCTTCAAGTACCTCCTTCTCCCGCCACCTTATGTATGATGGACCGCGTCCCCCCCCCGTACCTGTTATCTCCACTGCCTAACATTATTTCCATGCCCATTTATATACTACTTATCTTACTACTTATAATTAAAAAATATTGTTTTGCTACCAATATTATACTCCAAACTCATTTTTAACGTTATTTTTATTCAGTATATTTTGTCAGGTCATGTGGAAAACTATACTAGGTATGCTAGGTATTCCATAATACCCGACTCGCCATCTTGGAAAATGAACCTTTAAACTGAACGACAAAGCATGGTCAGTTAAAAAACGATCATAGTATTACAACTACAGTTCTTTAAGTTTACATTATGTATGCTTAACTTCAATGCACGCCACATGTATATAAGTAAGTAAAAATGTTTAAATTTGAAAAGTTGCCTGCTCAAAAACTTCTGAAAATCGCACAGCACATTTTGTCCCGTAGCGAATCGTACTGCAACAAGTGGTATAATTCTCCCTTCAATACATCATATCTTCTTCTGAGGGTTTCCCTTCACATAAGCAGCTATAAACAGAGCAAAAAAACTCTGTATTCCTTATTACTCGACTTTTCTATAATACCCGAGTCTCATCTAATTTTCCTTTAGGTATTTACAAATTGTTTTATTTTTTTTAAATAGCATATTATGCAATTTTTAAAAAAATGCGAAACCCAAGATGTCCTACCATTGAATAGGTACCCCTGTAGGTGATGGGAAACATAATTCCCACCAGGGAATCTCTAGAGCCGAACAAACCGGACCCCTGCCGATTTTAAGGGTGGCATTTGAATCCAATTTGAAAAATATATTTTTTTGTTACAAAAAATTTGATATATTTTCTGTAATATTATTGGGCATGAATTTGGTATCTCATTTAACGTATCTTATTTTTCTATTTTGTATTATGTATATTTAATAAAGGTTTTCTTTTATGTTGAAGGGTTCGAGACGTGAGTATATGTGTGTGTGTGTGATTAAAGCATGAAATTTAATGCTTACTCATCTTTCACTAGTAATTTTCTCACCCTTATGATGTCCGGTTTCAGCTTTTCAAAAGGGGACACAGGTAATAAGGTTTTAGTAGACAGAGAGCCACAGGACGTGATTTATTTTAGTCTTAGCGTAGTTACTATAAGTTAAAACAAACGCGTATCATCCCCACCATTAGTAGACTATTTTTCGAAGAAATTAGCTTGCTTAAATAGATGATTCCTTCTCTTTCATTTCACTTGTTTGAAATAATAACAATTATGTCCTTAATTTCGAATTACTCCTAATTTTTTAAGACTTAAAATAATATATATAGAATGAGAGAGAGAGATAAAGAGAGAGGTGGCATTTTCCATTTTTGTCCGGGCGCAAAACTGTCCTGTTCCCACCAAAAAAATGGTCTGAAAAATCACATTAATTTTAAGTAATAAGCCAAATGAATTTCCTTTTACAATTTAATCTCAATCCCCAAATATTTTAAACATGAATATTAGAAAAAAATGGCATTTAGAACCAGACATTTTTGATTCCAACTGAAGCAGAACTCATGCTAATTTTTCTCTCTCTGTTATAACTCATTTTTCTTTTCTTTTGAACATAAGGTATTCGAAAACGCTGAAAATGACCAAATTCAGTCAAGACAGACATTTTTGTTTTCTATTTTATTGAATAGATCTATCTCTGATAATTCAAAATATTTTACAAATGTATTTCTATAAAACTTTTTGAACCTGATATTTATGCTATTTTCCAGAGAAATGTACTAAAATATTTCTTATTGTATGAATACTTTTTGAGTTAGGGCTTGTTATTTAAATAATGGTCTCGTAAAGAATGTGGCTTTTCTTATAATATTCATTCAATCAGCTCTAAAATTTTTAAATTTTAGTAAAACATTAAAACTTTAGTACATTCTCTACTTTTACTAATATAAGTTTATTATTTTTTTCTCTAATTGCTTTGAAGTTTTACAAAAATATTGCTAAAATTTCACTTATTATTGTGATTTTTCTGGAATTTCAGCAGTTTATATTTTAAATATTGTTGGTTAAATATTAGTATTTACTGATATTAAATACTAAAAAGGCATTTATAATGTTTAAATGTTATTTTGTCAAAAAGTACTCCGAACGTGTTCAGATACCTTAACATTTTAGCTGACAGGACCTTCACAAGCTGGTGTCACAATTAATTTCTCTCCAATAAATATTTTTATGATGTATCCCAAATTTGTCACTTTTTTTTTCCAAATGCCTCTTTTCCTGCACTTTTTTTATTTTTCCTAGTAGGATGACTCGCGTTCGAATTTTTCGCTTACCAGTTTTATTTTTCACAAAGAAAACGCATTTTTTTTTTTAAGTTTGTTCAAATGGAATCTTATGTCTAAAAAAACATATTTTCCGCCGAAAATCACATAGTTGGGCCAGTAATTTTTCCACCTGAAGAAGGAAGGAATTTGCTGAGCCCATCCCATTTGCTGAGACATCTGTCCAATCGAAAAGCGCGTTTTACATAGTCACGCCTACTCCGTTGACGTCTGTCGTTTAAGAAATCCAATCAGTTGTAATCTGGATTATTGGGAGACTTAACCAGCTGGCGAGTGGCTCCACCACTTGGCCTCAAAACCGATCATAACTGTTAAAAATTCAGAACCACATAAGTTAATTTCTGAACTTTATTTACGCTTTCATTTAATTAATTATGTAATTTTTTTTTTATGTTTTAAGGGAGTTGTTGTTATAGTAGATACATTGGCGCACACATAAATTTTTCAAAGGGGGGAGGGGGTCCACCATTCTCGTATTATGTTAAATACACTGCCCAAAATATTCTTTCGATTTTGTCAATTTTCGGGGACAAAAAACTGTAAAAAATTAATTATTGAATAAATAATTACTAATTAATACTATTAATTATGAATAACAAATAGTTAATTACATTTTACATACTATATACATGGGATTATAATTAATCAAAAATCAAATGTTTGTTTCGGGGGAGGGTCCGGACCAGGTGATGAGTGTTACGTTCCCGGGATTTCTCGGAAATTCCCGGGAAGGAAAAAAGACCGGGAAATCAGAAACCCTAGTTTCCGCGACCATGGCCGGGGAGAGGAAATGTGAGGAGCGAGAAAAGTCATGTGTCATTTTGGTCACTTATAACCCTCGTGCAGTAGTGCGCACAGAAATTTTTCAAAGGTGGGGGAGTCCGGGGTCGAATGTTCACCATTCTTGTATCATGCTCCTTTTGATTTTGTCGATTTTCGGGAACAAAACACAGTAAAAAACTAATTACTGAATAAATAATTAGCATTAATTAATAAAATTAATCATTGATTACAAATACTTAATTAAATTTTACGTACTATATACTTAGAATTATAATCAATCGGAAAAAAATCAAGAGATCAAAGTATGAGGGAATATGTACCGCTGGTGCGAGTGGTTATGGTCACAAAATCATAGCCGGCGTCATAGAGCTACTGAAAACTCATCGAGAATAGGGGCTGAGGCATATTAATTCTGTCCTCGCTTAAAGTTTTGATGTGGTGAGGAAATTTGGAGATTAGGGTGCCAGCTCGGGTATCGTCCTCGTCATTCGATAAAGTTTAAATATAACAAGATCCATTACCAAAAGCTTTCGTGTCGCTTCAGAGCGCGATGCTTATAAAATCGATTAAAATGAATGGGATATTAGTGGAATCAGGGCTCCATGTTCGGTGCATGACCTCTCGGTTACCGCAGTCATATAATTTGTCTATTCAACTGTTATTTCAAAGCAGTAGGGGGCCGCTGTAGCCCAGTGGTCAAGGTATCGGATCATGGCTTGCATGTCGTGAGTTCGAGCCCAGTACCACTAAAGACCCGCTGTGTAGGGGAGCGATGAACGTTAAATCAGCCGAGAGTTTAAACGTCCTCCCGTTGGTGTGATGTGGTTGTTAGGAGAGGGGGTGCAGCTCAGGTGTCATCCTCGTCACTTGACCATGGTTCAAAACGACGAGGTCCGTCGCCAAAAGACCTCATGCAGCTGAACAAAGCAACGTTAGTATTCACTCAGTCAAAGCGTTAGGCTCAAAGCAAAAAAATTTAAAACACCTGAGCGCAGTGATACTCGACCTGCTGCCCGTGAGCTGCATGTGGCCCACCGGCTTATCTGAGGTGCCCGGTTATGGTCTATTGCTCAAATTTAGCAAGAAAAAATTTTTGGTCTATTGCCCAATGAAGCAATCAAACCTGTCAATTTTGCTGTCAATTTGCGCTGGGTCATGAATAAAAGAAAATCGAAACTACCCTATTACTCGGCAAAAAATGCACAGAAGTAGATATTTCTTATGTGTGTTTTATATAGAAGGTTTAATTTAGTATTAAAATAAAAGCTGAAAAGGAGATTTTTTTAAAAAAAAATATTTTGGTCAATTTTGCTTTGTCCAATGTCTTGCAGTATTTTTTCCCTGCATCCTCATGTTTTGGCCCACGTGAAATACCTGTCATATGTATGTGACGAGGCGGGAAAAAAGACTGAGTACCCCTGCCTTAATGCATTTGAACTAATCCGAATTCAAGTGTCGATTTTAACATCTGATTGTCGACCAATATTGCCAAGTCTTTTACAATATAGTATACCTAGAGAGTGAGGGAGTGAATATTAACGTCGCACTGTTCAGCTACACGAGGGCTTTTGGTGACTGACCTCGTAATTTTGAATCATGGGCAAGTGACGAGCACTTCACCTGAGCTGGCACCTCCCCTCCTAACTACCCCACCACACCAACGGGAGGACGTTTGAACTTTCGACAGATTTAACGTACATCGGGCCCCTGCACGGCTAATCTTTAGTGGAACTGGGTTCGAACTCGGGTGAGCCACGATACGATACCGTAAGCACTAGGTTACCGCGGCCATATAGTATCCCTAGGGTTTCTTTTGAGTGCGATGTTATTCAATCAATCATCGTTTTTCAATCGGGATAGTACTAAAAAGAATACAATAACAATTGCATGTATGATACACCTTCCGGATCTCCTCAACTCAATCAATATAAGTTATGCCTCTACGCAGAATAAAAAACTCCACTTTCGCCATGTTCAACATCTCAGAATGGCAGATATGGGATTGAAGACTGTATTACAGTCCGGATGCTCAAAAAAAGAATATCTATTCAATTGCATACATGACTGCGTGTGGACATTTGTGGATGCGAATTTACAGATGGAAAAACTATTGCATTTTTTAAAATTTCGTAAGTGTATAGTGTGTTTGGAATGTGTTGTGATTGTTCTTTACGCTTATTAGCACAGTCATGTTACTGTCTATTAACACAGTTCCTACCATATTTCTTGAAGAGCTTATCCGATCCACATCTCAATCAATTAGCCCTCGTTGGACAGCTATTATCAGCTTTGAAAATGAATTGGATGCTCCTGTGGGTAAGCCTAATTTGATAAGATTAGCTTTTGTAAGGATTGAAACTTTTTTTAAAATTATTATTGAATCGGCTTTGTTTGGGGCAAGATTAGACCCAGAAAGTTACAAATATAGTGTTTGTTCTAACTGAAGTCTTTACTGGATTTTGTCACAGTCTTTAAAGTGAAACGATAATTTTACATTAAAAATTAATAGTAGTTTCTGCTTTTTGCTTACTAAGCTTGTCGATGTGTATTATTCCACCGGCACTTATTCTTATTCAAATGATCAAAAAAATCTCCCAATGAATAATTTCTCGGAAAATATAAATTATGAGTTCCGTCGCCAAAAGCCCTCCTGTAGCTGAAAAGTGCGACGTTAATATTCACTCACTCACCTGGAAAATATAAAAATCAATTACAAATTAAGTTCAGTGAGCGTTGATTACTCTCTCATTAGAAATCTTTTCTCCGATTTAAAAAACATATTTAGAATAATTACAAAAGATGTGTCAACTTAGGCAAAATAACTTTAACCGCAAACTATTATATATCGGCACAACTAATTTAAGAAATCAGATAAATTAAGAGTTGGATGAATTATTGAGTTAAAGCTGACGATAAAGAAATGGAAGAGAATTTTCAGCCTAAGCAATGTCTAACTATTGCATAATTTAAAGAATCAATTAAAAATTGGTTCAAAATTTAAAAAAAAATTAAGATAGATCTAAATATTCAATCCAATTAGAACTAAATATTAAAAGAACGAAGAACATTGCAAGAACGACGAATAAATTGACCAAATTAAACTCTTCTGAAATTTATTTAATTTCCTTTTTGTGATAATCAGGCAGTTAAACATTTAAATATTAATGTTATAATTATAGAATAATTTAAACTTCACAAAAGTTGACAGAAAGCAAAAACTGTGCTCATTAATTGAGCTTTAAGGTTTTTATTTTTAAGTGAATACGAATACGAACTATGTATACCTAGAAGGGCTGTAAGTTCCGATACAAGTAAAAGAATTTAAGATCATCTGCAGTGACTCATACGTAGCAGACGATTTTTAGTTTCATTGTTGGAGGTCGTCTACGCTGTTTTTCAGGTAATGGGGCATAAATTCACAGGCAAGCGATAACAATTCTGAATTCTTACACTTACGCTATTGACATCTTTTGTGTTTTGACTTCTATCATCTTGTATAAAATGTGATATTATATATATATTGTAGTATTCTAAATAGAGGTAGGTAATAAACTTATTATTTTTTATATAACTTTTGTTTTGTTCTAGTTTATGTTAATAAGTGTTCTAAGCCTCATAATATTTACGTGTGTGTATTAGTGTACATATTTCTGCTTTTTAGTTATTTTTCAAAATACTTAACTAGTAGTATACTTTAGTTACTTGTATGATTACTTAACTTCTGATGTCAGTTATAAGTTATTTTCTGTTTTAATCAAATACTCTTTTAAAGGGTTTTGTGACTGTATAGTTATATATATTTTTTAAATACAAAATAGATTTTTAATGTTATTTATTCTTAAATCAGAAGTTGGTTCTGAAAGATTAAAAGGAAAAGCAACTATTTATTCAAATTTGGTAGAGTTTTAAACATTTGGAAAAAAAGATGTGAATAGCAGAAGTTATTCAGTAATTCTGAATCCCAAGAATTTAATTGGAATAAAAACACCTCCACGCTTCAACGTGGAGGTGTTCTCGCGTGGGGAAATATATCTGCTTCAGGAAGAAGTAGTTCGGTATTTTTTAATGCTATTGGGAATCACGAGCTCTATTTAAATATTTTAAGGAACAATATATTTAAAGAACAATTCGAAATTATCTGTCCAAAATTTGGATATGGGAGATGACAAATTATTTTTGAACAAAATAATGACGCTAAGCACACTGCTCTCAATGTACACCACTGATGCCTCTAACTGTCCCCAAATTCTGAAAACACCTCCTAAATCTGCTGATTTAAGCCTTGAAGAACATATTTGGCGTTAATTTTATTTAAAAAAAAACATGACAAAAAATGTGAAGTAAAGGCAATCTCAGAATAGAGGAAAATCGATGCAGAAATTACAAAAAGCTATGAAATCTATACCAAGACGTTTAAAAGTTGTTTCCGACGCTAAAAGATATTTTCATAAGTACTAAGTATATATTAAGAAACAAATGCAATGATATTTGAATCATAAATAATTCGCGATTCAAATATCGCATACCCAAGCATTATTTAGTAACTGAGATATGTGCTTGTATTTTTTTTTTTTAACAAATTGTCAACTACTAGATCTATTAAAATTATCTGCAGTCGAATGTCAAATTATACGTTTAATTTGTTTATATTTTGTTTTTGTAGCCACTCTGAGAAATATTTTACACGAAAATGCATTTCACTAAGACGGCTGTTAGAGAAATCCTGTGTATTCTGCATGAATTTGCAACCTAAAATCTAGGAGCAGTTTCTGCTTAAATTTAAATTTTAAAATCGAATCGGCAGATATATCAATTGAAAAAAATTTACAAACGAAAAGAAGCATTTTTCATTTCAAAACTGGTTAATTTTTCAAAACATTGTATTAACAAGTAGTTATTTTGTATACCCCGGGATTGTAAATAGAATATTTACAATCTTGGTAGGTAGTCCATATAAAGAGAAACAATGTTTTTATTTTTTATTATAACAAATATCTGAAATGTATAATAAATGGTTATTTTATATATATTAAACTTTTTAATGATTGGGAGGAGCTTTAGATAGATACTTGTGGTTACACTTCACAGTGAACGTGAATCCATTTTGCGCACATATTTATAATTATCTTTTCGATTTTACGTTGTTTCATAGAACCTTTGGGTATACTTCGTAGAATACAGTTCGAAGATCACTGTGTGCTTTTAGGCACATTAGATACTAAATGTGTACATTTATGCTCTTCTCCCCTATAATGGAATAGTAGTAAATAGAATGTTTACTTTTTTCTTATCGCATGCAAATAAAAGGGCCCGAAGAGTTAAATCTGCGCGCCGCTTAGCTAATTGATAAAGAAACAAAGAAATGGTCAGTTATTATAATGAAAAATATTTACAAATAATAAAGATGAATCTATAAATGACAGATGGAATAATTTTTCATACAAATATATATTTTTTAATTATTGCAAATTTGAAATTATCTCCTTCAATAATTTTTCCTCTTGAGCAGGTATTAAATTCGTATACTGAAATTAGATCACATCCCTCTATCCTTCATTTTTAAAGTAAAAGTTTTTAAAACTGGATGTGGTAATTATGTTCGCGATTTCAACTAGAATTATCATTAAATCTTCCCAAAATTAGTAGTATGTTTAATTTCCTGAACATTTTACTGCCTTAATTGCAAAGTTAATTTTCTACAATTAGGCTACCAATACACATTAATCGAGAAAATAAACTTGTGATTATTCATGCCATCAGAGTTTTTTATTGTATAGTCGTCTTCTGTGTTAGTATATAATACAATATTTATGTAAGTAATGCAATTATTGAGTTACATTGTACATCACACAATACAAAAATTGAGTTATTTATATGCCTAAAAATATTTCGCTGATTATTTCGAAAGTTTAAATGTGTTTAAAGTCTCGAATATCTGGAACTTAAAATACATTTAAGCAATAAATTTAAACATTTAACAAAACTCGTTTTCATTTATATTTCCTTCTATGAAGTAATGGTAACCTTGTGATTAGACTCGTGGCTGGCACGTCATGATTTCGAGCCTAGCAGAGCTGAAGATCCGCCGAGTAGAGGGGGCCGATGCAAGTTAAATCTGCCGAGGCTTAAGTAGCAGAGTGGTATAGGTATTGGATCATGGCTTGCCTTGTCACGAGTTCGAACCCAGTACCACTAAATACTCACTTGACCATAGTTCAAAATTACGTTGTCCGTCGCCAAAATCCTTTGTGTAGCTGAACAGTGCGACGTTAATATTCAATTAATTTGTCGAGGCTTAAACGACATCTCTTTGGCTTGGTGTGGCAGTTAGGAGAGGGCGATGCCAACCCAGGTGTGTCCTTGTCATTTGACCATGGTTTAAAATTACGAGGTCTGTCGCCAATAGTCCTCGTGCAGTCTTATAGGGTAACTTTAATGATTCTCCCACACCCTCATGCTCCTGAATTACATGTATGCCTTTATTCAAATTTATTCCGTTTTCGATTAGAAAAACATTTGAAATTTTAAAATATTATGTAATACTCTTTTCACATAGGATTCACGCACAAATAGTAACAAGTAATAATTTCGCCACTATTCATAATGATCAGTGATGTAGCGTTAGCTTTCGTCGCCTGGGGCCGATCGGAAATTTGTCGCTTCTCTATTTTAATTAGTCAAGAAAATTAGTAAAAGTAAAAAAAAAAAAGCAGCTTTAAATTTTTTTAATGATTAAGAATGCACTTTTCGTGTGTGTTTTTTTTTTTCTTAGCAAAATCTTTTATACAATAGTCAATATCAATATGTATGTCATGTTCAATTGGCAGAATAGTTAAATTTGTTGACCTTAACGTGGACATAGTTGATCTTATATAATTTGATTCATTTCAGCTTAGAGAAGCTTCTCTCGCTAATAGCATCACTGTTTGTAGATGTTTAAAAAAAATCTCAACATTATGACAATGTTTGGTAAGTCATCTTCAAGTTTAGACTCAATAATATATTTTAATAAACCTAGAGAGTCGGACCTAATGAGTTCTTTTTTACAGCCTGGGTCTGTTGCAGCTACAAAAGCTTGTAGACGTACGCACTCAAGTTGGAATTCTTTATTAATGCCTTGAGAAGCTTGATCTAAGTTCATGCTCAATATCACTTCAGGCCTTAACCCTCCAAGCGGTTAGCTCGGCTTTTTCTGACCTACTAGAGAGGCTTCAAAAACGGACAACACGAAATTTTCCGTAAGGCAGGGGACTCACCAAAAATGCACCAAACGTAATTTTACCTCCTCAAGTAACGTGTTCGAAAGCGGAAATGCCGTGTTTTTCCAAATTCTCCCCCTTTTAAAGGCTTAACATCTTGAAAGATAATTAGACATGGTCGGGGAGACACAATAGACATTGAGGGGAAGTTTATGGCTCGCGGGGAGACCGGTTCTTCCCCTGCAGCAATCGTAAAAAACTGGAAATTTCTTTAAACCCAAGAGCGTACGGAAATAATTGCAAGTCAACGAATTGAGAAAATTAGGGGATAGCTTGATAAAAATCTCATTTTTTTTTCCTTACCTTAAAATTCTCAAATGGAATTAAGTTTTTATAATGTATGTCTAATTTTTTTAAAAATATCTATAGTATATTTAAATTCAAAGAGTAAATATTAAAACATTGAGGATAATTTACTGCTTCATTTTTCTCATTTTAATCAATACTTTCAGGGATTTTTTTTAAAAAAAGGATTTCATTGTGTCAAAAATTAACAGCAAGAAAAAGGTTCAAAATTTAAAATCTTTTAAAATTTTGGACACTTTTAAACATGAATAATTTTAAGCTTCTGTATTACATTATTTGCTAAAAATTTTTACACATTGCTAAAAAACCCTATTTTATATCTTTTACTTTTTTATAATTTTAAAGCCAGGTATTCAGGGCATCTTACATAGAATCCATAGTTTTGTATTGTTCAGATAACGAATTATATTTGAATTTTAAATGTCTGAACAGTAATTTCATTCAGAGAACGTAAACTACAAGCTTATATTTTTAAACTTGAATATTCAAATAAAGAGTAATCAAAAGCATCTCTCTGGACAAATTTACAGTTAACATTTGCGCATTTAAATAAATATAAAGATCCTTTTTAAATTCAAGTTAAAGAAATATCTATTTATGCAAAATCCCTCATTATTTATGTTCCATTAGTGGAAGGTTATTAAAATTTGGACATTTTTATGATCTTAACCATGCAAAACTAGGAATTTTATATTAGCTGCACTGAAATTCTGCATTTGAATTTCGAAAAAGATATTTATGCGTGTCTCGCATACTCGGTTGAAAAATATATATTTACCATAAATACTAATAATTCTTTGGATATTTAAAAAAATATATTTAGATTAAATTTTTAATACATATATGTATTCCACTTCTAATATCTTTTCATGTATTCCTTAAAAAATTCATATTTAATTAAGTTAGGGAATATTAACGTCTCTCTCTCTCTCTCTCTCTCTCGGGCTTTTGGCGACGGACCTGTGGCCGGGGTAGCCAAGTGGTCAAGGTATTGGATCATGGTTGGCATGCCACGAGTTCGAGCTCAGTGCCACAAAAGACCCGCCATGTAGGGGGGGGACGATGCACGTTAAATCTGTAGAGAGCTCAAACCTCCTCCGTTGGAGAAGTGTGGTAGTTAGGAGAGAGGGGCCAGCTCAGGTGTCACCCTCATCACTTGACCATGCTTCGAAATTACGAGTTCCATCACCAAAAGCAATTGTGTAGCTGAACAGTGCGACGTTAATGTTCACTCACTTGGCAACGAACCTCGTAATTTTAAACCATGGTCAAGTGACGAGGACGACGCTTGAGCATGGTTCCCCTACACGGTGGATCTTCAGTGGTACTGGGGTCGAACTCATGACACGACAGCTACGAGTCCGTTACCTTGACCATTAGGCTACAGGAGTCTCACAATTTGGTTGAAAACTGCATGTTATGTTTAAAAATATGCTGAAACATTTAATGAACTTGTAATAGATTTTTACATAGAAGATGTGTGAGATACTAAAACGACAATATGTAAAAGTTATGAGAATATCGATGACAGTTTTTGAAACATTCAATTTAAATTTCAGTTTTAAATTTATTCGTTTTTTTTTTTTGCATTTAATATTAAATAGTCGCCATAACAAATTAATAGTTTAACGCATTCATAGATTATAAAAAATAAAGGTATAAATGACATTGTTGGGAATAGTAAGTTTTTATAGCTTTGAATTCAGACTTCTCTTTGCAGGAGTGTAGACTATTAAAAGACTCATCAAAAAAACAAAAAAAAAAAAAAAACATCGCGAAAGTGTGTGGTATGCAACCTTAAGATAAATGATAATGGCAAACATATTCGAAGAGAAACTAGTTTTCAATGTAAAGACATGTTGGACTGTGTGCAGTGCCGTGTTTTGAAAAATATCACACTGTGGCATTTCTGTAAACGACATGTATGTGTCTTTCTTATACTTTGATATTTTTTGTTATTTATACCTGTTAAACTTTTTTTTATAAAAGTTTATTTGTAATTGATTGTAAATTGAATAAAACATTTTCTTACAATTATATGTATTTGAGGATGAAATCTGATTTACTTTATTCAGGAAATTTTTAGTAAATTTCATTTTCTTAGCCAACTTATTTGTTTTAAAACATGCATATTTGTGTATTATATAATGAAATTTCTACCTATCTAAAATTATGTCTGGCTTTTTTCTCCGTTAAAAACTTTTAGAATTTTACAAATTATCTTGCCATTATTCATTATGTACTTAATAAGGAAAAATATATCTAAATATAAGTTTCTGGCCTAATAAACATATAATTGTTTTTAGCTACAGTTTGGAAAATGCATTGGAATCAGTAGCGGGACAGAATTTTTACTTATTATGAATGTGTTTTTGACTGCCACTATGTTACATATTTATCTTTCATTCCTTTTACAGTATGAGTAGACGTCGTAAACAGTTTTGTCACAGTAAAATTAATTTTTGTTTTATATTCAGATTATACTATTATATTGAGTCTGAGAATAATAGGTTAGTTTGACAAGCCATTATTTCACAATTTGAAAGCATTGAACAGTTTTGAAGTTTTTAAAACCTTTCCAAAATGCTAAATTGTTAAAAATATTTCATTATTGTAAGTGATGTATATTTGATTATTGCAAACAAAAAGTATAAAATTTAAAATATATCTCCTTGTTGAATTTTAATAATTGTATGGCTGAACTTGGGAAACACAATTTTTTTTAATATTACATTAAGATATTTTTAAAAAATAACTAGAGCGCCTCTCAGACATAAATCCATATGAACTTTTATAGAACATATGTTAGGGAATATGTACAAGATATTTCCAGACTCTATCTTATACAGGCCTTAGGGATTAGAAAACACTCTCATCTTAAAAATCTGAGAAAAACACATTTAAAATTTGTAAAGGCATAAAAAAAATTCCTATGCATGTAAAATTTTAATTTTTTTATATGTTACTATCCAACTTATGTTCTAGATGAAAATTCTACTTGAAATAAATATGACTGAAATTATCTTTTTTTAATTCAAAATATTCTTCGACATAATATTGATAACAATTGTTAATTTGATCAATTCAGTTTTATCAGAACCTTATATATTCACAAGAGTTTTAAATGCAAAATATTAATACAGGAAATATAGTAGTGATACAAACGTAATCCAGAAATCACCAAGTTTGTAAATCTCTTTTTTTCTCAGTTCCCCTTCGTGGCAGTTAAGCAAGTTTAAGTTTTTGTTGCATGACTTTAAAATACTGTAATGTAGTACTACAATATATTTAATATAATGTAGTTTGTGGTACATCAGGGAAATATTTAGTTCATTCTGCAACATTTGCATTCTGTAGTCTAATTGTAATATCACCTGAAAGCTGGATTTTAGATTTACCATTTTCAGTCATATTCCACCCTTTCAAGTAATATTTCTCACAGTAGACTGCGTACATTTTGGTCATGGCATTTTTCAAAAGGAAAACAAAATTAATGAAAACAAAGTAAAGAGTTTTTAAATTAAATGAACTATGTGGCAAAAAATATATTGGTCTTTAAATCAATCTTAATTAAGTAAATGTGAGAAAACTTAAAAACATGAGCAAACTGAAATGACTTTAGAAATTAAAATTGCAGTTAATGGCCATTTCAAACGAAATAATGGATTGTGTTAAATATTTTTAATTCAATCTAAGAATGCAAAAATGCTTTAAAATGAAACCGAAACTAAAATCAAAACTCAGAAAATTAAAATTTCTTGAAACCTAATTGGTTTTCAGATCAGAAATTCAGGAGAAAGTTTTCCAAATATATGATCCTTAAAAAAATGAACCCCTTTCTCCCCGATTTTTTTTATATTCAAGCTATTATGTCTTTAGAAAAATTCTCTATACTTACGAGAACATTGTTTAAGAACCAAAACTTATGATCCGTTTTTTCCCACAGGTGTAACTTTTTTTCTAAAACTACACAAAATTTTTAATATAATAGTATTTCAGAAGATAAGGTAGGGATTTTTTATTTCAGAAGATAAAGGTAGGGAACGAGTTATGATGATTATGAATTATTACTGTGTTAATATTTATGAATAAAATAACAATTTGTAGGGTTCTAGTACTGGAATTAAGGATATACATTTCTAAGTGTTAAAATTTTTGCTTATAAAATTACTTATATTATTAATTATCAGCTAATTGTACTTATGTAAATTGTTTTAAAAGACAAAATTAATTGGCAATACATCTTTGCAATAACTGAATAGAAAGATATAGTTACCATTTAGATATGTGTGAATATGCATTTAAAAGATGAAATACTAAAGGAACGGAAAGATTAAAAATTAAATTTGAATAGAAAATGGTTAGAAACACTTTCGCCAGCACACTTTAAGAAAAATATATTTTTTTATTGATTGAATGCAGCAGCCCAAACAGGAACTTTTCAAGGAGGGCAACTACTGTGAATGAGAGAAACCTCCCCTTTCCAACAACACAAAAACCGAAAAAGCAATAAAATTGTCCCTTTCAAAACCATTAGAGGACCCTACGCAGTTTTAAGAGGGGAAGGCATAAAACTGTGGTGCGCTTTCGAAGAAGTTCGCAAAATTAAACAAACCTTTCCCTACCACTGGCCTGTAAAAAGTAGACCGCTTTCCAAGTGAGTTTCCATTAGCGGGTTATCCACTTAGAGGGTTAAAAAAGCATTTTTGCGCTAGCTTCTGCAACTGTTGGAATATTCCTCGAATTTCAGCAGTTCTCATTGCTCGCCTCAAATCTTCGTACGATAACTGAGCATCTTTACTTCCGTCGCCCAATATATGCGTCCTCCTAATTCATATTAGGGGGTTCAAAAGAAATTTTAAGCTCTTCACATAAACTTTTAGCATATATTAAAGCGTCATCCACGAATTATTCCTGTCATTTTGCTTCTAATACGGTCTCCAAAGCACGTGTTTTTTGAGCACATTGGTGCATATTTAGTCTTTCTGTTTGCAAATAATTTTGAGCATCATTGACTTCACACAGTACCGGTTGCCAAACGCCTAAGTAAAATAAAAACGAATGTGATTGCATAGCGACTAATAAACTTCCTGCATCTGTGCGTGTATTAAAGCTTCCACTCGTTTCCCTCAGTTTCGTTGCGTGGGCGTGATTTGGAGTTAGAAATATTTTTTGAATTTAAATGCCGTGGTGATTGTCACCGTTTCTTTTCGTATGCCACCCGGGGTTATGGCCCCCTCTGCACCCCTCTCCTACGCCAAACCACTGATAATGATGCTATATATTCGCAATCTTTCCATACGAAATCAATAATATTAGAACTCGCGCCAAAAGAAAAAAGCCATTGGTTAGAGCTTTTAAATGCGCAGTCTGCCACATGTGTGGACTAATTCGTCTATAACGATTCCCATATGTCTGCTCCGCGAGAAAGAGATAATGTTTGTTGGCGCCAGTCTGCAGCTGCAACTAGCAAAGAACTTCTGCTGTTAACACTTTACCGATTGAAAGTTGTCTGAAAATAGAAAGTAAAATGATCATCAGTCCTTTGAAAAAAAGGGAGGAAAAATATTTAAACAAAGTAAAAAAAAGAGATGGGTATTTAATATATAAGTATCGGTGGCGCACACAGGAATTTTTCAAAAATAAAAGGTCGAATTCAGGATCAAAAGTCCACCATTCTCGTATCATGCTCCAATATGCCACTCAACATATTCTTTCGATTTTGGTGAACAAAAAACAGTAAAAAGTTAATTATTGAATAAATTAGCATTAATTAAAAGAATTACTAATAAATTAAATTTTACGTACTACATACGAGTAGAACTATAATCAATCGAAAAAAAATCAAGGGCCTTACGAGAGCCCTCTTGTGTGCACCACTGATAAGTCTATATTTCTTTTAATTTGCCTCGGATTGACAAATTAAAATTCATTCCGTGGGCCGGATAGAATCTTCCGGCGCACCGGAATTGGCCAATTCCTGATGTAAAGTAAAAAATACTTGACCTATTTCCATTATTATGACAGTTAAAATAAACTATTAATCAAATTTACGGGTTAATATTTCTGAGTAAAAATAATTTTAAAGTAAAACAATACAGATGGATACACACATTGGTGGAGTGAGTTTGCGAGGGATTAAGGCATGTTATAGAAAAATTCCTGTTTTTGAATTTAACTCACTTGCTTGAAATTTGTTGAGCACTTTTCTTTAGTTGAATAGAGTTCCACTAAGAATGGATTTTACGGAAATCAACTCCAGGGGGAAGCGGGGAAAGTTATTGGGGCGTATTGATAGACAAAATTCCCGTTTTTGAACTGCTAAGACTATAATAATAAAATTTGGTTTGTATACTTTTGTTGAATTGGAATCCGCTAAGAATGCTGTCAACGAGGTATTGATAAAAATTCCGTTTTTGCTCTGTTAGATTTAGACTTAAAATTTAGCATGCATGTTTATTTTATGGAGTAGAGATCCACTGGAAGTTGCTTTGGTGGAAATCCACTTGGTTATTAGATTAAGTGAGCGAAAAAAAATCTTTCTACTTCTATTTTAGATATAAATAGAAATTAGATATTATAATTTATGTTTTTATATCAAGGGGTGAAAGTGTAACAGCTATAAATATATTTTTCAATACAATCGAATTCTTAATGCTGGATATCAATTTATATATGTACACAGTATACATATATACAACATTGTGAAATACCCAGTGAAGCCCGTGGGTAACGGCTAGTATATATTCATATCCATATCTGTTCTTTCAAACGACAAAATCGGAAATCAATCCATTTACGTGAGGTCCCTATCGAAACTAAAAAATTTAAGTTAAAACATGACAAAACGCAAAAATTTCAGAAAGCCGCAAGAGCCTAATGGAAAGGTAAAGTTTGTGATATCTGAAAATGTATTTATTTAATGATATATTTTTATTTTATTGTTGATGTCCCAAATAGTAAATGATGCAAAGATATGTAATTTTTCTATTGTACACTGAAATAGTTATTGCACTTGGGACCCTTTTGGCCCCCAGTTTGTGTTTAGCTTGTCTTCACATTGGCATACCACTGATGTTTCAACAGCGAGGTACTAGCTCAGGTATGGTCCCCGACGTTTGACTGAGTTTCAAAATAAAGGACCGTTGCAAATAGTTGTCGAGTTGCTTCAAAGGCGAAATGTAAATAAAAAAAAATCACTCAACCATTTGTGAAGTACGATTTACAACTGGAAGAGGAAGAAACAATTTACAAGAGAAATTTTAAGAATACTGTTATTACTTTATTATTCACACCGACGAGATCTTTTTGTATGAATTAATGATATGCAACAAAACAAATTGATAAATGTATCAAATCAGTTCTAGTCCACCAATATTTCAGATACTAAAATAAATCTTTGGATCCAATCGTGGCATAAAGCACTGTGAAAATCAAAAATGCTCATTTCATTTCAACCAAAGTATAATAATAATAAAAAAAATGTAGAAACATTTAGAAAAAAAAATCAGATAACTGAAAAATGATGTTCAGTTAATTCACCAAAAAATTTTTTTAGGGGGGTGGGGATGCATTGTAACATGGATCTTTAACAGGTTACAAATTCAAACATTCAATACAGTTTAATTTTCTTCCATTAAAGACTTTAATTTTCAATAAACCAGTTAAAGTTAATATTAACGTCGCACTGTTCAGCTACACGAGGGCTTTTGGCGACGGACCACGTAATTTTGAACCATGGTCAATAAACACAGCTGGCACCCACCTCTTTACCACACCACACCAACGGGAGGACGTTTCAGCTCTCGACAGATTTAACGTGCAACACGGCGGGTTTTAAGAAACTCATGACATTCAATAAACCAGACTCTTTATAATCGAATTAAGAAATACACTGGGTTTTTTTTTACCTTTTATGTCACACTTATGTTCAGGTTTTCTCATCGATAATAAGCTATCTTAAAATCATTTAGAATTTTGAAGCTGTAAATAAATATACGTATACATCAGTATATCAAAGATACATCAGTAGCGCTCACAGGAATTTTTCAAGGTGGTGGGGGGTAGAAGGCAGGGTCGGAAGTCTACTATTTTCGTATCATGCTCCAATACGCCACCCAACATATTCTTTTGGTTTTTGTCGATTTTTGGGAACAAAAATAAGTAAAAGAATTAAAATTATTCAATAAATAATTAACATCAATTAATAAAATGAATTAACGACAAATATTTAATTAAATTTTTACGAACTATATACATAGGATTATAATCATTCGAAACAAATCAAGGGCTTTGGGAGGGGTCCAGATCTGAGCCCTCCCCCTATGTGTGCGCCACTGAGATTCACACATAGTAATTTTAATCAAGGGAAGTTTAAAAAAAATTAGAAGTATATTCACAAAATATCTCCCTTTGTATTTAAGACATACAGTAGAAGGCATTTCTCTGCAGACCCGAATATTGACTGTAACAAAAGATTTTATTTGTTTTGAAGTAATCACAAGGGATTTCTCTTCGCTTTGTATCCATGATATTTGTAGAGGAATCTTGCTTCCCTTTGTTGAACAGAGATAACAATGAATTCATAAATAAAAGATTGCGCTCTCCCAGTCGAGCTGTTTTCAACAGGATTCTTTGATCCTCGTTTTGTTTATTTGCGTTATGTCCGGGGTGGGCATTAAGTCGATCGCGATCGACCGGTGAACCCGACTTTCATCTTGCGACGCTTGTCATTACTTGTATTTTATGTACCCTTCAGTGGCAAACACGAGGGGACGCCGAGTCTGCCCCCCCTCAAAAGCCCCTTATAATTTTTCGATTTATTATGCATATTGTACGGAAAATTTAAGTATTTATTAAAAATTAATTTAATTAATTTTTATTGATTAATTTTATTGATTGTATGGATTGATGTTGTTAATAATAGTTTTAATTATTTAATTTTTTTTTTTTTTTTTTTTTTTTTTTTTTGTTCCCGAAAAACGTTAAAATCAAAAGAATGTTAGGCGGCTTATTGGATCCTAATACGAGAAATATGAACTTTTAAACCCAAGATCCCTCCCTCCCTTAAAATATTCCTGCGTACGCCACTGATACTTATTCATAATATTTCCCTCTTAATTTTAGTTTAAAAATTTTTAACACCTAAAAATGATTACAATTTTTTAAAAACTTTCATAATGGAAATAGGTTACAACTATTCAGTGACTAATTTAGACCCGATGCTGTCCTAGATCCAAATTAATTTGACGCCCTTATATAATATTAATAATACGAAGAAAAGTTATTTTTAGCTATAAAAGCATTTTTAAAAATACGTGAAAGTGAATTTTCTGTTTTGAGTCTATTTTCAAAGGACACACATAAATCTAATCTTTCCCTGCTTCTTACATTTCTTTCAGTTTGAATTCTATTATTCGGTTCAGCGCGATGACAAAGGCAGTGGAGGGCCTTTAGCAATAAATGTAATTTATGACCCAAAAAGGGGGAAAGTCCGTGAGAGAAAACAATTTCTTTCAAATAGCTATCGGAAAAAGAAACAGTTTTTAAAGGTAAGTCACAATTGCATGCTTATGTGGAATTTTTTTTAAATAAAGGGCGTTTTTTTAGAGGTACAGAACTTTAAATTGCAATAAAACAATATTATTTCTGGCATATGATTGCCACGGCTGGCTCGGATGTAGTCGAATCTGGACGTCCAATTTTCGATGACTTTTTCCAACATTTGTGGCCGTATATCGGCAATAACACGGCGAATGTTGTCTTCTAAATGGTCAAGCGTTTGTGGCTTATCCGCATAGACCAATGACTTTACATAGCCCCACAAAAAATAGTCTAGCGGTGTTAAATCACAAGATCTTGGAGGCCAATTCACAGGTCCAAAACGTGAAATTAGGCGGTCTCCAAACGTGTCTTTCAATAAATTGATTGTGGCACGAGCTGTGTGACATGTTGCGCCGTTTTGTTGGAACCACAGCTCCTGGACATCATGATTGTTCAATTCAGGAATGAAAAAGTTAGTAATCATGACTCTATACCGATCACCATTGACTGTAACGTTGTGGCCTTCATCGTTTTTGAAGAAGTACGGACCAATGATTCCACTAGCCCATAAAGCGCACCAAACAGTCAGTTTTTCTGGATGTAACGGTGTTTCGACATACACTTGTGGATTATCTTCACTCCAAATGCGGCAGTTTTGTTTGTTGACGTAGCCATTCAACCAGAAGTGCGCTTCATCGCTAAACAAAATTCGCTTATGAAAATCGGGAACAATGGCAATCTCGTTTTGGGCCCATTCGAAGAATATACGCCTTGCTTGATCATATTTAAAATGTAATGCCACAAGATTATCTTTCGAATAAAAAAAAAATTCATGTCAATCAAATAATACATCGTTGTTTTATTGCAATTTAAAGTTCTATACCTCTAAAAAAACACCCTTTACCATAAATAGCTTTGAACAAGAGTAAACGAAAAATATGAGGGGAAAAAATTTAATGTAATATTTTTATCAGTGTGTGTACTCGAAACAAAAAAAAATACAATCTCTTGGTTATTGCTTGCAGCGAAATTATAAAATAGAGCGAACTTTGTCCTTTATCAGTGAATTTAAAAAAAAATACCTCTAATTCTCAGAGCAAGAAAAAACAAAGCTCCAAATACAAAACGACAAACAGCTGTGTTGTGACCTCCCATTTAACGATGACGTCAGGAATTGGGAGTGTCCTCTTTAGTCTGCCCCGCCTCTTTATAGAAAATAAAGCAACGAATTTGACGGGTACTTGATAAAAACATATCCCTGATTAATAAGTGATAATTATGAATTAGGGATTCGTTGCTTCGTAAAGCATATCCTTTGATAAAAGCTTATCAAGGGACAGTGGCGCGGCGCACACAGGAATTTTTCAAGGGTGGGGGGTTCCCGGATCGGCAATATCCCCTTACAGTGGTGCACGCAAGGGGGTGGGGGCTCGAGTCCGGACTCCACCCCCTCCAAAGCCCTTGATTTTTTTATTGTAAACCTACGTAAATAGTACGTGAAATTTCAAAATTTTAAATTAATCATTAATATTAAATTAATCCTAGTTATACACTCAATAAATTTTTGAATGTTTTTTGTTCCCGAAGATCGACAAAATCTAAAGAATATGGTGGGCGGCGTATTGGAACATGATACGAGAATAGTAAACTTTTGACCCCCCCCCCATCCTTTGAAAAATTCCTGTGTGCTCTAATGACCGTTTTATGTTTCTATTTTTTTTGTGAAACCTTTTCTCTGTTTTCGGAGAGGCAGTTTTTGACTATTTTGATTCTAAATGCATCTTTCAGATAAAAGAGGGGAGAGGTGAGGACAATAGAAGGAACCACATATGAATCGATCTTGCCTGAGATAAATTACATGAAAATGAATGTCTGAATCCTAAGAAATTTTTGACATAAAATAGAAATTGTTATACATATCAATAACAAAGATAATTCTAAATGATAAAAAAAAAAAAAAAATGAAGTGATTTCTCTAAAAGTATTGAAATTATGCTTGGAAACTAATTTTGCTCTCAATTTTGATTTCCACAGAACATTCTATTTTTATATTTTATAAATGGAAAATAAAGAGTACATAAAATATAAGTAATATATAAAATATAAGCAAGAGGACTGCATATTTTGGTGTATAGCACGCACCTAAATTTCCAAACTACAAGTTTTAATATATAGGTATATTCGCTATATTATTAAGAAACCTGATACGTGTTTGTACATGTGCAAGGCTTTTACCTTTGTAAGAACAGATATTAAAATATGAACCGATTTTAAACTTAACATAATTAAAAAATATTTTAAACAATATATCTGGGTGAGGTCGATAGCTCTGATTTTAACCACAAATGGTGTGGTTATTCTAGAAATGTCTAGAACGGATTATGAGCAGACTTTGAGTTATGTATAACTTGACTGCTCAAGCAAAAGGCGTGGACTGTATACTTTAAAAATGTTTGTTTATTGAGGACGGTAGGTACGTCCGCTCCGAGGATGCATTACAAGCATACTGACGAAAATGTAAACAAGGAGGACTACTAGCGCCCTCTGCACATGCGGGTCGTAACAGAGTCCCCGCCATTGAAATGAAATTTCAATACAAATACATAATGCAATTCACGATACTTACATACAAAATACACAATATTTACAAAGCAAAAAGGCATGCACAATATTAAATGCAAATACACAATATTTACAGTACTTAAATGAAAAATACACAATACATTTTATGATACTTAAATACGACTGAAGTTTTAATTTATACACATACAATAATTACTAATAACAAAATTCATACAGGTAATATACAAAGATTTCTGATTGTCCTTTTTAATATATTTCCGTTTGGCATGCGCAGGTTCACCACTCGCACCTTACCATCGGCGCCAGGAAAAATTTCAGTTATTCTTCCGGTACTCCATTTCGTACTAGGAAGATTTTCATCTTTGATTAAAACTAAGGTTCCTACAGAAACATTGTTTTTGTTAAATTTCCACTTGTGACGTTCTTGTAAATTATTCAAATAATCGCGTTTCCAAAGCTTATATATATGTTGGGTATTTTTTTTTACTCTTTCCCATCTCGACAACTGATTCTCGTTTATATTAGTTATTTGCGCTTCAACTATGGATGTTAGGGGTCTACCTACTAAGAAGTGTCCAGGGGTCAGTGTTTCGAAATCATCGAAATTTGATGTCAAAGGAGTGAGTGGTCGGGAATTTAGCACAGCCTCAATTTCACAAAGTATTGTGATGAACTCTTCGAGAGTTAAATGTGCGTTCCCCACGACTCTTTTTAAATGGAATTTAAATGCCTTTACTCCTGCTTCCCATAGCCCTCCATGGTTTGGGGACCTGGGTGGGATAAAGTTCCACTCTATCGATTCATTTGTCAAAAATTCTGCTAATGTGTGATCAGGTAATTTAATCATTTTGAACAATTTTTTTTAATTTCGGCATTTGCGCCAACAAATGTTTTAGCGTTGTCGGTGGTGATTTTTGCACACTTTCCTCTCCTACCAAAAAAACGTTTTAAACTTGCAATGAATGCTTGGGATGTGAGATCTGTCACAAAATCTAAATGAATTGCTTTTGTACATAAACATACATAGACTACTACAAAAATTTTATTTAATGCCCCTTTTCTTTGATTTTTAAACTTAATGAAGAATGGGCCTGCAAAATCAACCGCCCGTGACATTAAAGGGATAATTCGGTGTTACACGATCTCTCGGTAGGTTAGCCATAATTTGATTCATAGTGATGGGCTTGTTCTTAAAGCAATTCACACATTCATGAATAATTCTACGACAGTTGTTTCTGCCATTGAGTGGCCAGAATTTTTGACGAACAAGATATAAAAGTGAGTGGGGTCCTGCATGCAAATATTTTTATGATAATGGCTCAATATAATATCAGTTAAAACGTTTCTACTAGGTAAAATTATGGGAAATTTAGCCTTCTCATTTAAATTTGAATTGGCAAGTCTGCCTCCTACTCTAATGATGTTGCTCTCATCAAGAAAAACATTAAGTGGAGTTAATTTTCTTTTCATAGGAATAGGCTCACCTGCCAACAATTTGCGCATTTCTTCATAGAACTCCCTTTCATGCAATGAGTGGATCAGCCAGTTCTCAGCATGACTTACCTCCTGTGAAGTAAGGGGTCCCTTTATCTTTGTAATTCTGGTTCTGCAGTTGTGTATGAATCTGTAAAGAAAACTTACAACACGAATTAATTTTACATAGTTGTTTGAAATATCAATGTTTTCAAGGAAATTGTTTTTAGTCACTGTCAATGTCAAGGAAATGTCCTCTTTTGGATTTGAGTTCTTTCTCGTTTCCGTTAAATACACCCTTTCTGGGATCGCTTCATCTAGTCCCTTGGTCTGGAAGTCAATTTGACGTAGAAACGAGGATCCATTCCACCACTTGGAGTTGGTTGTAAGAGCGTCTACGCTGATTCCTCTCGTAAGTAGATCTGCTGGGTTGTCCTTGCCGGAACAGTGGAACCACGAGTTAGGATCGGTGAGGGATTGGATTTCTCGAACCCTGTTCGCAACAAAGGGTTTCCATCTATGGCTTGGACCTTTGATCCAATGTAAGGTGACCTGAGAGTCCGTCCAGAAAAGGGCTCTGGTTGAACACTTCTGATCTAGGATTTTCTTGACTTCCTTCGCTAAGCGTGCAGCAAGCAGAGCGCCCATCAGTTCCAATCTAGGCAAGGATAATCTTTTCAGAGGTGCAACACGGCTCTTGGATGTTACAAGATCAACGCTGACTCTGTCCTTGTGCTTGACTCTCAAGAAGGCGGCTGCTCCATATGCTTTTTGACTGGCATCAGAAAAGGTATGGATTTGGACTTCACTTGAATCTCCTCTGGAATCGAGGATCTTTCGCGGAATCTTCAACTCTGATAAAAATGGAAGTTCTAACCACCATTGTGACCATACTGCATGAATATCTGGCGGTAGCTCGTCATCCCAGGATAACTTCCGTAGCCAAAGTTCTTGTAATAGGCATTTGAGCCTAATTGTGTAGGGTGACAAGAACCCAACTGGATCGTATAATTTCCCAGCTGATTGAAGCACAATTCTTTTTGTGATGGGTTTTGACGTGTCCAATTGCAGAAGTCCTTTAACATCAATTGTAAAATAGTCGTGGACAACATCCCATGGTATCCCTAAAACCTTTGACGAAGGGATTTTAGAACTGTCGTCCGGGTGACGAGGATGTGTCTCAAGACCTTCCTTTTCCCAAGTTCTCATCATTGTTTGATCATTTGAATTCCATTTGCGTAATTTCATGCTGGCATTCTTCATGATTGTTTCAGCATCCTTTGATACTTTTAAGGCTTGGGAGATGTCATCAGCACCACTGATTACGTCATCAACATAGAGACAAGTGTCAAGCATTTCAGTTGCTGCTGGATATTGCTCACGGTAATTCTCGATGTGATGCTTAATTGTTGCGGAGAGCAAGAAGGGGCTTACGTTGACTCCAAACATCACACGCTTAAATCTATACACTAGAAACTTGTAGGGATCTGTTTGATTTGATCTTATGTCTGGAAACAAAAATCTAACTGCATCTCTGTCCTCGTCACGTAATGAGATTTGCAAGAATGCACGTTCTATATCTGCGGTGATAGCAATCGTGTTCAAGCGAAAAGAAATTATCAGGTGGAATATGTTTGGGTTTAAATTCCCACCTGACCATATACAGTCATTAAGAGATGGTTGTCCATCTTCATGGGAACTTGCATCGAAAACAATGCGCATTTTTGTAGTTAGGCTTTCTTGGCGAAAGACCGCTTGGTGCGGTAAATAGAATACTGCTCTATCAGTTGGTTTTCCAGTTTCTAGAACCCTTTCAATTATTCCTTGAGATTCATATTCTTTCAAAATTTCGGAATATTGTATGTAGAGTTGGATCACGAATGAATCTTGTTAAGGATTTAACACGTTTTTCTGCTACGGAAAAATTGTCATTTAACTCTTGTGTATGGCCCTTCCAAGGAAACCCAACTTCATAACGACCACTATTGAAACGTACTGAAGATTTAAAATGTTGCATGGCTTGGTCGTCTGGGTCACAACTAGACTCTGCTTTAATTCCTATTGCTTCTTCTAAATCCCAAAATTTTGTTAAATTTCTATCAACCTGATCTTGGATGAAATTGCAAAAATAATAGTTCGATGGTTCGTTTTGAATGGAACCTGTTACAATGTAACCAAATACGGAGTCCTGCAATATTATTGAATTGTCATGTAATTTTATTTGTTTACTTTTTAATAATTCATAAAATATTTCACCTCCCAGGAGAATATCAATTCGTTTGGGAATATTAAATTCCGCATCTGCATATGTTATATTTGGAGGCAATTTTATTTTTGTTAAATCCAATGGTTGTGTAGGAACGCATCCAGTAATTTTAGGGACTATGAGAAAGTTAAGTTTTCTTTTAAATGAACTTCCGTTCGAAATTTCAGCGGAAATTCCTTTCCTCACTGAAATAGTAGGCTCCATTCAAGCCTACAATAGTTGAATTCATAGAGTATTTTTCCAACCCGAGGAAATTTGACGCTTCCACGCTACAAAGGCATCTCTGGCTCCCTGAATCGAGGATCGCGTTCATTACAAGCCAACCCCCTGTCGCACTCTGAACTTTGACCTTCGCGGTCGAAAGCAAAATGGATTTCTCCCCACTCTCATTGTAAAGACACGTCGCGGTTTGAAGATTTATTCCATTGGCTGGACTCGGGTCATAAATGAACTCTGTGGAGAGGGGAGGTTTCTGTTTTGGTGTGGTTCTGATGTCGGTCGGGGAACACTTGTTTTGCAAAGAAGAGAATTGTGGTTCGCATTACAAACCCTACATTTCCTGTTCAGTTTTAAACAGTTCTTAATAAGGTGATGGCCTAGACGATTAAAGCATAGGTTTAAGGATCTCACTTTGTTGCTTCTTTCTTGAACAGACATCTTGTGAAACATTTTACACTTAAAAATTGGGTGTGTCTCTGAAGGACATAACGGACACAGGTTTTTTCATTGCTTTTCACGACAAATGATCTGAATTTTGGAGAATATTCGTTCTTGTTTTTCAACGAAGAATTTCTTTGTACGTTTTCTAAGGCTTGGCTCCTTTTTATTAAAAAGTCTAAAAAATTATCCCACTTAGGCAAATCATTAGAATGTAATTCCATTTCTTATTGTTTACGCGATTCATCATCTAGACGTTGAGTTATAACAAAAATTAACATTGATTCACACAAAGCGTTAGGTTCTAATTCTAGTTGTTTTAAGGCTCTAAGATGACTCTGAATTGAATCTATTAAACTTCTGAGATGAAACGCAGATTCAAATTTTATTCTGTTAGGATTTAAAAGTTCAGCAATATGACTATTTACAATTAATCTTTTATTTTCGTATCTACCTTCTAAAGCTTCAAATAAAGATGAGTAAGAATCGTTTACTGTT
This sequence comes from Trichonephila clavipes, assembly GCA_019973935.1. Taxonomy (NCBI): domain Eukaryota; kingdom Metazoa; phylum Arthropoda; class Arachnida; order Araneae; family Nephilidae; genus Trichonephila; species Trichonephila clavipes. The sequence continues at coordinate 287,295 of BMAU01020231.1, read as the reverse complement.
TGCAATTGTTTTGCATGGCCTTTCAGGGCAGATTGCAAATAATATAGTTTTTGCGAGTCTGATAAACAAGCGTTATCATGAATTAATGATACAAATTGGGATTTAAATTGCAACCAATCAATATATTGTCCCGAAAATTCCGGTAAATTAATGGATGGCAGTTTCACATTGTAATTAGCAAAATCATTTTTCACAGATAATTCAGAGGTATCCACATTAGAAGATTCAAGTAAGGTATTGAGACTTACCTCTAAATTATCTGCGTCCACTTCCATCGTGTCCAAACTGGTCTCGAAATCCATGAGCTCTTCATCCGAAAGAACCCTGTAGCTTTCGGTCCGAAGTTTGTCTATTTTTGCTTTCACTTCAGAAAGCGATGCGAGTTTAGTTCTTATTTCAACTTGATTCAATGGTGAATCCACATTTTCCAAGGAGTTTCTAATGCGTGTGATCTGACCGAGCAGATGTGCTTTCCTTCGGTTAAACACGGTGAGTTCTGATAGTTCTTTTGGTGCCATTTTGATTTTTGGCTCGGGCTCGACACCGACCACAAAACTGGGTGAGGTCGATAGCTCTGATTTTAACCACAAATGTTGTGGTTATTCTAGAAATGTCTAGAACGGATTATGAGCAGACTTTGAGTTATGTATAACTTGACTGCTCAAGCAAAAGGCGTGGACTGTATACTTTAAAAATGTTTGTTTATTGAGGACGGTAGATACGTCCGCTCCGAGGATGCATTACAAGCATACTGACGAAAATGTAAACAAGGAGGACTACTAGCGCCCTCTGCACATGCGGGTCGTAACAATATCTAACATTTATAAATGGAATGGAAAATTATTTATGGACAAGTGTAACAGCGATGGTGTAAAGATGAAACATAATTCAATTATGTGCTTGAATAGATTAACAGTAGAAAAGTTCGATGAATTTTTCCATTCTATCCAATAAAGTTCAAAAGGTATGTCATTTCTTTTAAATAAACACTATTTAGACATGCAGAAATCTCTGAATTTTTATAATCATCTTTTCATTATTTTGAAAGCTATCAGTTTTATAGCCAAAATATAATGTGCCCCAGTAAATTTCGATCATACTTTTTGTGTTAAATGTGTGCGTTATAAGCTGGATAATACGTTACATAAAATGTAAAATACCATTTTTATGGCATTAAGTATTTTCTACATGATTCGGATATCGTGATTTCATTCAATTAATTGTAATGTAATGTACCTGATTTTTTTTTTCAAAATATTTCTATACTTGTTCAAATTTTGGGTCTTTTTTATATAAATTAACTGTTAATAACCCTTGGACACTGATATAAATCAATATTTTACATTTTTTATTCTATTTGAAAGCTTTAATTACATTTCTAATTAGAAATATATTTCTTAAAAATATTTAAAAATTAATCTTATTAAAATGTACTTCTATGCTTAATAATATCCAGTATTTTGTCTTGTAACATTTATTAGTATTCAATGCAAATGTTTATCAACTCAATACTTACATATTTAACTACATGAAGTCATGACAATCTGAAACAGTTTTCCTTTTCTAAAATGCATAATGACAATTTAAACTCTGTTAATACCAAATACAAAATTTCATTTGCTTAACAATCAAATTATTTTAAAATTCAAATTTAATTGAAAGAATTCCTTCCTAACTTTTTTACTTATTTCTTTTTCCTCCCTTTTATGATAGCTTATTAATGACTGTTTAATGTTAAATTTTAAAATATTCCGAATAATCTGTTCTATAATTTGAGGAGCATTTGTAAATATCTAATGATGTACCACTCAATATTTAAAAATGTTTAATTAACGTGTTTTCAATTTTATCTGCAATTTTATTCCCTTTGTTATTTTTTGAGTATGATCAATGCTTTTTCAATTAACAGGTTTAGAAATATGACTTCTATTATTAAAATGGCAATTTTCTCTTGTAAAATCCAGTTTTTGAACATGGAAAGTTTACAATTGTCGCCAAACTGGCGCTCTTATCCACATTTCTGATCAGGTATTGAAAGGATCCTGGACCTTTCTTCAGAGGGTATCCTTTGCGGACATTAGTTTACTTACCTATATTGAAGTCAATTTTTAAAGCGAATCTTGAACAAGAAAAATTTTGGAAGTAAGAAATTTTTTGATATAATTTTTTTAAGTGCACATAATTCTCAATTTATCTAAATTATAAATTTAACATTTGGAGTATTGGTGCAATATTTTAGTCATGTTATTTCCTAATGTGTATTAAAAAATTTTGGATAGTCATAATTTTTTGTAAAAAAAAATGTGTGTGTATTCTGATGTATTAATATGAATAAAACCTCTTCTAAATCTTAAATCCTAGGACAGACTTTATAAAAATGTATTTAAAAACAATTTTAAATATAGGCAGGAAATTTTTTTTTTAACTTGGAGGGAAAAACATTAATGTGTTAAATAAACGTAGAACTGTGTTTTATCTCGTTTCGTATTCAAATTAAGTGTGTGACCGTAAATTTCAATAACAATACATTTTTTTCTTCAATATTTACTGTCGCCTGAATTAGTACATACATAATTGTCATAAAAATATTATAACTGATAATAATTGTAACTGTTTAAATAATATTTAAACACAATTTTTTTCGCAAAAAGTGAAGAAAATTTTTTTCTTTTCTTTTCTGGAAAATACTTAATAACTAAATTTTGAGTGTATAATAGCTAATACTTCCCTACACATAGCGACAACTAGTACTTTTGAAGAAGTCTCATTGTTTTCAGGGTTTCTATTACTCGATATAATAATTAATAAACTGTTAGATAATAAAAGTTAATTGGTGTTTTCTTTCAAAATTTTTCTGTTGATATATTAAAATGTTAAGAGTATCAGGACATCACATAATTTCAAATCGGTTTTTTAGGTTTGGTTTTAAAAAATGGTGCATATTTTTCTGAATCTCTAAAAATGTAGAACACTTATATGTTCGTTAATAAAGTAAACCTAAAAGATGACTACGTGCCTTTTGACACATTTTAAAAGATAGTGTTTGATGTAATTTCTCTACTTGTAAGTGATTAATTTTTTTATTTTGGATGAAACAAATATTTTTCTCTATGTTTAATTTTTTTGAAAAAAATAATGGCTTTAAATGTAAAAAATGTTGATTTTCAAAGTCTTAGGATTTTTTCCAAAGAAATTGCGCAGTTATTTCTTAAAAGAACTGTCTTAGTTTATCTATTGTTTTGCACGTATTTATAAAATATTTTGTAGCTATACATTTCAGAAATGTTTTTGTAAAACTATGGTATCTAAACGAATGCAATTTTGAGATCTCATAATAAGTTTTCATGTTCATTTAAAACAAATAAGCTTTTGAACTTAACATTTATTTTTGTAACTATCGATAATCATCAAAGTATCATTATTAGGCATTAAAAAAATTAGCTTCTATGTACCTTAAAATCCGTCGTATAATGCGCACCTATAAGTTCAGTTTATAGACGTATTCACCGTATAAAACGCATATCCTATTTTACGAAGAAACCTGAAATGTACACGCGCAATGCTCTTATGTTTTAAAGTAATTTATTCATTGTATCATCCCAAGCTTTAGAAAAAAATGTTATACTTCGAGAGCTACAACCCTTTAAGTTCATAAGGAATGTTATTTCTTCTAAAAAGCAATATTGCGATGAATGTAGAAGTCTAATTTTATATAATTTCTATGCCTATATTTTTCATTTTTAAACCTCTAATATTTGTACCCGGCTTATAACGCGCACCCGTAAATTTGTCTCATTTTTTGTGGTAAAAGAGCGCGTTGTACGCTAGATTTTTACGGTAATTAAATGTATAGCATTTAAAAACATTGCTTTTTAAGTTTTGTTACTTTTTCGCAAATGCATAATTTTTTTATTCAGGTTCACTTAAAACTATTGTACTAAATGTTCCAAATTTGTAAACTTGCATATAGGATAACTTAATGAACCTAAAATATGTTGCTGTACCTAATTTTTTAAAAGCAGTATTATGCATTTCTTTTTAAATTTTACTTGAAAATTAGTTCATTACATTTTATATACCTTATATATATGTGAAATATCTTGCATATTTAATAGATGCTTTTTTAAAAAATGTCCTTAAACATAATTTTTGAGATATTGCAACATACTTATGTCCAAGTTAAATTAAAGATATAAAAGCGCTTGAACTAATTTATTTTTGTATTTCTACAGTTCAGTAGTTCTAACGATATCATTAAACTATCATTAAGAACACACAAAATTAAGCTTTATTGAAAATTATAAGATATGTTATAAAAACAAGTCTTAACTTTTGCAGTTTATTCTTTTAAGCATGTCCTGGTACTCTAAATAAATCCACTTTTAAATTATGTATTTGAAAAATTCTAGTCCAGGCACTACAGAGCAATCTGAAGAACATTTGATTAAACTTTTTTAATTTTACTGAAAATTTTGAGTTATGTCGTTTTAAAATTATAATTTTCCTAAAAATGGTTTTTTGGAAAACGTACTTAAGACTCCAGTTGATACTTAATATTAAACCTATCGCGGATATCTCCTAACTTTGTCCACCCCCCCGAATTAATTTCAATTTGCCACCGACACCTCATCATTTATAAAAACCCTAATATGTCTATAGGAATCACTTTGGGGAACCTATGGTCTTGAACAGGCGTCGGCAATGTTTTAGTTGTGGCGTTCCACACACACACAAGCCAATCCATCAATATGATTCAGCGTGAACTTTTGAAACAATTTGATTCCCGCGGTAATGCATGCAGAGCTAAAGAATAGTGGTCAAGAATATGGATTTACTGGTTCATTACATATTAATTTTGCATCATTTAAAGATAGCTGTTAAAACATTAAAATATACAGCACAAAACATAACTATTTCTTCAACATAAATTTAAAAATAAAATTGTGCATATATTATGCATTTTAAACATATTTACTAAAATATGAAATAGACAACATAAAATATAAGCATTCCCCTTCAATATAGTTGTTACACTTATTGGTAAGCTAATTTAAATTTTGCAAAGCTAGCAGTGAAATTTGTGTGTCGAGGAGGCATGAAGACGAAAAACAGTTTCTTAAAATTGGCCTTTAATAATCAATCATAAAGTCACTTTGCTCGTTACTGGAGCGATAAAATCAATAAATCCAAAAAGCAACATTACCAGAGACATCCGATTCGAACCGTCTTCTAATATTGTAAAATTAATTTCTAATCTAAAATGGTGATGCAACCTGCAGTTGCATTGCCAACCAGTTGTTCTCTCCCTCTAAGAGTTAAACCACTCACATACTTCTTATATTTCCGTTTCTCCTACCTTTTTAAAAACTAACATGAGCCGAGTTTAAATACTAGCTCGATTTGCATGGCAGTTGCTGCCAACCTCAAATCACGAAACTCAAAAAGATCGGGTTCGAATCGGTGTGCTTCCTTTCATTGAGATCATGGAACGGGATTGGAAAAACAACACAAGGAGATCATAAAAATTTGGATCCGACTTTTTAAATGTCTAACAATCGCCCCCCTTTTTCCAATCTCGCACCATTATCTCTTACAAATCAGTAAATTAATTTTAATCTATAATCACATGTTATACAATTTAACACAAAAAAATACATTTTATTCACAATCTTTATTGTAATAAACAAACTAATATTTTAATCTTAAAGAAACAGTCTTATTCTCTAAAAGAAATAATTCTCTACAAAATTCTAACAATTTTTCCTTTACCATGGGTTTGGTAAAAATGTCCGCCAAATTATTTTTGGTACCTATATATTTAATTTGGAAAACCTTGTCGTATATCAAATTCCTTAAAAAATGATAACGAACATCGATATGTTTTGTTCTACAATTTTCTATCGGTGACTTTGAAAAACTTATAGCAGCTTGATTATCACAAAACATTACATTTTCACTTAATTCCAAATTTAAACTTTTATTATCAATTACATTCTTTAGCCAAATGAATTCCTTAGCTGCTTCTGTTAAACTAACATACTCGGCTTCCATGGTCGACAGACTAACGGATTTTTGCTTGAAAGTTCGCCATGAAATTGGAGTTTCGTCTATAAAGTTATGAACCCTCCCATTGACACTCGATCATTCCTATTTGTAGCAAAATCCGAGTCTGAATAACATCTTAGCTTTAATGATTTAACTTTTGAAAGTTCTAATTGGTATTCTTGAAATACCTCGTCAAATGACTCACCTCGTAATTGTGTGTTACCTCGCGCAACTAAAGCGGGCCTTGTATCTAACAATTTTATTAATTTCATCATATTTAATGGTATAAACCCAACGGTTTTCTAAAATTTTTATATTATCCGGATGATCAACTAAATCCCAAACTTTACGTTCCATCATTACGTTAATTTCTTTATCCATTGCATCATGCCATTTCGATGCGTCTCTAGATCTTATCGCCTGTTTGTAACAATTAGGAATAGTTACTTCAACCATAAGAGCTTCTTGTTGCTCTGACAAATCTGAAAATCCCTGGGATTCGGTATTATCTTTTCTAAAATTAAATAAACTAGGATCATACTCAATATTACGCCTCTTACAGTATCTCTCTATTTCGTTAAAAGATTTCAATCGGGTTGCTTCCCCTTCTATACTATAATATACGTTAGATCCAGTTACTTTCCTACCTATATTTCGAATCCACTTAACCTCTGTACATGGGATCAAGCTATGATTATCGGAAGATACATCTGGTTTTTCAGATGTTGAGGGCGTTTCCGTACTTGTCTTTGAAACTAAACGACTCGTTAATGAATCTTTTGCTCTATCGGAATCATCCTCATCATCATAATAATCAGGAAGGTTTAAATTATATCCAAGGTTACTATTAACTTTTTGTCTAAAATTAATTCCCCTCTTATTTTCATCGAATCTTACATTAATAGTCTCGACTAATTTATTTTCATCTATCAACCATATTTTATAACCCTTGGTACGTTGTGCGTATCCCATCATAATTCCTATTTTCGCACGCATATCGAATTTTATTTTCTAATTTGTTTTGGTACACCAGCGTATGCCAAACATCCAAAAGGTTTTAGATGCAATACCGATGGTTTTCTACCTGAATATTTTTCGAAAGGCGTTTTGTTACTGTCTTTGTGACAAATTCGATTCCACGCATAAGTGAAACAAAGTAATGCTTCTCCCCAAAACTTATGGGGAACTTCACTAGACTTAAACAATGTTTTGATGCCATCTAGAGCGGTTAAATTGAATCTCTCCGCGACCCCATTCATTTCTGGCGTATATGAATTTGTTACCTCATGTTTTATACCCAGTTCTGTCAAGAAATTATCCATATCCTTATTACAAAATTCTAGTCCGCCATCAGTTCTAACTGCTATTACCTTTTTACTTAGAAAACGTTCTGCTCGTTTCTGAAATCTTATAAACGTATGAAATACGTCAGATTTATTTCGGATGGGAAATACAGTCACCTTTCTTGAATAATCGTCAATTATACTCAAGAAATATTTATTACCGCCTTGGCTTTCAGTTGGCATTGGACCACAGAGGTCCATATGCAACAATTCCAATGGACGTTTTGATCTTACGGCCCCCGTCTTTTGAATGACACTCTCTTGGACTTTGCTAATTTACACGGTATACAACGAGTCTTACCATTATCAGTTAAGCGTGGGAGACCTTTTACACTATCATTTTTACTAGTTTTTACCAAGTAATCGTTATTCAACATGACAAAAGCGTTGATGCCATATTTCTATTGATCCGTTTTTGTTTTAGCGGTTACATCACTAAAAAAACTAATTTCTTTACTCTTTGGTATAATATAATGATCCGGCTTAAAAACAAATTTTCATGGCGTGTCGCCGAAAACAATTTTATCCAGTCTTTATTAAAAACATTAATTTTACCTTTAGTACCCACAAAATGCGCACCTTTACTTTCTAATCTGGAACCGGATAATAAATTTCTCCTCAACTTAGGATTAAATAATACATCAGTCAAAGTTATTTCATGAAAACTCCCCTTATATTTTACCCGAAATCTAAGTGTACCGATTCCTTCTACGGGACAACTTTTATCTTCCGTTGCTAACGACATTTTCATGTTAGTTATCGGTTTAAGATCTAGAAATAAACTCTTGTCATTACAAAAATGACTCGTGGCAGCAGTATCTATTACCCAAACACCTTTATCAGAGTTTTCCTCAAATAAGATACAACTAGTTACGAGTTGTTTATCTAGTTCTAAAAGACTACATTCAGCTTCACAAAATCTTAAATTTATATTAAACTCTGTGTTAAAAGTTTCATTTACAGTTGAAGGAGATTTTTGTAGAGACTTTTTCTCTTTACAGTTTAAGATGTCCGTACTTATTACATACATAACACGGACCTATAGTCTTAATAGATTGTTTAACATTTTTAATAGTTTTACAGTTAAATACCTTACCACTTTTCTTTTGGTAATCATTCTTGCCATTTGGATCTCCATGAGCTGCAGCCGTAGCACCAGGTAACGTCTTCGACTTCTTCGAAGTGAAACTGCTCAAGTAAGCATTCTCCGCTTTCTCCAAATCTTGTTTCATCAACTGAAGACGATTGGCTTCTAATATCAGCTCTGCTTCAATTTTGACAACTCTGAAGTCCTCTTCTTTCCATCTGTAGATTTGTTGCACGGTAGACTGGAATTCCTGAGGAAGCCACCTTATTAATTGAAATCCTATGTACAGGTCGTCCAATTTATGACCCGCTTCTTGTAGTCTGGTTGCCGCTGTCTTTACACGAGATATGAAGATTCCAACATCTTCCCCTGGTTGGTATTTTGTTCCAAAAAATTGATCAAATAGTTGAATTACCCTTGCTCTTGTGACTGGTTCGAAGTGATCTTTTAATATCTTCCATGCCGCTACTCCGTCAGTTGTTTCCGTTATTATATTTTTCAAATCTGAACTGATGTTAGTATAGATCAACGTATAACATCTATCCTTACGAAGTTGTAAATCTAATTTTTCCTTGTATGTTGCTTCTTCATCAGGTTGCTCTGGCTTGGTCTGTATTATAAACTGCCAGCAACCATAATGCATTAAGAGTACTTGCATATCATGCTTCCACGTGTTCCAGTTATTTGGAGTCAACACTGATATCTGGTTGTTAAACTCCATATCTGTTACTCGATTTAGCGTACTAGCAACATAGTTCATAAAAAATAGTTCTAGACTGGAACAGTATTTAAATAGACAAAGTTCATGGCCTGGTTCAACTGCTTAGCCTGTCTCGACACAGTACATGGACTGGGCCCATAACCAAATTTGTTACACTTATTGGTAAGCTAATTTAAATTTTGCAAAGCTAGCAGTGAAATTTGTGTGTCGAGGAGGCATGAAGACGAAAAACAGTTTCTTAAAATTGGCCTTTAATAATCAATCATAAAGTCACTTTGCTCGTTACTGGAGCGATAAAATCAATAAATCCAAAAAGCAACATTACCAGAGACATCCGATTCGAACCGTCTTCTAATATTGTAAAATTAATTTCTAATCTAAAATGGTGATGCAACCTGCAGTTGCATTGCCAACCAGTTGTTCTCTCCCTCTAAGAGTTAAACCACTCACATACTTCTTATATTTCCGTTTCTCCTACCTTTTTAAAAGACATTCTTTTCACAAGTGTTTGGCGCAGCTTGGCCAAAGTTGGCCCTTGCGCCATTAAAATTAACAATCATCATTATCATCTACCTTTTTAAAAACTAACATGAGCCGAGTTTAAATACTAGCTCGATTTGCATGGCAGTTGCTGCCAACCTCAAATCACGAAACTCAAAAAGATCGGGTTCGAATCGGTGTGCTTCCTTTCATTGAGATCATGGAACGGGATTGGAAAAACAACACAAGGAGATCATAAAAATTTGGATCCGACTTTTTAAATGTCTAACAATAGTTAATTAAGAGGACATGGTATGATTAACGCAAAAAATTTTAATTTAAGGATTTTCAAAATTTTTTTTGGTTGCTTTCTATGAGTTTAAACTATGTAAAAACGAAATTTGTGCTCAAAATTTCATAAAAAGCTAGCCATTTAAATTTTTAAGGAAAAAACTTAAGTTGTGAAGTGATTTCAAAATACTACTCCTGGGCGCGCGCGCTACAAAAAATTTACACATACTTGTATAAAAGTTGATTTACAAGTACGCCAAACTATGTATAACAAAAATTTACATGGTTTTTGCGATAACATGTACAATATTTTTTCTATGAATGCTTGATGGAAATTCATTTTAAAAATGTGTATATTTTAAATTCAAATATTTTAAAAAAATAAGTATTGCTTTGATATTGAAAAATTCTAACCAATTTTTGTTACAAGTACTATTAGCAATAGGTAAAAAAAATTTCGAAGAGCGTTAAGCACAATAAAAATAAAAGCCATAGCACTTTAAATGAAGACAAACTAGTTATTTTATCTTTCTGAGAAAAGAGTTTAAAGTTTTTATTTGCTATAGGGATGTGAATAAAAACAAACGTAAAAGTTATAATTCTGCGTTTTTTAAGTTTAGAGCTTTCAAATTTTGTGAGGTTATAGAAAAATATATAAAGAATAATTTAGGCTAAAAAATTACATCTGATTTTTTTTTTTTTTTTTTACCAATTTTTGTCAATTGAATCGTTCTTAAAAATTTTTTAATGTGAACCTAGTGCGTGTTATTTTCATATTGCAAAATTAGGGTATAATGTGAAACTTTCAATTTGCCACGACTCTGAACATTATGTTGTTAAACAACTTCTTTACGGAATCGAAAAATACTTCATGCGAGAAAAGATTTGTTCCCTTAGAAATGCAGAACGAAAAGCGGAAAGCTGAGTGCGTGGCGATCATGTCGTATGATTCTACGGCATGTAAAAGATCCCTAGAGTGTCTGTTTAGCTTGTATGCTCTCGGCTAAATTAAATCCTGGTACAAGTCCACCTCGTTGGAGCTCAGGTGCCTCCCTCTAGGGATGAAATTGGGCATCAAAATTACCTGCGGTGATTGGCCTATATGGCACCGCACTAAAGTGATACCAGCTTCCGGGAGATGTAATAGGTCTGCAATGATTAATGACCAATTTGCAGCCCATTATTAATAAATATATATATATTTGTAAATTCTTTAATTATAACATTTTTCCAAGGCGTTAAGCAACAATTAGGTTGAGTGATATAAGTATATATTGTGCTTATGTTTTCTCTTGTATCATTAAAAAATGAATAATTAACGTTTTAGTTGTGTATTTTAGCTCAATGTATAAGTTTTGGAGTTTGTGTACTTATTTTATATAATTATTGTGGATATCAATTAGAAATAGCTTGTCCTTGTATTTTTTTTAAATGTTGGTACATTTTTCGGATTCCTGGGAATAACTTATTTTCCCAGAATTTCAGGGAAAACTAGAAACCGATTTTTCGAAACTTTGCCCCTGTGCTTTATTAATAATCGTGGCAAATGGCAATCTTTAAAAATAGATATGTGTTTATATATAGTTTTGTACAGGGTTTATCAATTCTTGCATATATTCTGTTCTCAATTATGCCTGTTTCGATTGCAAATAATACAAATGCACTCCTTCAATTTTCAGATGCGCATTTATGATATAATATGTTAATCTTTGAGCTTGAAGTAGTTGACAATAAAGTCCAATTTTCAGTTCAATCAATTTGAAACCATAATTTTGAACAGGGCTTAATACCTTTTATTATTCTTGTGAGAAATTTATAACATTATCACGGGAAAGTTCTTCTTATATAGAGTTCTTCAATAAAATTATTAAGCTGAATTGGAAATAAAGAACTTTTCTAATATATTTGAAGAAAGGGGGTAATTTTAAATTTATAAAATTCCATTCTTATCAATTTTTCTCATCATTAAACTGTTCGGACATTTTTCTTTAGAAAACCTCTACAACTCCCCGTGTGCCCCAAGGTATAACACGGAGCTTACAAAAGTACGCAGGAAACTCGTTACTAAAAGAATAAAAAAAATTTACAAATTACGAAATATTAGAACTATTTACAAAAATAATCAATCACATTTCTGTTGGAAATAAGCTAGTGAAAGTCTGGAGGTTAATTAATATTAATGCCTTTAAGTGCCAGTCTTATGATATTTCATTCACTGAAAAACCGTGGCCGCTTAGTGTGGAGTTGGAGCTTCGTACCGCTGAAGACACGCCGCGTGAAGGGGGAGATGCTGTAACGTCTTCCCGTTGGTGTGGAAGTTAGGAGAGGGGGTGTAATCTCGGGTGTCATCCCTGTCACTTGAAAATGGTTCAAAATTACGAGGTCCATCACCAAAAAACCCTAGAGTAGCTGAATAGTACGACGCAAATATTCACTTTCCCGTGATCGCCATAGCCGAGGGTAACAGACTCATAGCCAGCGTGCTATAGAATTCGAGCCTAATACCGCTGAATACCCGCCGAGTAGGGAAAATACATGTTAAACCTGTCGATGCTCAAGCGTCCTCACGTTGGTGTGGTGGTGTTCGAAGAGGTAGTGCCACGTCAAGTGTCATCTTTGCCGTGGCTCAAAGTTACGAGGTCCGGTATTTTTGAAAATGTATAATTTTACTTTATTTTTCACAAATTTAAAACTAGAATATTTTTTGACAAAGAGAACATGTCTCTTCAAAGGCGTTCTTTTCCCCCATTAGGGAATCTTAAAATTTGTAGAAAAGGGTATGAGTGTTTATTTTATATTTTAAAAAATCCCTAAATAGAAATTTTATTAAAATTAAAAATTCTGTATCCTTGGAATATTATACGAAAAAAATCTTGTTTCTTTAAATAAAATGTTTCTATTTCAATTATTTTTAAAAGGTTCTAACAAAATTTTTGTTTCAGATATGTACACCATAGTATACGATAAGTCTGCCCAGGACATATTTTGGAATCTTTGTGGCAGACAAAAAGATCACCTTGAGCTAACGAAGGAGAAGTTGATTGAAGACCCCTTTAGGCATTCTAAGCCTTTGAAGGGTAAGCTCTATAAAGGGGTAAGAAGTGCCCGCTTTGGAAGACACAGAATTTTACTGAAAGTGGATGAAGAAATGTCCCAAGTGATCATTATGGGAGGAGATGACCGAGGACGCGTCTATTCTCACTAATGTGTACACACAATATCCGTGTCCGAGATCGTCTCCTCTTTGGGTGGTTATTTGGGACATTTTTCTTGAGATTCCGTACCATCCAAAGGGGGTTTCTTATCTCATTTTAGAAATGACTCAAAGGCTTCGAATGTCTGAAGGGTATCTTCTATCAATTTTAAAAATGGTTTCAAGGTGATCTCTGTATGCCATGAGGATGAAAGATACCCCGAGCAGTCATTGCGTGACATGTTGTATGAGGTCTGCCTCTTGCAGCTAGTGGTCACGCCTGCCGCAATGTCCCTCCTGAATGTCCTTCTGCAAAGTCTAGTGCACTGTTCGGCACCACATAAAGTAAAGTAAGTATTGTAATTTTTGATATTTTTTTTAAATATATTTAATAAAATTATTTTGGATTAATTGAAAATCCAATAGATACAAAACGTTGTAAGAAATGGGTGAAAAATATCTTGGTTCTAAATAGCAACAACGGACTGTAACTAAAGAGTTCCTTTTCCAAACTATATTGGAAGTAGAAGCATTGGAGTGCAACCATTTGTGCTTGCTACATTCCGTCTAAAGCAGTGTTTCTCAACGTATTTTTTACTAAATCCCCTTAAGCCGTTTAAAATTTCTTCCCCTGTACATATATAGGTATACATACATATGTATATATGTATACCGGGTGGTCCTGAATTTATGGTACAAACTTTAAGAGTAAGTACATGAGACGTTGAAACAATCATTTATTGTATAGGAATGAATGGCCGCAAGTGATGCAATGAGGCACAAACACACAAAAAATAAGAGACGAAAGGAAAGAAAGTGTTTATTGAAAGCACCGTTGACAAGTGTAGTGTTTATAATAACTTTTCAAAATGGGGTCCACCAATAACGATAAATACTTGACAGCATCGGTGGAGCGATTGGCGAACGCGTTCAAAGATGCCAGGTATTCACACACGTGCAGCATCTTCAGATATTCGAGCAACGAGATCCTCATATGAGTTAAGTGGAATCCCGTAAACAAGATTCTTCAGATGTCCATATAAAAAGTAATTGAATCTCTATGAATCGGGAGGTAGGGGTGGCCAAGGGACTGAGTGCATCAGTGCTAAATTGGGCTGGCGCCCCATCATCCTGACATACGGTAACATATGGTTGCGATCGGAGCATCCTGTAGCAGTTCTGGTAACACCTGGAGGGCTGCGGTAGCCCAGTGGTCAAATATCGGATCATGGCAGGCATGTCATGATTTTGAGCCCAGTACCACTAAAGACCCGCCGTGTAGGGCAGCGATGCACGTTAAATCTGTCGAGAGCTGAAACGTCCTCCCGTTGGTGTGGTAGTTAGGAGAAGGGGGTGTGCCATCTCAGGTGTCGTCCACATCACTTGACCATGGTTCTAAATTACGTGGTCCGTCGCCAAAAGTCCCAGTGTTAGCTGTACAGTGCGACGTTAATATTCACTCACTCGCTCTGGTAACACCTGTTCCATAAAAATAAGAAAACATTCGCCATTAAGTCGCGTCGGTAGTAAGAATGGACTAATAAGAAAGTCGTTGACAATACCAACCCACACGTCTATACAAAACCGTGGTTGATACGCATGTGGATTCTCAGTTGCCCACACATGGAAATTGTGCGCATTAATCCTTTTACTGTATTATGATTTACTGCAAGTTTTTTCATGCAATATTTTTTAATGACTGCATTGAAAATTAAGGGGTATATATAAGAAAAATACTCAACATAAGGAAATTTAATTCGTTAGAGCTAATTAAATTGGTACTTTAAAGTACCGTCATTCCACAAAGGTCTAAAATATTCTCATAATACGAAAAGATTGAATAACTTTTTCAATGCAGTTTTAACTCTTAAAAATGTTAAAGAACTAGAAAACACTAATATTTTACACCACAAAATATTTATTTTTAAAGATTATTAAATTTTTAAAATTTATTTACTTTTTTATACATTAAAACAGCTTTTACACAAACTGAATTTGATGACATTCAAAGAAAGTTTTACTTTTCATTAATACACAAAAATTCATTACAAGTTGTGCATTTTGATGGAGGTTTTGATTGAATGCTTTCAAAGCACTGCATCCTGGTGTAGGAAATGCTCTTGATAGTGCTCTTAAGAATCTAACGAAAATTCTAGCAAATTAGTTATTGGGACTTTATCTAAAAAATCACTTGTTAGTACATCACTGATTTCAGATGGTAGGTTCTGTAACAAATCCAAAGGCTCTTGAAAACCGAGCTTCTATTTTCCAGACTTTCTAAGAAAAAGAAATATTAGCAACTTGAAAATCTTCAGTTATTGGTAAATCTCAGTTACACAGTATAAATTGTGCTTAGGTTTCCTCTTGTATAATCAAAAAAAATGTGTAATTAACATTTTATTTGTGCATTTTTGGCTCAATATATAAGTATAAATTTATGATTTCGTGTATTTATTTTATATAATTATTGAAGATATCAATTAGAAATGGCTTGTTCTTGTATTTTTAAAATTTGATACGTTTCTGGGATTCCTGGGAATAACTTATTCTCCCAGAATTTCTCGGGAAAGGAAAAAAACCGGGAAACTAGAAACTCTGTGTGGTACACATAAACCGACTTTTTCGAAACTTTGCCCCTGGACTTTATTAATAGTCAAGGCCAATGCCAATCTTTATATATAGGCATGTGTTCATATATAGTTTTGTACGGGGTTTATCAATTCTTGCATATAATCTGTTCTCAATTATGCTTGTTTCGATCGCAAATAATACAAAAGCGCTCCCTCAATTTTCAGAAGCGCATTTGTGATAATGTGTTAATCTTGGAGCTTGAAGTAGTTAATTGAACTGAAAAAAATTGGGCTTTACTGTCAATTGGTAATCATAATATTGAACAGGGCTTAACACCTTTTTATTGATTTTTTGTGTGAGATAAATTTATTACATTATCAAGGAAAACTTTTTTTACAGAGTTTTTAAATAAAACTATGGAGCTGAATCGGAAATAAAGAACTTTTCTAATATATATGAAGAAATGGGATAATTTTAAATTTATAAAAAAAATCCATTCATTATTCTTTCGAAAACCTCTACAACTCCCCGTGTACCCCCAAGGTATAACACGGAGCTTACAAAAGTACGCAGGAAACTCTTGCTAAAAGAATAAAATAATTTACAAACTCTACAAAGTATTAAAATTATTTACAAAAAATTTACAAAAATAATCACTTATGTTGGAAATAAGCTAGTGAAAGACTGGATTCCAATCAATGCCTTTTAAGTGCCATTCTTATGATATTTCCTTCTTTGAAAAACTGTGGCCGCGGTAGCATAGAGGTCAAGGTAACGAACTCGTGGCCAGTGTGTGTTCGAGCTTAGTATTCTGATACATGCAAAACCTATCGATGCTCAAATGTCCTACCATTGGTGTGGAAGTTAGGAGAGCGGATGCGATCTCGGATGTCGTCCTCGTCACTTGAACATGGTTCGAAATTACAAAGTCTGTCGCCAAAAAGCCCTAGAGCAGTTGAACGGTGCGACGTTAATATTCTCTCACTCACTTAAAAACTGTCGCACGTTTGAGTCATAGTGCCACTGAAGACTCGTTGTATACAGGGGGCCGATGCGCGTTAAATCTGAGGAGGCCTAATGTCTTTCCGGCGGTGGGGAAGTTAGGAGAGGGGTTGCCAGCTCAGGTGTCATCCTCGTTTCTTGGCAGAGGTTCGTCACTCATAGCACTCTTGTTGCTTTGTAGTGTGACGTTAACATCCCTCTCCCTCATTTATTGACAAACTTAGAGCACAGAAGAAGCATATGTTCATTATTTTCATCTCCACCCACTTTACAATCACAGAAAAGTAAAGACCCAAAATAAATTTGCTCAAATAAATTTTAATGTTACCATTACCAGTGAGAAATTGGGTCATTTCTTATATATAGAAAGAGAAAAAAAATTCTCACTTTATTTGAACTGTGATGTATTCTTCATTCTAAGACACCACTATTTTTTTTCTCATAACCATATAATATTCAGGCCATGGTAGACCAGTGGTCAAGATAACGGACTCATGGTCGGCCTGTTGCGAGTTCGAGCCCAGTACAGCTGAAGATCCGCCTCTGCAGAGAAGGCCGGTGCACACACACACTAAATATGCTGAGACTCAAACGTCTTGCCTTTGGTGTGGTGTGGAAGTTAGGAGAGGGATATGCCAGATCGGATTTCGTCCTCGTCACTTGACCATCGTTGAAAAATTTGCGAGGTCCGTCGCCAAAAGCCTGGAGTAGCTGAATAGTACGACATAAACATCCACTCACCGCCCGTGACCGCAGTAGTCTAGTGGTAACAGACTCATAGCCAACGTTCTATGAATTCAAACCTAGTACCGCTTCAGAACTGCCGTATAGGGGGCGATGCACGTTAAACCTGTCGATTCTCAAACGTCCTCCCGTTGGTGTGGTGTCGAAGTTCGAAGAGGGAGAGCCACGTCGAGTGTCATCCTCGTCACTTTACCATGGCTTAAAATTACGAGGTCCGATACTTTTAAAAAATATATCATTTTACTCTGTTTTTCAAAACTTTAAAACTAGAATATTTTTTGGCAAAGAGAACCTGTCTCTTCAAAGGCGTTCTTTTCCCCCATTAGGGAATCTTAAAATTTGTAGAAAAATGAGTGTTTATTTTATATTTTAAAAATTTTAAATAAAATTTTATTAAAATTAAAAATTCTGTATCCTATTAAATATTTTAAAAAAAATCTTGTTTCTTTAAATAAAATGTTTCTATTTCAATTATTTTTAAAAGGTTCTAACAAAATTTTTTATTTCAGATATGTACACCATAGTGTATACGATAAGTCTGCCCAGGACATATTTTGGAATCTTTGTGGCAGACAAAAAGATCACCTTGAGCTAACGAAGGAGAAGTTGATTGAAGACCCCTTTAGGCATTCTAAGCCTTTGAAGGGTAAACTCTATAAAGGGGTAAGAAGTGCCCGCTTTGGAAAGCACAGAATTTTACTGAAAGTGGATGCAGAAATGTCCCAAGTGACCATTATAGGAGATGACCGAGGACACGTATATTCACATTAATATGTATACACAATATACGTGTCCAAGATCGTCTTCTCTTCGGGTGGGCATTTGGGACATTTTTGGATCTGTATTTGCTGAGATTCTGTACCTTCCAAAGGGGTTTTCTTATCCCTTTTTAGAAATGAGACTCAAAGGCTTCGAATGTCTGAAGGGTTATCTTCTATCAATTTTAAAAATGGTTTCAAGGTGATCTCTGTGTGCCACGAGGATGAAAGATACCCCGAGCAGGCTTAGCGTAACATGGTGTTGGGTGCCTTTCTCTTGAAAAAAGCAGCCATGCAAACCGCTAGTAATCCCGCTACCGCCTACCTGTCAGCCACTTGTCACCTGAATATCCTTCTGCTAGGTCTCGTACAGTGTGTTCGGCACCACATAAAGTAAATATCTCAAATGCTTAATAAGTTTTGATAGTTTTAATACATTTGATATTGTTATTTTGGATTAATTGAAAATTCAATTGGTACAAAATGTTATAAGGAATATGTAAAAAAAATGTCTTAGACTACTAAAAAGCAACAACCAGTGGCGCACACAGGAATTTTTCAAGGGGGGGGGATCCGGGGTCGAAAGTTCGCTATTCTTGTATCATGCTCCGTTTGATTTTGTCGATTTTCTTGAACAAAACACAGTAAAAAACGAATTTTTGAATAAATAATTAGCATTAATAAAATTAATCATTAATAGCAAGTAATTAAATTTTACGTACTATATACTTATATAGAATTATAATCAATCTGAAAAAAAATAAAGGGCTTTGGGGGGATCCGAACCCCAGGATCCCCCTTGTGTGCGACACTGGCAACAACGGACTGTAATTAAAGAGTTTATTTTCCAAACTATATTGGAACTAGAAGTATTGGAGTGCAACCTTATACGCTCGCAACATGTAGTCTATAGCAGTGTTTCTCAAAGATGCATGCATGTGGTCACATTGCATGAGGATTCTCGGTTGCCCACATATTGGAATTGTGCGCATCAACTCTTTATTTACCGTATTATGACTTACTACAAGTTTTTCATGCAATACTTTTTTTCAATTACTACATTGAAAATTAAGGGGCACACACACACACACACATATAAATAAAGTACTCAACTTAAGGAAGTTTAATCCGTTAGCGCTTAAATGTACGAATATATTTATGGTACTTTTTAAGTACCGTCATTCCACAAAGGTCTAAAATACTCTCATAATACGAAAAGATTGAATAACTTTTTCAATGCAGTTTTAACTCTTAAAAATGTTAAATAACTAGAGAAGACTATATTTTACACCACAAAATATTTATTTTTAAAGATGATTAACTTTTTAAAATTTATTTACTTATTTATACATAAAAACAGCAACTTTTACACATGAACTTAATTTATGACGTCCAAAAAAAGAAAGCTTTACTTAACATGAACTACTGCACCTTGAGTATTGTTCAGTCTCTTGATCGTCATCTTAAGAATCTGACGAAAATTACAGCAAATTATTTACTGGGACTTCTTTATCTGAAAAATCATCTGTTAGTACATCTCTGATTTCAGATAGGTAGGTTTTGTAATAAAACGAAAGCCTCTTGAGAACTGAACTTTTTTCCCCAAACATTCTAAGAAAAGGAAGTACTAATAAAATTAACAGCTTGAAAATCTCGTTTGTTAAATATCAGTTACTCATAGATATTAAAATGATAATTTTTGAAATAAGAATGGATGTTTCATTTAATTGTGTGACACAAAAGAAAACAAGCTCAGACTCAAAGTTCAGAGCTTTTTGAAAACGTTAAAATTAAACAATAAAAAAGCAAAATAATAAGCTAAACTAAAAATAAACACCTAAAAGAAAGTATAATTCTATTACAATATAGCAATGATGCTACAACACAATAAACGTATTACGCGGATACAAAAAAAAAAAAAAAAAAAAAAAAAAAAACTCGACACGGATGGGGAAAAAACGAAATTCTTGCTCTAAACATCCAGTGTACTGTCGGTACTTATAAGTAACACAAAGTTATTCAATTGTAAAATTTATGTGTTACCGTTCAAGCGTATAATTCAGTTATTCCATAGAATAACTAGGTATTTCATGAAATAACTAGACAAGTCAAAGTATATAATGGATGAAAAATTTCCTACTTTACCTACCTGCGTTATGGAATCAGCTAGCTGCGTTATGGAATCAGCTAGCTGCGTTATGGAATCAGCTAGCTGCGTTATGGAATCAGCTAGCTGCGTTATGGAATCAGCTAGCTGCGTTATGGAATCAGCTAGCTGCGTTATGGAATCAGCTAGCTGCGTTATGGAAACGGCTAGCTGCTTTGGGGAAAGTGAAAAATAAACAATTTTACAGTTATTTTATCAATCAATTGATTATAAGTAGCTAAAACCTCTCGGAAAAGTACATTTTATCTCTATTCCGGATATATATATATATATGATTAGTTGATAAATAATAAGCTGACAATATAATTGTTATTCATATTGCTAACATTAGTTGAACAGAAGAGGGGGAATGAGGTTTTGCATTTGTTACTGAAACAATTAACTTTTCTATTCCTTGAACTCCAATGATATCATAATGTTGTAGTAACCAATAGTCAAATGATACCTTTTTTTGCACTTTTAATTCTGCTATCAAAGTTAATACTTTTTCATGAATAAGTGCAGCAGTGTTTTCCTATGTCCCACGCTTATTTAATAACGACTAATTTCTCTCGCATTAATTTTTTCTTTACAGGCTGATCTCCAATTCCTGTAGGTATTATTGCTTGAAAACAGGTTTTAAAAATATTTGTTTATAATCCAGAATGTAAACCGCTAACATAAATACACTGCCTAAATATTACGTTTGAAAGTAACGGAATGAAGGGTATGCTATTGTTATCGTGCCTTTCCTAAGGGAAGAAAGGAATGCTGCCAGAGCCTGTGAGACAGGTTGGACTTTACGATAGATGGCGACACCACCTATCTCTACTTCCACAATTTAGGCATGGAACTGGAGGAGAGGGAAATATTCTCCAGTTCCGAGCACCCGTGGTTTCAGCTGCGACCACCCACAAGACTTTCGGACCCACTGATTTAACGAGCACGTACTCCGTGTGTACTCGGTGGTTTTTTGGTGGCATCGGGCATCGTACCCAGGCCTTCCGTTCTGGAGTCAGATGCTCTAACCACTAGGCTACCCACGGCCAATGAAGGGTATACATAGAGGGAGCGTATAGGGGAGCGATGCACGTTAAATCTGCCGAGAGCTCAAACGTCCTCCCGTGTGGTGTGGTAGTTAGAAGAGAGTGCCAGCTCAGGTGTGGTCCTCGTCACTTAACCATGGTTCAAAATTACGAGGTCCATCGTCAAAAGCCCTCGTGGAGCTGAGTAGTGCGACGTTAGTATTGGCTCACTCATTTTGTTGGTTTCAATCAGAGTTAGGTTTGATTTTCAAAATAAAAAAAAATGCTCATCTTTTCATAAATACTTTTTTGGTGTGTAACATCTTTTCTCTTGGTTGCTGGTTTTTGTGGGAGTGATTTCGTAAAAAGGGACGGATGTGTATAACAGGAAGTGGCGTAAGCGTGCGCTATTTGATTTGACCAATGAGAGCGTGTGGTGGTGTACAGCGCATCGGGGTACAGCTCTAGTAGTCATCAAGCACTCGAGCACTTAACTCTAAATTCACAATCGGTCTGTAAAATCTACCCCTTATTTGCAAAATTCTCTATATTAGAGCAGAGAAAATAAATTGCTTATCTACACACTAATCCTAAGACCAGTTTTAACCAGTATGCCGCGCCAATCTGGGCACATGCAGCTAAAATTCATATTAATCAAATTGAAGTTTCTCAAAGCATTTTTCTCCGACAAATATTAAAAGCTGATGATTCATGATGAATAAGGACCTCAGATCCGCGAGTAAAATGTCTATCAGACAATTTATCAAAAAATTAACAACTAACTTCTTTCAAAAAATTGATAGTTCTAATAATCCTTCTATCTTGGATATTAAATATATCCCTGATCCTAATTTCAACAGACTCAATAATAATCTTTCGGAGAGAGATCCTCTCCAATTAAAATTCTTCATTAAATTTATTTCACTCTTCTCACCCAACTTAAAAGCAAACTTTAACTCCCTCCCCGAGCCTTCGTAGCCTAATTATTATAGTAGCTGACTTGAAATGAATTGCCCAGGTTCGATTCCCAGGAACTCGCTATTTTCAAATTTACTTTAAATCACTTTAATTTTCTCTGGAAAATTATTTATCCAGATCAAATTTAAATTTGCACATTCTTTCCTATTTTTCAAAATGTATTTTATTTTTATTAGCTTTTAAAAAAGCTGTTTTTCTTATTTCAAATCATTCAATGTTGCTCTCATTTCTACAACGACTGAGTTCTAAGCTACATTCCCATTAGTCAGGAATCACCTAGCCCACCCACTGATAGAAATTTGTTTTCTTTCTCAGTGCTTGCACCGTTTTTGAAGATATTTTTCTAGAACTTAAAGCATTTTAGTAGTTTTTAATTTTTTACTCTCGTATAAGTATAATTACTTTTTAAGTATTTTTTTATTAACGAAGGGGAAGAGTGTGAATTCGTCAGCCACTCAAAATCCTAAAGATAAGAGATTATAGCTCGGAAGAACTAGATACTCTGGTCATCCATTCAATGATACTCTAAATCTACTTAGCACATACCAGCAAGTCTTAAGACTTCACCCAGGATAAACTTGCGATCCTTACGATCACTTGTCAAAGGGCTCACCAAACAGATTTCGACGACGTTATTTCATAAAAATGTTCGTTACTCATGTCAGAAGCGTGGTTAGATGATGACGAACGTGTTTGATACCTAACTTCGATTGCTGAGTACAGTTTAAACAATGGGTCGCAGAGCAGCTGGTGTTGCGATCTATCGCAAACAGAAAAACTACCATGTTGTGATTCCTCATATGAACATTACTTATCGTCAAACAAGTCGACTGGGTATTGTTAGTAACGGTATTGGGGGACATATGTGCGGCAGAATGCTTATTTGAAAATGGACAGTGATTTCGGTGGTCGCATA
Organism: Trichonephila clavipes; assembly: GCA_019973935.1. Lineage (NCBI taxonomy): Eukaryota > Metazoa > Arthropoda > Arachnida > Araneae > Nephilidae > Trichonephila > Trichonephila clavipes. The sequence continues at coordinate 263,995 of BMAU01020231.1, read as the reverse complement.
CATTTCTTGAAATCAAACGGTACACAAAAATTAAAGATTTCCTGAATTTTGTACTTTTACCATATACGGAAGGTGGTTCTGCTCTTTTAAAAAAACTCACTCGCCTCCCATGATTTTGATACGTCAGTACCATCCAGTATGCGTAGCACTTCAAGAGACTTTCTTGGAGTCTTGTCGCACAACAAAGATACATCGGTATGGTGGTGTGCGGAAAGACGTGGAGGGACCCTCTGTGTCTGGAGGCGTATGTATTTTTACATCCCTCGATGTTCCATCTAGTGCTCTGCCACTCCATACCTCGTTGCAGGCTGTAGCCGTGAGAATCCCCTCCACGAGCCTAATCACAGTCTGCTGTCTTTACTTGCCACCAAATACTGTTATCCACCAACATGACTTGAACAACCTGGTTGATCAGTTGCCGGCACCCTTTGTCATACTTGGTGACTTCAATAGACATAGCCCTCTGTGGGGTAGTGCAAAGACGAACCCTCTTGGCAGACAGATTGAACAGGTGCTTTCTGATCACTGTCTCTGTCTGCTTAATCACGAGGAACCAACGTACTTTCACGAACCCACACGATCCTTTCACACACTAGATTTGGCCATCTGCTCACCATCACTCTTACCTAACTTAAATTTGTCTGTTGAGAAGGACCTATATAATAGTGAACACTTCCCTGTTATCCTTTCTCACGATTTTGATATGGGTTGAAAAACCTTCCCACCTACGTATTCTTATGGTCGTGCAGACTGGGCCCTTTTCACACAGTTGGCTGTGATAACTGACGCAATGGTCAAGAAAGAAAGTGTTGATACTGCTATACAAGAAGTCACCAATGTTTTAATTGCAGCTGCTGATTTATCAATACCAAAGAGTTCAAGTCATTCATTCCAACATTACAAACCTTGGTGGAATGCTGATTGTCAGACAGCGTATAAGAATCAGCGGAATTTATGGGGCATCTTTCGTAGATATCCCACTACGGAGAATATCTTGGCTTTCAAAAAGGTAAAAGCAAATACTCGTTGAGTAAGGCGTCAGAGTCAGAGGCAATCCTGGATTCGATATGTGTCCTCACTCACTTCGACAACGTCCAGTAAACAATTATGGAAAAAGGTTAAAGCAGCAAACGGGATGTATCGGGAATTTTCCTTCCCTATTTTACAAACCTCGAACTCTGTCTTTTCTTCCCCATTGGAAATTGCTAATATTCTGGGTGAAACTTTTCAGAGTATATAGAGTACAGCCTCTTGTATTTCTCGAGATTAAGAGGCGTGCAGAACGTACACCCATAAAATTTTCTACTCGCTCCTTTTTTCCATTAAATTGTAACTTCACGATGACTGAGTTAAAAAAAAGCACTCGTACAAGCGCACAATACAAGCCCTCGACTGGATGTAATCACATACATGATACTACGTCATCTGAATCCAAACTCTCTAACCAACATTCTTTTTTTATTCAACAGAGTTTGGAAGGAGCATTGTTTTCCCTCCAGCTCGAGAGAAGCCATTGTGATTCCAATCCTTAAGTCAGGCAAGGTGGCATCAGATCATCTGAGTTACCGTCCCATTGCTCTGACGAGCTGCTTCTGCAAGACCTTTGAACGCATGGTAAGTACCCGTTTGGTATGTTTTAGAGAAAGAAAAGTGTATTTCTCCTTTGCAGAGTGGATTCCGCAAGTGCCGATCCACTCTTGATAACCTTGTTTTCTTAGAATCCCAAATCAGGGATGCATTCGTTAGGAGAAACCTTTTGGTTCCTCTTTTCTTTGATATAGAGAAAGAATACGACCGAACATGGCGTTATGGGAATCTCCGTACTATGTATGATTTTGGCTTGAGGGAAAATCTTCTTATTTTTATTTTTAACTTTTTTGCTGTTCGTTATTTTTATGCACGCATTGGTCGCTCATCTTATAAATTCATGCAAGATCAAGGTGTTCCTCAGGGTAGCGTTTTGAGCGTTACCCTTTTTAATATTCATATGAGTAGCATACTTGATCACCTTCCACCTTAAGTGCGAGGAATGATTTATGTTGACGATCTACAAGTCTCTTGTCAAGGTTCAGATATGCGACTAATTGAGCGACAGCTGCAAACAACTGTCAATCGATTAGTTAAGTGGTGCGATCAGAATGGACACACGATCTCTACTACCAAGAGCAGCTGTGTCCATTTTTGCAGAAAAAGTAACCTACACCCAGATCCTTTTATTCATATAGGAAATGTTCAAATACCTGTAGTTAATGAGGTGCGCTTCCTCGGAGTAATCTTTGACTGTAAATTGACTTTCCTTCCGCAATTCCTTTACTTGCGGAAGAAGTGTGAACGATCCTTTAACATCTTAAAAGTACTATCAAACACCTTATGGGGAGCGGATAGTCTCGTTACTCCGAGTATATCAAGCAATAATCCTTTCACGTTTGGACTATGGTTGTGTAGTGTACGGTTCTGCACGTGCATCTGTGTTAAAGCGACTGGACACAATGCATCATTCTGCTCTGAGAATCTGCTCTGGTGCCTTCAGAACTTCGCCTGTTACCAGCTTTTATGTGGTATGCCATCAACCACCTTTAGAACTAAGACGGAGGCAATTAAGTGCAAATTATTTTATTCGTGCCATGTCTGTTCCTTTTCATCCATTAAAACCCTTTGTTCTTGCCATTGGTCTCAACCGACTCTATGAAGCCGGTTCATTTAACATCAAGCCTTTTTCGGAAAGAGCAAAGGCTGTTCTAAATGACGCCCACTTAAATAACATAAATATCCAGGAAAATAATATCCTTGCTTTTTTCCACCCTGGAACATCCAAATTTTTAACTATAGTAACCCTTTTTCAGGCTATGACAAAGCACAGGCACTGTGGATGTTATTTATCAGCATCTCTTTTTTTCCATTGCAGTAAGTATTCTAAGTACATACCGGTGTACACGGACGGATCGAAGACTCTAGGACATGTTGGGTGTGGTGTTAACAAAACCATTCTTAGTTTTTCCTTGCACGATTCCATGTCTATCTTTAGTGCTGAATTGACTGCCATCCTTGTCGCACTTCAACACATATTAATTTCCAACCACCGTCATTTTTGTGTGTACACTGACAGCATGAGTGCTCTAGAGTCCTTACACTTTTTAACAGAACATAGACACCCCACTGTGATCGAAATACTTATTCTTCTGCGAAAATTGGAAAGAAAGGATTTTGATATTTTTTCCTGGGTACCTGGACACGTGGGTATACTTGTTAATGAACAGGCTGATACCGCAGCACGATCCATGTCTGATCACATGCAGCGGCCTGTCTCTGTTACCAGGATTTAAAAACTTCTATACAGAACTATATCCATCGTGTATGGCAAGAGACTTGGGATCAACAGATCCTCAACAAACTGGATAGCATTCATCCTACCACTTCTCATTGCGCAGCACTACCGGTGCGAAGACATGATGTCTGCTTGACTCGACTTCGCATTGGTCATACTCGTTTTACTCAAAGGCACCTTCTGTTGGGTGAAAATGCCCCAGAGTGTCCCTCATGTAAAGTCACATATTCCGATTATCATATTTTAATAGATTGTTCCGGTTTTAACCATCATCACTCACCTTTTTTCATACATCTGTTTTAACGTTATCTGACTTGGTGGGGGAGTCTCCCCACCAAAATCTATTTGCCTTTCTTTTAAAGATTGGATTTTTATATTTGATTTGTGTGTTTCTTTGTATTTTTAATATATTATATGTATGCATGCATGCATAATGTGTGCATATACTTTTATATATATTTTTCTTTTTCTTTTAACAAGTGTTTGGCGCTGCTTGGCCAAAGCTGGCCCTTGCGCCATTAAAATTAAAAATCAATCAACCCATGATTTTGAAGGGTAATTTTAACTTTGATTTCAGTTTGCCAATATCTGAGCTGCTCATAGCTTTTTTTGAATGATGAATTCAAGCTCGAAAAGAAGACAAATCAACATGTTTCGACAATTAACAGTGGTAATGTTATTGACGCTGTTTTTCAACTGTTTTTAAATACTTTAAAATCACAAGTATAAGTGTCATATTTTAGTTATCATATGTCTATTGTCTTCGCTCTTCCCCAAATTGATCAAGAATAATTATTTTTGATAAAAAAAATTGCATTACTCTCCTTGTGTTAATTAAATAAAATTATCATTAAAGATATAATTATTCGATAGAAAATATTTCCAATTATACTCTTTTAATTTTTTTCAGGATATAAGTTACTATTGCATATTTACTAAGAAAACATGTCAGATGTTACACATCATATACGACTACTGTAAGACTAGTTTTTTTTTCAATTCATCAGCAAGATTTTGTTGCCCACTTGAAATCCAAATTGGAATTATTGACTGACAGCACCATACTACACTGAAATGAAAATGCAAGGAACTCTTTTCAATTGTAAGTGATCCGAATTATATTGAATTTTGGAAATTTGTACCAACGTTTGTTTTTTTCTGAAATTGCATGGTTTTGTCAGGTATTGTAAGTTTGGAACAGCATATTTTTTCTATTGTAAACGTAATACAATCAAAATATCACTCAAAGTGAATTGACATACACTTAAAACAACCTAATATTGTTAACATCTTCAAGAAGTAATCCTAACAGATAATTTTGTAAAAAAAAAAATCAAATTCTCTCTAAAGCCACATTAAACAAGTACTGACTGTTTAATGATTAAGAATTAAGAATTTCAAGTTACTCACTTTTCATTTCTTTTATTTATTTTCACTAATTCCCTAACTGATTGGTTGAATATGTAAAATGTTTATTTTTTTAATAAAACTTAAGTTTGAAATTTCAAAAGAATCTAATATGCAAAACAGAAATACAGATTTGCATAAAAAAATCCATAAGCCTATAAATAACATTTTATCATTCTTTTGTTTGTTGAAAAAATTGGTAGTGGCACCATAATTTTTATTTTTCAGATAGTGGCACTCTTCCTGAAAAGGTTGGCCACACCCCCCTGATTTACAAAGATGCGGTCTGGAGATCTAACAGGTCAATCCATTCGATGAATATCCTCACTTTCCAGAAATTGATCGACCAGATGAGTTCTATGAACCTCGCTTTGTAATTCATTACAATAAAATCTGGGCCAATTTAACCCGTGAGATGGCGAACACAGGGCCCCAAGATCTCATCCCTATATCTCGCAGCAGTCAAATTGCCCCTTCCTAAGCCATAGTGATGTGTGCGTCCATCCAATGGGATGATCCCGACCATCAAGCCTTCGCTGTCGTAATGGTCGATTTCTCGGACATTGGAGGACACAAATAGCGGGTCCCAGGTTCTCTCAATCTATCATATCTTGCCAACCCGGACCACAGCGTGGTACAGTGAAGTTGTAATTGTGGCACGGGAAGACTTGTTGAGAAATAAGAACAGTTGAAAAAATAATCACACATTTTTTCACAATTATATTGAAATGCCATTGTGTCAAACAAATCATTACATATACTGAATTGAATTACTATGAAAAGTTATCTCGTAGAGAATACACTTCATTGTTGTGTTGGCTCGCTTTCCAAAGGGAGAAGTGGGCTGTCGATGTCTTAAAACCTGAGAGTGACTGTTTTAAAATAACTGGAAGAAAACAATGAACTTTTCTCGGTGAGTATTTACTACTCAATGACCATATATCTTTTGCGTACATACTTTTTCTTCTTTTCCAGTTCCTACTATTGGCTCACTCTCTCCTTTATATATAGGGTGTTTTTTAGAGGTATAGAACTTTAAATTGCAATAAAACAACGATGTATTATTCGATTGACATGATTTTTTTATTCGAAAGGTAATCTTGTGGCATTACATTTTAAATATGATTTCTGGCATAGGACTGCCATGGATGGCTCGGATGTAGTCCAATCTGGACGTCCAATTTTCGATGACTTTTTCCAACATTTGTGGCCGTATATCGGCAATAACACGGCGAATGTTGTCTTCCAAATGGTCAAGCGTTTGTGGCTTATCCGCATAGACCAATGGCTTTACATAGCCCCACAGAAAATAGTCTAGCGGTGTTAAATCACAAGATCTTGGAGGCCAATTCACAGGTCCAAAACGTGAAATTAGGCGGTCACCAAACGTGTCTTTCCATAAATCGATTGTGGCACGAGCTGTGTGACATGTTGCGCCGTCTTGTTGGAACCACAGCTCCTGGACATCATGATTGTTCAATTCAGGAATGAAAAAGTTAGTAATCATGGCTCTATACCGATCACCATTGACTGTAACGTTGTGGCCTTCATCGTTTTTGAAGAAGGATTCCACCAGCCCATAAAGCGCACCAAACAGTCAGTTTTTCTGGATGCAATGGTGTTTCGACATACACTTGTGAATTAGCTTCACTCGAAATGCGGCAGTTTTGTTTGTTGACGTAGCCATTCAACCAGAAGTGCGCTTCATCGCTAAACAAAATTCGCTTATGAAAATCGAGAACAACGGCAATCTCGTTTTGGGCCCATTCGACGAATCTACGCCTTGCTTGATGATCGTTTTGATGAATTGCCAAACCAAACTAAGAATAAATCACTTGACAGCTGTTAAATCGGTCGCCATCTTAGAAAGTAATGCCAACTTAAACTTCTATACCTGGGAAAAAAACACTCTTTATATTGTTCAAATTTTCAATCGTTAATAAAATATTTTCTATTCATCCATTCAAATTCAAATACATTTTTTTAAATTTGTAGATTTTGACACTTGATGTTAATACAGTTTTTAGTAATATCAATTTATTAATTAAATTAAAAAATGAATAAATAGTAATGACCAAAAATAATAGTCCAACAGCATATATAGAAAGGAAAATCATTCATTGTGTTCCTGTAGCGCAATGGATAGTGCTTTGGATTTCTAATCCAAAGGTCGTAGGTTCGAATCCTGCCTAGGCTGGCTTGATTTCTGAGAATGCGATTTCTTTTTATTATACTATTTTATTAAAATAATTAAATTTTTAATTGAAGTATAAATATTAACAAACACACAAAAAATAGCCCAACACCATATATAGGAATTAAAATGGGAAATAGTTTTCAATTTTGTCACTTAATATTGTGATTCTTTCATACGTATATACATATTTATATTAATTGTAACTATTTAATAAAAAGTAACTAAAATAAATTTTTTTTTTTGTTAAACCAATCAGGAATTGACTTAATTTTTTTTTATATTACCTGTGTTTGTCTTGATGATGGAGGAAAGAGTAACACATCTCGCGTTAATGCTGGAAATATCTACAAAAATTATCAATGCTCCGAGCTACGATTGATTTAAAAATTTAATATCCATTTTGCAGGATTCATTCAGTACTAGGTTTGATATTTTTCAAAATGATAATAAAAAATGTTGAATTTTTCATAAATCCTTTTTCCATTTCTCTGCAAGACGTTATTTGTTACTCAGATGAAATCCAAATCCGAATTTTTGACCTACATCACCATTCCATACTATACTGAAATGAAAATATAAAAAAAAATATTCAACTGCAAGAGTCAACCGAAAGGTATTGAAATTAGTACCAACAAGCAATTTTCCAAATTTACTCGGTTTGGTATTCATTTTGGATCAGTGGGTTTATGTGAACAAATGTTTTCTGTTATGAATATAATAATCAAAATATCTCTCGAAATTAATTCATATACATCTCTAATACAACCTAATTTTGTTAGTATCTTCGAGAAATAATTCTAATATATAACCTAGTAAGAAAAGCCCTACAAATTCAAAAGCCACATTAAACAAGTGATTGTTTAATTATTATTTAGAATTAAGTTACTAATATTTCTTACACGCCTAACCAACTGATTGTTGAATCTGTAATGAGTTCGGCTAAGAGTTCGTAGTTTTGTTTTATAAATTAAATTAAATTATTTTTAAATTTTACTCCTTTGACTTACATAAAAAAACGCGCTAGTTACGTAAAAATTCATAATAAGCCTATAAGCAAAATGTTTTCATCTTTTTATACATTATTTTTTAATTGAAAATTTGGAAGTGGCACGGATAATTTATTTTTTAAATAGTGGCACACTTCCCAAAAAGGTTGGGCATCTCTCTCTCTCCCTGCCATATATTATCGCTGTGCATTTAAAGAAGATCAATGCAATTTTTTTTTTTTTTTGAAATTTAAATATTTTGATAATTTATCTATTTTTTATTTTGCAACTTTATTACTCATATGCTTGGAACTTAATGAATTTTTTGAGCTTTCAATATTCATATGAGTCTCAGCATTAAACATTTTAAATTTTACCTGAAATTTCATTTGCATATTAATTTGTACTTTTTAACAGAATGCAAGTGGATTTTGCAACTTTTGAGAGAAAATGGAGGCTATTACGCCAAACGATCGGAACAGTGGAACTGTTACAGCGATGTATTGAAATGGTGAAAGATTTTAGTTCCAATTCCCCCTGCGTTGAATGTATAACTAAACTGAAGTTTCATCGATCATTTGTAAATTGTTTTATGTTTACAGTCTGATCTGTGTTAAATGAAGTCTTTAAAACCCGAAAAAATTTCGTTGTATGAAAATTTTTTAAATAGAAATTCATCTTTCAATATACTTTAGAAACCACATAAAATAAATTTCAATTCATCATTTATCTTGTTAATTTGTAGTTTGTAAATTTGTATAATTGCACCTTGTTAATTTGTACAATTATTTGCACCTTGTTAATTCGTACAATTATTTGCACCTTGTTAATTAGTACAATTATTTGCACCTTGTTAATTTGTACAATTATTTGCACCTTGTTAATTCGTACAATTATTTGCACCTTGTTAATTTGTACAATTATTTGCACCTTGTTAATTCGTACAATTATTTGCACCTTGTTAATTCGTACAATTATTTGCACCTTGTTAATTCGTACAATTATTTGCTCCTTGTTAATTAGTACAATTATTTGCACCTTGTTAATTCGTACAATTATTTGCACCTTGTTAATTCGTACAATTATTTGCACCTTGTTAATTCGTACAATTATTTGCACCTTGTTGATTCGTACAATTATTTGCACCTTGTTGATTCGTACAATTATTTGCACCTTGTTAATTCGTACAATTATTTGCACCTTGTTAATTCGTACAATTATTTGCACCTTGTTAATTCGTACAATTATTTGCACCTTGTTAATTCGTACAATTATTTGCACCTTGTTAATTCGTACAATTATTTGCACCTTGTTAATTCGTACAATTATTTGCACCTTGTTAATTCGTACAATTATTTGCACCTTGTTAATTCGTACAATTATTTGCACCTTGTTAATTCGTACAATTATTTGCACCTTGTTAATTCGTACAATTATTTGCACCTTGTTAATTCGTACAATTATTTGCACCTTGTTTATTCGTACAATTATTTGCACCTTGTTTATTCGTACAATTATTTGCACCTTGTTGATTCGTACAATTATTTGCACCTTGTTAATTCGTACAATTATTTGCACCTTGTTAATTCGTACAATTATTTGCACCTTGTTAATTCGTACAATTATTTGCACCTTGTTAATTCGTACAATTATTTGCACCTTGTTAATTCGTACAATTATTTGCACCTTGTTAATTCGTACAATTATTTGCACCTTGTTGATTTGTACAATTATTTGCACCTTGTTGATTTGTACAATTATTTGCACCTTGTTGATTTGTACAATTATTTGCACCTTGTTGATTCGTACAATTATTTGCACCTTGTTGATTCGTACAATTATTTGCACCTTGTTGATTTGTACAATTATTTGCACCTTGTTGATTTGTACAATTATTTGCACCTTGTTGATTCGTACAATTATTTGCACCTTGTTAATTCGTACAATTATTTGCACCTTGTTAATTCGTACAATTATTTGCACCTTGTTAATTCGTACAATTATTTGCACCTTGTTAATTCGTACAATTATTTGCACCTTGTTAATTCGTACAATTATTTGCACCTTGTTAATTCGTACAATTATTTGCACCTTGTTAATTCGTACAATTATTTGCACCTTGTTAATTCGTACAATTATTTGCACCTTGTTAATTCGTACAATTATTTGCACCTTGTTAATTCGTACAATTATTTGCACCTTGTTAATTCGTACAATTATTTGCACCTTGTTAATTCGTACAATTATTTGCACCTTGTTAATTCGTACAATTATTTGCACCTTGTTAATTCGTACAATTATTTGCACCTTGTTGATTTGTACAATTATTTGCACCTTGTTGATTTGTACAATTATTTGCACCTTGTTAATTCGTACAATTATTTGCACCTTGTTAATTCGTACAATTATTTGCACCTTGTTAATTTGTATACTTTCTGTTCTTTGTGTGTATATTGTATACATTAAAATTGCTAAAACCATTAGTCTTAACCTTTATTTGTTCGTCTACAAAAAAATGTTTTAAAATGACATTAGTTTTCGTGTCTTTTGCGTTAAATTAGTGTTTCAATGAAATAACAGGGAGAGTGGACTTCAGTGAAGGTTTAAGAAAGAATTTTTTCTCTAGTTATTTTTAGTGAAGAAAGGTTTTTCTCTCATTTATTTGTAATATAAAATCGGACCTCTAATTAACGAAGTCGCTAAGTCCCAAAAAGTTCGTTACATGATTAATTCGTTACACTGAGTTTCATCTTTCAATATACTTTATAAATCACGAAAAACAAATTTTAAACTCATAAACACTATACATTAAAAAGTAATTATTCACATCTTTGTGTAAATTAATATTTATTCAATTCCTACTCTTAAATATGTATGCATATAATCTACTCTATTAAAATTCGTAGGTTAACAACGTATCAATGTACGTATGTAGGAATGTAGCTCAATTTTCTCACGAACCACAAGACGCAGAAACTCGCCGAAGGTACCAAAATTTCGGGAATGATCCAAGAAATTCGTTTTGAGCATTTATTTTCCGATATTCTAATTGGTTAAAAAAATAATAATTCAAAACCTTGAAACGCATAGCTATACACGTGGTGCTATCTGCAGAGAATCGTAAAGATAATTTTAAAATTTCTTTAGAGGAATTAAAAAGGCTAAAATTATAATGAAATAAATTAATTCTTTGTTAATTAAAATAGATAATCAAAATACATTTTGAAAATGTGAAATATATTTTATTATTTTAGATTCTTAGAAACTATTATTAAAAAATGATCGTTTTTTTTGCTTTTTATTGCTTCACATTAAGAACTTTTTTAATTCTAACTCAATTTTTATTTCATTTTGAAACGACTGTTAAGACCTTAAAACGCATAGCTGCAGAGAATCGGAAAAATCTTTTTAAAATTTTTTTAGTGGAATGAAAAAGGTTAAAATTAAAATGAAATAACGATTGATTCATGCAAATCTGAAATCTATTTTATTTTCTCACGAAACTTTTTTCCGCGTGTAGAAAAATATTATACGTAATCTGTACAAAGATTGATAAAATATCTTAATTTTCGGTTTAAAAAAAATGTGTTTTTCAACTTTTTTCCCTTTTCCGATAAATATGTAAACATTACTTTTTTAAAAAAGTTTCCTGTTTAAAAATTACCGTTCTTTGCAATCTATATATGAAATTTAAAAGAATTGACTCAAAAATGAAGCCCGAAAAATTTTTTTAACTAACAATAAACGAAATGAGAAATTGACAAAAATCTTCCGATATTTTAAAAGTATAAGGAGTGTGATCCAATGTAATAAAGGGACACGCGGGGAAGGGGTTCTTAATTAAGTCCACTAGTTAATTAAACACGTTTATTAGACAAAACAAACATTTACATACATAACTAGAGAACTAACAGTTACAATAGAATTGAAAGGGATCGGAGCGCATGCTCGTACGTCCTTACAGTTCCGAAGCTTGGCCATTACTGAAGATTGTTCTAGCCGCTAGAGGGTGCGATAGTCTTTCTACTGTTCATATGAGAAGAGTTTAAACTACGGGGTTACAAAAGTATTTTTACTGTTCTACCCGAAGGAGTGTACAATGGCTGGTTAAAACGCTGCTTTATAAAACGGCAATTCCCAGGTTCGAAACTAGGGAGGAAGAAACTTTCAATTTCGCCTTACACTGCTTCTTAAATTTTAAAATTTATTTAGTGCAATGAAAAATGTTAAAAATATTTTGACATCTTATTTTAATTTTATCAGATCGGTTATTTTTTTGAATGTTTTTTCAGTACATGTATATAAATATAAGCTTTCCTCATGTTTTTTTTTACTTATATATTTATACGTTTAATCCAGTGCTTCTCAAACTTTCAATACTGGCACCCACCTTTTCAATCACAATTTTTATCGCGCCCCCTATACATTAATAATGCATTAAATGCAATAATAATGCACTTTGACGCTAAAGCTACACAATACGAGATCTTAATTATAAACCATACCAACTAATAACATAAGTATTAAATTTTGAATACTACTTTTAAGCAAAAAAATAAATTAAGTAATAGGATAATTATTATGTTTTTCCTTTCTCTAATTTTTAAATTGAACATATTGCAAAATGCGGTGACTGCTTAGAAGACAAAATATGGATATCTGCTAAATATAGAAAAATAACTCGGAGGGTCAATTCTAATCATAAGCTTTCCTTATAAAAACTTTGCTTTGCAAGACAAGCCCATGGAAGTCGTTAATACTTATTAAACTTGTTCTTAATTTGGTATTAATTGATTAGTTACAAAATACTCTGTGCAGCACTGATACATTAAAAGTATACCGGCCGAAGTACCCGCTCTTTGCAGGAGTTCATTTATAAGAAAATAAAACATTGATATAATAGCTGTATTGTAAGGAGAGTAAAGCCAAGTGCGCGCGCGCGACAATGTTTACAAAAATGCAAAATGTTTTTTTTTTTAATTTTGATTGCTCAAATTTTAATTTTAAGCGAATTTTAATTTTAAGCCCCACAGAATTGGCATTTATAATTGATGTTAAATAATGAACAATAATATAAATTCCGATGAAGAATAACTGTATTATTAATATTTAAAGCAAAAAGACTTCAACATGCTTTAACCTGGGAGCAGGCGCGCACTCGACACGGTCGAGTGGGGTTATTGAGTCACCCCAATCCTTTTTCTATAATTATTTTATTGTACACGATACAAATCGTTATTCCAGTGAATAATTTAATTAAGAGAAAGTTTACTTACCTACTTTCAAGGACTTTTCAATTTTTCTTTGGTAACAAATAAACAGTTTTGCCAGAATTAAGGATTTCGTGATCTGTGTCCCGCGTGACCACTTCCGGGTAAAAATTGTATTCATTATGATAATATGCATGTTACTGCTAAAAACAATTGTTATGCTTTATATGCTTGAAAATACTCATCTTGGCCAAGTAATCCATCAGAGTGCTCACCGTGGTTTTCCAAATATCATAAAACCGTTCTACATGGGAAAAAAGCACAACAGAAAAATACATTACTTACAACTTCCTTAATTGAGAAAAAACACATAAGAGAGGGTCATAACTAACTGTACCAATAACTTAGAAGGTCAAACAAATTACAGCTATAATGCGCAGTATTTCAAAAATAATGACTGATAAATTTTTTATGTTCCTAAATTTTTTCGATTCTGGATCTGGGATCTGTTTTTTCTCTGAAAGAGTAGAAGGTTAGTTTTAAAAAAAACAATAAAAACTCATCATGGGATTACAGCAAATAAAATATTATTTGGTTATAGGATCAAAGATAGTTAATTAAGTATTGAAGTTTTTTTTTATTTAATATCGCCTATAACTTATATCAGAGTAAAAGTGCATTTTTTTTATTATGTATGAAAGTATTTTGTTTTAATTCATTCCAGTAAATTAATTATTTTTTAAATCTTTTATTTTCGATATGCTCGCGCCTCCCAAGGGGGCCGCGCCCCAGATTTTGAGAAACACTATATTTAATCAAGCGTTGAGAAAAAAGCAATCGCGTTTCAATAACTATCTGTTAATTTTCCTTTTATTTATTACTTATAGAAATTTTATTTTAATGTTTTTTAAAAGGATTATTTTTATTGTTTCATTGCGAAATGATAAGTTAACTATACATAACGATTGATTGATTCATAAAAATCTGAAATCTATTTTATTATTTTAGATTCTTAGAAACTAACAATAATTAAAAAATGATGAACGATTTTTGTTTTAGTCTTAGCATCATAATCGTTTTCTTCTTATTGCTTCAGAATAATTTTTTTTAATTCTAACGCAATTTTCTTTTTTTATAAGTCGTACATCGAAATTTGAAGCTATATCTTATCTGTGAGAAGGAGGGGAAGATAGAACAATAATTTTACACTAAAAAAAACTGTTCGGGCTATAGAGAGGGGAAAGCAACCTGTCTTAAAAGAAAAAATAAGTGGATTGGAACAAATTTCGAAAAAGGGAAATTTTTGACAAAATTGTAGAAATCACTCACATTGTGCGCGTACAAACACACACACCCAGAAATACTGGTATCATGACGAAAAGAGAAAGCCCGAGCAACACCGGATTAAGCGGTGGAGGGGGGGGGGTAATTTTAAAAATGAGTATTAGAAGCTCTGATTTTGTGAAAGAAAGGGAAAATTTATATATATATATATATATATATATATATATATATATATATATATATATACAAAAGTAAAGACAGCCCGTGCAACGCCGGGCCATGCAGCTAGTCTACACTATTAACACTCGTAGGTAAACAAACGTATCTATGTAGGTATATAGAAAGGGATCTCGCCCAATTTTCTCACGAACCACAAGACGCAGAAACTAGCCGAAGGTACCAAAATTTCGGGAATGATCCCAGGAATCCGTTTTGACCATTTATACTCCGATATTCCAATTAGTTAAAAAGATATTAAAACGCATAATTTGTATTTTATTATGCACATGGCGCCATCTGCAGAGAATCGGAAAGATCATTTACTTCGCCTTAAATTTAAAATTTATTTTAGTGGAATGAAAAAGGCTAAAATTAAAATGAAATAAATTAATTCTTTGTTAATTAAAAAGTACATCGTCTATTATTTTGGATCAAAATACATATTGGAGACATTTTTAAGCTAACTATATAAAATGTGTTTTTCGTTTCTTACACGTGTTTTTCAAAATATAATCATAATTTTATTATACACGTGGCGCCATCTGCAGAAAATCGGAAAGATAATTTACTTCGCCTTAAAAATTTTGTTTTTAAAAAACAATGAAACTTTGCATATAAATAAATTTATTTAAAAATTAATATAATAAAATTATATCTTTCTTTCAATTTAATTATTTAACAATTTTTTTTAAATATTTTCGGAACTACTTTTTTCTTCCAGAGGTTTTTAAAACACGATCTAATTTTTTTCATGAAACTCATAGAAAAAATAATTACAGATTCGTAAAGATCATTTATTTCGCCACGATATGCTATAATTTATTTTACAAAATAATTATATTTTGTATTTTTTACGACTTTTTTAAAATGAGTAGAAATCTGTTCTTTTTTTTAAATACGAATCATAAGTTTCACTTGAACTTTCTATCGCGTTAATGAAAAGAATATTTTACACTAAAAAAAAAGTTCATGCTTTTCTCTCTTAGAATCAGTCATTTAAAAAACTTAATGTCAAAAACTATTTTTTTACGGTTTTTCAAGAAATAATCAAAATTTCATTTAAATACTTAATATCTTTTTTATTTATAGGAATAATCTCACGAAACTTTTTTTCCGCGTGTAGAACAATATTATACGTAATCTGTACAAAGATTGATAAAATATCTTAAATTACGGTAAAAAAAAAAATGTGTTTTTCAATTTTTTTCTCTTTTGCGATAATTATGTAAACATTACTTTTTTTTAAAGTTTTTTGTTTAAGAATTACCATTGTTTGCAATCGATATATGAAGTTTGAAAGCATTAACTTAAAAATGAAGCCCCCCAAAAAAAATATTTTACTTTAACGAATAACGAAATGGCGTATTGAAAAAAATCTACCTTTATTTTAAAGATCAATTCAATGCTCTTCCCCGGAGTAAGTGACAGTTTAGCTGTTTAAAGTGCTGCTTTATAAAACGGTTGTTCCCAGGATCGAAGAGGAAGAGATTTTCCATTTCGCCTCACACTTCTTTTTAAAGTTTAAAATTTTTTTAGTGGAATGAAAAAGGTTAAAATTAAAATGAAATATCACAATTTTTTTTTATCAGATCGTTTTTTTAATGTTTTTTTCAGTACATGTATATATATATATATATATATATATATATATATATATATATATATATATATATATATATAGGTTTTCCTCCATACTGTTTTTTTTTCTAGTTTATATGTTTAATCAAACGTTCAGAAATAAGCAATCACTTCAATAGCTATTTGTTAATTTTTCTTTCATTTATTACTTAAAGAAATTTGATTTTAATAAATATATATATGTTTTTAAAAGGATTATTTGTATTGTTTCATTACGAAATGATAAGCTAACTATATGTAACGATTAAATGATTCAGGAGAATCTGAAATCTATTTTTATTATTTTAGATTCTTAGAAACTAACTCTTACTAAAAAATGGTGAACGTTTTTTGTTTTGCCCTTAGCATTAGAATCGTTTTTTTTATTGCTTCATGTTTGCGCAAGCGCAACTGCGCTGCCTGAACTGTACATGCCCAGCAATTCTGATATCAATGTAAGAAGTTGCGAGAAATAAATATACACCAGTTCACTAAAAACTGTTTTGTGATTGAGTCCTGAGTATTCGACGGAGTGAGCCATGACATTGGTCCGGTAGAATCAGGAGAAAAACCGCGTGTAGTGATGAGATAAAATTGTGCCGGAGATTGTGTACCAAAAAGTGAACTGAGGGAAAACTGAGTTTCCGAAGTATTCTGTGTCTTGAGAGTCCAGCGCAATTCATCAGTCGAAGTAAGAGCGATTTCCTTGCTTCTTATTTGATATCAAATTAATATTATGTGTTAAAATGTCGACAATTAAAAGTCTTAAAAAGGACGAGTTTTCCTGGTCGCCGAGGAGCTGGTATTAGACATACTCCAGAAATCGAAAATTATAGTTTTAAAAAATTTAATTGAGAGTAGTGAAATCTTTGAAACTGATAAAGAGTTTCTGAAAAGTGTAATTGATGGTGTTTTGGCGGAAAAGGCCGCTAAAATTGAACAAGAAAAATTTAAATTAGAGTCTGAAAAGGCCAAAATAGAATTCGAAAAAATAAAAGAACAGTTAAAGAAAGAGCTTGAGATAACTAATGCTAAATGTAAATTGTCCACTGCGCTAGAGAAAAGTGAACATTTTTTGAATCTGTCCCATCTGATATTGAAAACTGAATTAAAAGTTTCAAAACTCTAACAATACCTATCTCCCTTCTAATACAGAAGCCTATAATTTATTTTTTCAATCGTTAGAAAAGGCTTTTAAAACAAAAAATGTCGAGGATGAATTTAAAGCAGATATTTTATTGAATATGTTGGGAGAAAAGGTGGGAAATTTAATGATTTATGTTAAACAAGAGGAACTGGGGGATTATGAAAAAATCAAGCAGTTAGTGCTAAAACAATTTCAACCAACACCTCGAGTATTGCTTAATCAGTTTCGAAGGTCTCAAAAACTACCGAATGAGAATTATGTTCAGTTTGCTTCTAGAATTGAAGCAATGTTTGATTATTATTGTAAATTAAGAAGCGTTAATGAGTTTAATGAGTTATGCCAGTTGTTGCCGATCAGATAATTAATTCTCTTGATCAAGAACTGAACAGTTATATTAATTTAAATATGGGCGAAAATTGGTACAAACCAGATAAGCTGGGTCGTGAATTGGATGTGTTTATGTCTTCTAAAGTTTCAAGTAGAAATGAAATAATTACGGGTTTCCGACAAAATAAATTCTTTAAGAGTGGCGTCGACAGAAAGGAGTTAAAATGTGTAACTAGTGTTTTTTTGTCCGATGTCAATGAAACAAAATGTTCATATTGCTGCGAAAATCAAGCTATTCCTTTTTGTGCAAAATTTAAACAACTTTCTGTAAATGATAGAATAGAGATAGTTAAAAAACAGCGACTATGCTTTCCGTGTTTAAGAGTCGGTTGTATGGCGTCGAAGTGCAAAGCCAAACCTTGTAAATTATGCGGTAAGAGTCACCATGTCTCGTTACATTTCCCAAAACAAAATACGAATTTTCAAACAAGCCATTGTAAGTCGAATGCTTTCCATCCATCAACCGAGTCAAGGTTAAATGCGGAAGCGCGAGAATTGAACCCTGATTTTTCCTCTGAAAAGGTTTCGGGGAAAGATAGTAACGCCGTGTTTGCAATTAATCAAAAAAAGGGAACCACTAGTGTGTTTTTGAGTTCCGTGAAATGTTTTGTAAAAGATTCATATGACGAGAAATGGAAAATAAGAGGTCTGCTTGACGTCGGTTCTATGACAAATCTAATTACGAAAAAATTCGTAGAAAAATTTTGATTAAGAAAAGAAAAAGTAAATATTCTGGTCACGTGTTTAAATGAATCCTCTGTATGTGTTAAAAATTGTGTAACTACGGAAATCTCGAATTCGATGGTAGTTATAAAAAGAGAATAAAAATGTTAGTTGTAGATAAAATTACTGATTAACTCCAGTTAAAAATCTAAATTTGAAAGGATTAATTCCTGAAAATATAAAATTAGCAGATGATTCCTTTTATGTGCCAGGTCCCGTTGATTGTTTATTGGGTGCAGAAATTTTTTTATGAATTATTGCGTAGTGGGCAAATTCGTTCTGAAAATTCCAATCTTATATTTCCAAAATACTGTGTTTGGGTTCGTGGCTTCAGGGAGCAATAGTTTTGCAGATACTGAAGCACGGGTTCATTGTGGATTAATTAAAGGAGATTTAATTCAGAATTTAAAATTTTTTTGGAATTTGGAAAACGTTGAGGAAGAGCGAACTAAAAATGAAGAAGCAATTTTTTGTGAGGATCACTTCCTAAAAACGCATTCTAGAGATGAGGAGGGTTCGTATGTGGTTAAAATACCCCTTAAAAACGAGCCAAATTGTTTAGGTGAGTCGAGGGACATCGCTCCAAAACGATTGAATGCGCTGTGGACTCGATTAATCAGAGATACTCAATACCTTAAGTTGTATAGAGACTTTATACATGAGCATGACCAACTTGTGGTCACATGAAAGAGGTTGTCGCAGAGAATGACAACTCGGAGATTGTCTATTATATGCCACACCATGGTAGCCTTAGACCACAAAAGAGCACAACGAATCTGAGGGTAGTTTTTAATGCTACCAATCCTACAAGTAATGGGTTATCGTTGAACTCCATACAATACAATGGAGTACTGGTTCAAAATGACCTGTTTACAATTACGATTAAATTTAGAGAGCATTCTTATGCCTTTACGGCAGATGTGAAGATGATGTACCGAATGATACTCATCCATGAGAGCCAACAGCCGTTGCTTAGAATTTTGTGGAAAGAAAGTCCAGAGGATCCGGTGAAAACCTTTGAGATGAAAACAGTCACATATGGCACGGTGAGTGCACCCTTTTTAGCAATGAGAACTTTACTGCAGTTATCGAGAAATGAAGAGAAGAACTTTCCTTCAGTTGCACCTGTTCTTAGATAGAACTTTTATATGGACGACGTTCTTTGCGGCGCTGCGTCTTTAATGGAAGCAAAGGCCTTGAAGAACCAACTTTCCAGCATCTTGAAAAAGGGAGGATTGGAATTGCACAGGTGGGGTAGTAGTCATCCGGAACTGGCTTCAAACATCATCTGAGATTATGAGTTCGAGAATCCAATTGAAATCAAGACGATAGGAGTCTTTTGGAAATCACAAGAGGATTGTTTTATTTTTAAAATTGTAGTGGAGTTAAAAGACTCCTACACCAAGAGATGTGTCCTTTTGACAATAGCTAGACTGTTTGGTTCATTAGGACTATTAAGTCCAGTAGTCACAAGAGCCAAGATATTCATGCAGAATCTTTGGAGTCTTAAAATTGACTGGATAGACGAGTTGCCTTCTGAGAGAGCCAAAGAGTGGCATCGTTTCCTAGAGGACTTCAACAGTGTAATTAGTATCTGCATTGGTAGATGTATTGTGCATCCTCAAGTGACAAGGGTAGAACTTCACGGTTTTTCAGATGCTTCAGAGAAATGTTACGGAGCAGGTATATATTGCCGTTCTCAATCACCAGATGGCGCAACAACAGTGAAGCTTGTAACAAGTAAAAGCAGAGTAGCACCTGTGAAGAGTGTCACAATGCCGCGACTCGAGCTGTGTGCCGCCGTTCTTTTTGCAAAGCTGATGAAAAGAGTTGAGACTGCCTTACAAATGAAAACAACCCCCGTGTACCTGTGGAGTGACTCGACTATTGTCTTGGTGGGGATCCAGAAGAAGCCTAACTTGCTTAAAACCTTCGTGGCAAATAGAGTTGCCACAATCCAACACCTGATTAACGCAGAGCAGTGGCATCATGTTTCTTCGGAGCAGAACCCAGCTGACCTCGTATCAAGAAGTCTCGACCCGTTCACAACTCTTTGTGGTGGAATGGAACTACGTTTTTAGTGACGAAAGATTTTCCGGAAAGGAATATTCTTTCATCAGTGACTGATAGTAATGAATTTAACTGTGAATTTAGAAGTAACGCAAAGCACTGTGTTAATTTAAATCTAACAAACTCCACACACACATTTATGACTGATTTGTTAAATATAAGTAATAAGTACACAAAAATAATTCGAATGTTAAGTTTTATTTTTAGGTTTATGGCAAATTACCGAGAAGAAAAAAAGGAGAAGACCTTTAGATGTTCAGGATGAAGTTAATGTTTAGATGTTAATCACAATTGTGCAACTACAGGAGTTCAAAAGGGATATAAAGAGTTTGAAAGAAAATAATAGAGTTTCTGCAGAAAGTCTTATAAAAAGTTTAAATCCCTTTCTAGATAAGGATGGTGTTTTGAGAGTTGGTGGTAGACTTTGTAATAGTGACTTGAACTTTGAATGCAAATTTCCTATAATATTACCTTGTAAGCATCAATTAACGAATTTAATTGTAGATTATTTTCACTTAAAATACTTCCATCTAGATCCACAGGCCTTACTATATCAAGTAAGACAGAGATTTTGGTCTCTTAGAGGACGTAATGTATGTAGGAAAATAGTACATGATTTTCTTGTATGTTTTAAAGTGAAACCTATAACTCGTGAACAAATAATTGGCATTTTGCCTAAAGAAAGAGTTAGGGAAAATTATCCTTTTGATTGCAATGGTATTGACTTTATTGAACCGTTTTGAATCAAGAACAACAAACAGCGTAAAAGTAGTCTGTGTAAGACATTTGTTTCAATTTTTTTGTGTTTTGTCACTAAAGCTGTACATTTTGAATTAGTGTCGGATTTAACAACTCAGGCATTTATTGCCTCATTAAAGAGATTTATTGCTAGAAGAGGAAGACCCTGCCTAATATTTTCTGATAATGTTAAAACATTTATAGGAGCTAATGCCGAACTCAGGAGATTGTACAAGTTAGTGATAAATCCTGATCCTGAATTGGCTGGTTTCTTAGTAGATGAAAATATAAATTGGAAATTTCTCCCTCCCAGAGCACCAAATTTTGGCGGCTTATGGGAAGCTGGCGTAAAGTCGTTCAAATTCCATTTTAAACGTGAGGCAGGCAATTCTAGGTTTACTTATGAAGAGTTTCTAACCATTATGACTCAAATTGAGGGAATTTTGAATTCCCGTCCTCTCACCCCTTTGTCAACGGATATAGACGATTTGTCGGTTTTGACACCGGCACACTTTTTAATTGGAAGACCAATTACTTCCATTAATGAACCAAACATTATACATATAGAAACAAATAGATTAAACATATATCAGAGATTAACAAAAATTGTGCAGTCTATATGGAAAAGGTGGAGTAATAATTACTTAAGTAATCTTCAACAGAGATCTAAATGGAAATTTGAAAAGGATAACGCTAGAGTGGGTGATTTAGTCCTTATTAAAGAGGATAACTTAGCAGTCAATAAATGGCTAATGGGCAGATTGATCGAGGTATTTACTGGAAAGGATAATAGAATTAGGGTTGTAATGATCAAGACTCAATATGGTGTAGTCAAAAGACCTATTTCTAAAATTTGTATCTTGCCCATGAGAGAATGAACTTCTTTCTTTTTGTGTTACAAGATTTTACTTATTTTTTAAGTTATTGTAATTAATATTTTAGTATTGTGTACTTTTAGTGAATTCTTTCTGATTTATAATTATTTTAATAGTGTTACATTTTAATATAACAATATTGTAAAAAGCCAAGAAACTTATTGAATGTTGTAACATTGCAATGCTGGGCGGAATGTTTGCGCAAGCGCAACTGCGCTGCCTGAACTGCGCATGCCCAGCAATTCTGATATGAATGTAAGAAGTTGCGAGAGATAAATATACACCAGTCCACTAAAAACTGTATTGTGATTGAGTCCTGGGTATTCGACGGAGTGAGCCATAACACTTCACGTTAATAATTTTTTTAATTCTAACGCAATATTTTTTTTTGTAAGTCATACATCGAAATTTGAAGCTATATCTTATCTGTGAGAAGGAGGGGAAGATAGAAAAATAATTTTACACAAAAAAAACCGTGTTCGGGCTATAAATATGGAAAAGAAACCTGTCTTAAATCAAAAATAAGTGGGATGGAACAAATTTCGAAAAAGGGAAATTTTTTGATATAATTTTAGAAATCACTCACACACAGAACAAACACACACAGAGAGAAATGCTGGTGCCATGAGGAAAAGAGAAAGCCCGAGCAACGCCGGACTAAGCGGTGGAGGGGGGAGTCATTTTGAAAATGCGTATTAGAAGCTCTGATTTTGTGAAAGAAAGAGAAAATTTATATATATATATATAAAAATAGAGATAGCCCGTGCAATGCCGAGTCATGCAGCTAGTGTATGTACAATATGTGTGTGATGAATCCCCAACCCTTCAAGTATCAGTTGGGGTAAAACCTACCAGAACAACTCAAACAACAACTCCAGCGAACTTACGAACCACGTAAATTCGTTATTATATATATATATATATTCAAATTTTCAAATTTTCAATCGTTAATAAAATACTTTCTATTCATCCATTCAAGTTCAAACACTTTTTTTAAACTTGTAGTGAATGACACTTGATGTTGATATAGTTTTTTCAAATATTAATTCATTAATTAAATAAAAATGAATAAAAAGCAACAATCCAAAATAATAGTCCAACAACATATATAGAAGGGAAAATCTTTCGCTGTGTCCCATTAGCGCAGTGGATAGGGCGTTGGACATATAGTCCAAAGGTCGTGGATTTGAATCCCATCTGAAATGGCATAATTTTTGAGGATGCGATTTTTCTTTTACGATATAATTTTATAAAAATAGTCCAATTTGATTAATGAATAAATAGTAAGACACAATAAAGAGTTTTCCAACACCATATTTAGAATAGAAAATTGAAAGGAAAATCTCTTTTGACTCTTAATATTACGATTATGTCATATGTATATACATATTGTAACTAATTAATAAAAAGTAACTAAAATAAAAATTTTCTTTTTTGACCTAATTACGAATTGTGACTTATTTTTTTTTATATATATTACTTGTTTTTTATATATCTTACCCATCAAAAGAAAGAAAAACTGCAAGGAAAAAGGAAAGAATGAAAAGAATAAATATACTGTATTTTATTACAAGGTTTTATTAACTTGAAATGTAATTTGTTCGGGAGGAATCTTGCAACTCAAATTTTATCTACTTTAAAATGTCAGATTAATTCAAAAGTTTGCACACTTGTCAAGGACCGATGACAAGACAATATTTAAAAATTTTGTGCCGATTTAGCACTTAGGTTAAAGGATATCAATTAAAAAAGTGTGTGAATTGTTTGCCCCTGTATGCAGTTTATATTCCGCCAATTCATCAAAAAACCCGACCGGGAAAGAATTTCGACTTTTTAAAACTATTTTCGTTGTTATTAAAGCTACAATTCTATTTTCTGTATCAAAATCAGACAAATATAATTCCTGAATCGAGAAGATCGTTTTTTTGCCACGATACAATATATATATATTTATATATATGTGACATAATTTATTTACAAAATAACGATATTTTACATTTTTTCGGGTTTTTTTCTAAAATGTGTCAATATTGATGTTTTTATGAAAGAAATTTTCAATCGTTCTGAAGGAATTTCTTATCATTGTAATGAATTAGAATTCGGTACTAAACAACTTCATAGTTTGCTCTTTTAGAATCAGTGATTTAAAAAATTAAATACTAAACTTTTTTTTATAATCTTTCACAAAATACTCAAGATTCTAATTTAACAAATAATAACTTCATCATTTAAAAAAAATAATCACACAAAACTTTTTTTTTTTCCGGGTGTCAAACCGGAGAAAAGTCCTGGTGTAAAAGATTGTTTTTTCGAAGAATCATTTTATACAATTTTTGTTTAAAAATTACCTTTGTTTTCTATCGATGTGTAGAGTTTGAAAGCCTTTACTTTAAAATCATGCTCTTAAAAAGAATTTAAAACTCCATACGAAACGAAGTTTTCAAAGGTTCACTTCTATTCACTTCACGTTAGCTAATTTGAAAAGCGAGTCTAATTCCAACAGCCACGTTATTGTGGCTCCAGATATGGAAGTCAATGATAAATTCATCAATGAATAAATGATAGTTTGAAAAACTAAAAAAACACGCTCTTACTGTAGATTGAACTACAAAATAAGCAATATAAAAAAAAATTTAATCAATTTCTACTTATAGATCAAAAGAGAAAAAATTTATTTGAGCTACTTTTTATTAAGTAGTTACAATTAATATAAATATGTGTATACATATGACAGAATCGCAACATTAAGTGGTAGTTAATATTTATTACTTATCATTAAAGTATCGTATTGTCATTCAAAACAATCGTGAATATAAAATTTCAGTTCAACTGAATGCTCTAACACATGAGAAAAAAAGCTTTCCAAGTTTTGACACAAGTCGCAAAAAGAGTCGCCAACGTGGCTGTATTTGTAATTCTTTAAATAATTAGTTTAAATCAATTAAATTTTATCAATTATAATTAAGTTATTGTATTGTCATCCAAAACAATCATGCATATAAAATTTCAGCTCAATTGAGCGCTTTAAAATGTATTTTATTAACGATTGAAAATTCCACCAAGATAAATAAATATATAGAGAGCGTGAGTTCATAGTAGGAATTGAATCAAAAATAAATTATAGTTTAAACAAACTAAACACGCTTTTATAGTGAATCGAACTAAAAAGCAAAAAAATAATTCTCAAAAAATTATTAACTTAAAAATTAATGTCATCGGGGTAAAAACGTGGGGTGTTTGATATCACTTGTTATAATTTCTTACTAGTTCTATTCCGAAATGCAGGATTATTATAAAAATATGGTGCAACGCAACTCCCCCCCCCCCACACACACACGCTTTAAACACAATGACATTGTGTGTGTGTGATTTTCTCTTTAATCATTTTATTCTTATATTAAGAATTATTTTTTTTTACTCTTTAGTTCGAATTCACTATAAAAGCGTGTTTTTTAGTTTTTTTAAAACTATAATTTATTCAATATTAAGAAAATAATTTTATATCACAAATAATGAATTTTTTAAGGAAATTTTCTTATTTAAAGCATACAAGTAATTTTAAGCATACATTATTTAAGCATACATTATTTATTTATCGAAGATGTTTCCAGTGAACAGGACAATGGGGTTTAAAGACTACACTTCTTTGATGAAACATCCTGAATTCTATTGCTGTCGCTGAGTTAGGCACCTAATAAAACGAGTTCAAACTTTATGACCACCATAAAATACGTTGAAAGGGAGAATAACTTGAAAGGTCCTGAAATACGTTAAAAATAGATAGAAGAAAAAAATTGAATCACAAGAGAAAACGTTCGTTATATAGACAATATACTTCGTTATTAAGAGGTTTTTGTACGAAAGAAAATCGCGAAATGTTCTTGGTTCTAAGAAAAAGTTTGCTGTATAGAAAAATTCTCAATATAGTTGTTCGTAGTAGTAGTAGACTGTATTTAATTAAATTTTGAGTAAAAGGTAAGGGTAACACTAGGGAATATAAGCTGAACGGGATGAGCAAAACTTGACTCTAGTAGGGAAAAGAATAGGAATAAAGGGCAAGGAAAGGTAAGGATATCCAAACTCATCCCAAAGATAAAATTCAGATTATTAGAGAGATCTGCTACACAGACGAATTGAATACTGTAAATTTTTCCACAGAGGCCGCTACATATAATATTTCTCTAACGACTGTGGCATGGAGTTATTTCAGACGAATCTCGATTGCTTTTATTATATTGAACCAGTGGCGCACACAGGAATTTTTCAAGGGGGAGGGGTCGAAAATTCACAATTCTTGTATCATGCTTCGTTTGATTTTGTCGATTTTCGGGAACAAAAACACAGTAAAAAAACTAGTTTTTGAATAAATAATTAGATTAATTAATAAAATTAATCATTAATAGCAAGTAATTAATTAATTTTACGTAATATTTTTATAATCAATCGGGAAAAAAAATCAAGGGCTTTGGGGGAGTAAAGTTTGCTAATCAATGTGCACGGAAACAAATTAAAAAAAACCTGGCATTTAAATTTTAAAAATTAAGGTTTATTAAAAAAAATTTAAAGAAAACAGTTATTATACAGTTAGCAACACTGGACATGACTTCACCCGTCGTCAAAGACCGAATCCTGCCACTTGCCATTCCATTCACTACCCATTCCCCTTAGCTGGTGTCAATGGGCCTTCCCACTCTACACCTTCCCTTAAAAGCCATCCGTCATTCCAGGACGATGAAGCTGAAAAGAAACTATGAAAAAGAAAAACACATGCACAAATTCATGGCAAGAAACAAGATAACGAGAGAAATTTTTTTTTTTTTCAGGTATCATGTAAAAAGAGCTTTTGCTAAAAACTCCCAAGAAATAGATTTACAAATCACATTAATATGCTAGAAAATTAATATCCGTACAAGTTTTTAACACAAAAAATACTCAAAAAAATATTAAAATATAAAAAGAAGTTACTAAAAATATATCATAAAATCTAAAATAATTATACGACATGTACTAGCAAAGCATATTTAGAAGCCAAAGTTTTAATCTTTAGAAATTTCCAGAAATTATGGTACTGAAAACGTTAAGTACATATATAATCATTGGCATAAATCTTATCTATTTAACAGGAGCAGGCAACCTGAATATTTATTACTTTTACATGCTAAACCTTCAGCCAAACGTTAATCGTATTGTACCAGGTTTAAACATTTTTGAAATTCTCTAAAATTTCATGTAAAAATAAAAGCAAGAAAAATCCTCAGTCCCAAGAGTGACAAAAACAATCAACGCATGTTATTGTCCATAAAATATCCTCGCGAACCTTAAGTATTTTCAATCCTGCCTTCAACTCCAAATTAACAATTCCTGAGTCACGACAACATTGCACCTGCTGTCAATAAAATTAGTAATTCTTTAAATAATTATACAAGATTTAAAATTCAATTAAGACAACCTTTTATACCTTGTCCATTTGTTTGGATTCGATCCATTAATTTTTACTGCAACCAAATCTCCGTTTGTTCAATAAAGACTGTGTCAAAAGATCAACTCATGCTGATTTTGAATAACTAATAATTCCTCAAGCTCAATTTCGCAGGATTGCGAATCATTTATTTTCTATTAATACGATTGAAACAGATTAACATGTCGTTAACCAAATTTTTAGAGACAGGCACAACACCGTGCCTAAAGTCATTCAATTCCATAGTTGAATTGAACTTCAAAATTTCATGCTCCCCAAATGCAGACGTTTTTGAATTGACCCCCTCTATTATTAATGCTTTGTCCTTCGACAACATCTGGTCTTACCACGGGCATCTGGGCACCTGTGTCTAAAAGCATTCACCATTTCTCAAAACCCTTACCTTAACGTAAACAACCCTTAAATCGTCCATTCCCTTTTCTTCCTTGATAAAAACGTGGTATCGTGTTTCAGCCATCAACACAGCAGGAGACGTTATAATGTTCTCCCGATACTAGTTCGGTAATTTGAAGATGTCTTTTACGATCTTTATGCACAAATATGGTCCGCATTCGACCGAATACTTTCCTCCCGCAGTTCATTCACATTCCCAGCGCAGCTGCTGGATTGCGTGCTAAACACGATGACATTGTGTGTGTGGCGATTTTTTCTCACTTTCCCTTTCAAAGCGTTCCTCTAAAATAACAGATTTTAACGAACTTCTTCGTAATATTTGCTACCGATTATGATATTTTTTTATATTCGTCATTTTATTGAACCTTTTGACTAACTAGCCAACAAAACTAAATCCTGTTTTTAGCTTTTAAAATGCCATTTGAAAATTTAATATACAATAAACAAATAATCAAATGAAAATAATTTTAAGGGATTGCAAAAATTAAACACCACAAATATATCTTTGTTTAAAACACACAACAATAAGCATCCGCTTAACACAACACTTGAATTAGAGCATTCCAGAATAATGTATTATATTTATCGAATATACCAAGTGTACTTAAATAACTAATAAATAAAACTTAATATATTAATACACTAATCACTTAAAATATTACTGATACACAAGAATCACTTAAAATATTACCGATATACAATAATCACCTAAAATATTAGACACACAATAATCACTTAAAATATTATTGACAAACAATAATCTCCTAACCATTTCTGATATACAAATATAATCACTTAAAATATAACCGGGACATGCACCACTTAATCTATTCCTGGTTCACTACAAATATATATTCGGTAGTTTTTCTCCAAAAACTAGAATATTTTTTTTTTCAATTAATCGAAAATACTATGACATAAGCACAAAATAATTTCATTGACATGAGATAAGTTTATTCGTTAGCATTAATTTTTCAATAAACTCACTTCGTTATTCACTGACGTGAACTTTTATTGTGCATTACAAAAATAAATAAATACAATAAAGAAAAAAAAAACATACAATTCCTTAATTTATAGAACTGTGTTCTAAAAAACTTTCCATTTATATGAACAATTCTAAAAAAAAATATATATACTGATGTATATAATAGTAATTGAACTGGCGTTCAAAAATTTTATAACTTTGCATGTGGATATGCAATAAAATAATATACTGAGAGAATTAATGATTTTGAAGTTTTCTGAATTCATAGAACTGATGTTCTAAAACTTACTTTCCATTGATATGGAACAAGAAATAATAAAAAAAATATACTGAATATAATAACTGAAATTTGAACTGGCGTTCAAAATTTTATAAATAACTGCATGGATATGCAATAAAATAATATACTGAGAGAAATAATGATTTTGAAGATTATTTTAGAACGATGTTCTAAAACTTACTTTCCATTGATATGGAACAAGAATAATAAAAATATATATACTGATGTATATAATTTTCAAAATTGAACTGGCGTTCAACATTACAACTGCATGGATATGCAGAGCAAAAAACGTACACTGACGTTATTTAAAATCAAAATTCTCTTGCTTTTAAATGGATATTAAACAGTATAATTTTATAAATTTTCTCGTCTTACATTACAGGGAGTTGCAAGCAAAAAAACTCTTTACCTGATTCATTTCCACGCGGGAATCCAGAAAACTCAAATTTCTGGAACGTTCTTCCCTGTATCCATGACTTCCTTTGCGCCAGTAAAGTTTCGATTTAATCAATGGGCAAAAAAACAAATTAAAAAAACCTGGCATTTAAATTTTAAAAATTAGCATTTATTAAAAAAATTTAAAGAAAACAGTCATTATATAGCAGCAACACTAATTAATTAATTTTCGTACTAAATACTCCTAGCCAATTATTCCAATCCAAGGGGAGGGGAAACTACCCATTCCCCTTAGCTGGTGTCAAGGGCCTTCCCACCCTACAGGGGGATCTGGACCCCAGGACCCCCCTTGTGTGCCCCACTGTATTGAGCAGTAGTTGAAAGTGGTGTGAATATCGATATTTTGGCTCGAAGGAGGATTCCAGGAGTTGAGTCAATGCTGTGTCTTTTTAGTGGCCTATATATGGCCCATTGCACTAAAAAATAAAATTATTTAAGAGCAATGTACTAAAAATTTAGTGGGGAATTCTATCAATTTGTTTTTTTTACAGTAGAATGTAAACAAAATGATTTGATCATGCATGAAAGGAAATCGAAGTTACCCCATAACTCAGTGAAAGATGCATAAAAGTAAATATTTGTGTGTTTGTTTGATAAAAAGGTTGATAAAATATTAAAATAAAAGTCGAAAATGAGGCATTTAATATTTGGATCAATTTTGTTTTGTCCAATGCTACTTTGGCCTTATAGCAGCGTTTCTCAAAGTTTGGGCACGATAACCCTACAAGGGGGGCACGAGCATATCAAAAATAAAAAGATTTTAAAAAAATAACTGGAGAAGTAAGACAAAATACTTTTTTCCATGATACAAAAAATACACATTTACACTGATGTAATTTATGTATATCATCAGGCAATAATTCCGTCAACAAATAACTATCTTTGATCCCAAAACCAAATTTAAAAATAAAAAAAAAATTTGTTTGATTTGCAGTAATCCCTCAATGAGACATTTATTTTATTGCGTTTTCTTTTTAAACCTAAAATATTACTCTTTAAACCCAGACCCTGAGAAAAATTCTAGAAAGATAAAAGAAATTCATCACTGTGTTATTATTATTGTACATTAGCTGTAGAAAGAAAAGGAAGACTTGATTAACTTTTCAGCCAGGCAGCATAATATATTTGCTGATTGACCTTCTAACTTACTGGTATGGTTAGTTCTATATTAGTTTCATCCCATCTTTCATGTGTTTGTTTTCGTTTAGGGAAATTGTAAATAAGAAAGAGTTTTATGATATTTGGAAAAAGGATTGATAGTGATTTGAAGGATTATTTGGTCAAGATTTATTTTTATGAGTATTCTCAATCATTAAAGCAGAGTGAAAAATGCCATAATTTTTTTTTAGAAAATCCATATTTTTATTTGGAATACGTTAACAAAGCGCAAAAGTCAATCAATTTAAGTCACTTAAATACTTACTGATATGAGGTTGTAGCTTGAATGAGCTAGGTACTCAAGTAATCGACCCAACGATATTCTGAATACACTTTTAACCCGGGAGTGGAGACTCGGGGCATATGTAATATCTATTGAAGGAAGTTGAAACTGATCAAGCAAAGGAAGAACCTGCTGAAATAATGCATATTATTCATGATTGCGAACCGCTATAAACATGAAACGAAAGGAAAATTTTAAAATGCATCCTAAAGAACTCCATCAACTAAAATATGAAGCCATAAGTGTACCACATGGTTCAGTTCGCCTTGTCAAAAAGACACAAGAAAGAAAAAGTTCAACTTGCTATTTGTTGATCACCAAAGATGTCACGAGTTCAAACCCAGTACCAATAAAGACCCACCATGTACGGTAGATATGAACGCTAAATGTGTCGAGAGCTCAAGAGTGGTCGAGTTTGTCGAGTAGTGTGGAAATTAAAACAGGCTAGCTCAAGTGTCATTCACGTCACTTGACCATGGTTCAAAATTCCGTCTCCAAAAGCCCTAGTGCAGCTGAACAGTGCAACGTTCACTCATTCGATCATGAAAGCACAGTAAAACTACAATTACTTGAATAAAATATGACACCTTGCCAGCAAATAACATTCCTTTAATATGAGTGAAAATTGTCTCTGATTTGTGATCTTTATTAAAGTCTCGCACTTTTGAATCATTTTAATTCAGTTTTATTGATTTTTCTCAAATTATCAAAGAGAAATTGAAAAGTCCATGAAAGCTGGTCAGTATACTTTCTCTTAGTTAAATTATGCAATGAAATTTAGATTTTTATCGTGTACAGTAAAAATAATTATAAGCAAATGATGGGGTGGGGGGCTGAGTCCCCCCGTACTACCATTAAGGTTAGTATTCAGTACGCGCCTGCTCCTGGGTTAAAACATTTTGAAGTCTTCTCGTTTTAAATATTAAAAAGTAACACAATTATTTTTTATTGGAATTTTATATTCTTATTCATTATTTTACAATAATTCTAAATGCTTTTTCTTTGAGGTTTAAAATTACAGTTCTTTTAGAATTATTTACAATATAAGCATTTATCTAAAAAAATCATTTTACATTTTTGTGTACAATATCGTGCACGCGGTTTTACTCTCCTTACACTTCAGCTATTATATCAATAATAATGTTTTAGTTTTTTAAAAAATGAATTAGAACAAAGAGCCGGCACTTCTCTCAGTCAGTATACGTTTAATGTATCAGTACAGAAGAAGGTATTTAATAACTAATTTCTTAATACTAAATTTAGAACGAATTAAGTAATTGTTAATGACTTCCATGGGCTTCTCTTGTAGAGCAAAGTTTTTCAAAGGAAGACATAATATCAGAAATTGACACTCAGAGTTATTTTTCTATATTTAGCAGAGATCTTATTTTGTCTTCAGAAAATTCATCATCCACCTGTACCCAAAATTCAAAGAGCGATTTATTACAAAATTGCCTTTTAATTTTTCACTGGATGTGAAATCTATCGGCAGTTGAGAACTCTTCTGGAGTATTTTGAAATGGATCCCTAATCCACTCGTAACGCTACCAAGTTGTCCTCATCAAGAAAATACTTTTTAAAATTCTTTGCCATCATGGCTAAATGATTTTACATGGTTTTAAAAACAACTTTCACATGCTATTTTTCAGATTTGTAAGTGTTAACGCGTAACAAGCAGGGTTTTTTTTTCATTATTTACTTCAGTAGTGATAAATCCAAAATTTAAGTATTTTTGGGAATACTTCCTGGATTTAATTTTCGGAACCATGCTTATCTGTGTACTTGTTAATCCTTTTTCATCGTCGAATGTTCGCTTACAACTTAAAAATGTATATATGATTTTGTTTTAATCTACTACCGTAAATACTTAATTACCGCGAATTGCAATTAACGTGCAAATTAAAAAATGTGCATTTCAGCTAGATTCGGTAGCTATAGAAGTATCGAGTCGACCAAAACTGACTGGAATTATACGAGGAGAAGCATTTTTACATGTTTGTTGCGCAGACGTCTCATAGATTGCCCAGACTCACACAAACGTTCCCGATAATGCCAGATGTGATGGATATGATAGAGAGCAACAAAGACTAGACTAAATATAAATGACAATCCTTGCACGTGAAAACGGGACCGATCGTGTGTGCAGCCGGCTTTGGAGATGTAAGTAGGAACAAAATCTCACTGCTATACGTAATAACTAGTAAAAATATGCCAGCATAAAAAAGTCTTACATCAAGTCAATAGTTTAATTTTGTTTTGTGAATGATTCAGATATATGAAATGAATGCAATAAATTTTCCTTACTTCTGAATACAAAAAGTAGTGTTACTTTTAGTAATGTCACACGAAGTTCAAGTACACTACGCAAGTTTTTTTCATATATACCATTCATATCTGTTCTTCCATACGACAAAATCATAAATCAATCTATTTACGTGAGGTCCCTATCGAAACTAAAAACTTAAAGTTAAAACATGGCAACACGCAAAAACTACACAATTAAAGCCGCAAGAGCCTATTGCAAAGTTAAAGTTTGTGATATCTGAAGATGTATTTATTTAATGATATATTTATATTTTATTGTTGCATCATTTACTATTTGGGACATCAAAGATAAATATGTAATTTTTCTATTGTACACTGAAATAGTTATTGCGCTTGGGACCCTTTTGGCCCAGTTTGTGTTTAGTTCGTCTTCACATTGGCATACCGCTGGTCAGTAGCGCACACAGGAATATTTCAGGAGGGGGGGTCCAGAGTCGAAAGTTCACCATTTGTGTACTATATACTTAGATTTATAATCCAGCTGAAAAAAAATCAATGGCTTTGGGGGGAGGGGGTCCAGTACCCCTTGTGTGCGCCACTGCCGCTGGTGTTTGAACAGCGGGGTACAAGCTCAGGAATGCTCCGCGACGCTTGACTGAGTTTCAAAATAATGAACCGTTAAAAATAGTTGTCGAGTTGTGCTTCAAAGGCTAAATGTAAATAAAAAAATTACTCAACCCATTTCTGAAGTACAAATTACAACTGTAAATGATAGAAACAATTTATAAGAGAAATTTTAAGAATGCTGTTATTACTTTATTATTAACACCAGTGAGAGATCTTTTTATATGAATTGATGCTATGCAACAAAAAATATTGATAAACTAGCTTAGTAGCGCAAACAGGAATTTTTCAAGGGGGCTCGGGGTTTAAAGTTCTTGTATCATGCTCCTTTTGATTTTGTCGATTTTCGGGAACAAAACACAGTAAAAAACCAATTTTTGAATAAATAATTAGCATTAATTAATAAAATTAATCATTAATAACAAGTGATTAATTAAATTTTACGTACTATATACTTGGAATTATAATCAATCGGAAACAAATCAAGGGCTTTGGGGGTCTGGACCCCCAGGACTCCCCCTTGTGTGGGCCACTGAACTAGCTACATAGCCTGGCGTTGCACGGGCTATCTCTACTTTTATAAATTTTCCCTTTCTTTCACAAAATCAGAACTTCTAATACTCTATTTTCAAAATGACTCCTCCCCCTCCACCGCTTAGCCCGGCATTGCTCGGGCGCTTTCTCTTTTCCTCATGACACCAGCCTTTCTGTGTGTGTGTGTGTTTGTACGCGCACAATCTGAGGGATTTCTAAAATTGTGTCAAAAAATTTCCCTTTTTCGAAATAGCTGCATACCCGGCGTTGCACGGGCTATCTCTACTGTTATAAATTTTCCCTTTCTTTCACAAAATCAGAACTTCTAATACTCATTTTCAAGAAGGTTGGGTCGGTAGTCTACTATTCTCGTACCATGCTCCAATACGCCACCTAACATATTCTTTTGGTTTTTGTTGATTTTTGGGAACAAAAATAAGTAAAAGAATTATTTATTCAATAAATAATTAGCATTAATTAATAAGGTGAATTATTAATGACAAATATTTAATTAAATTTTTACGAACTATATACATAGGATCATAATCATTTGAAGCAAATCAAGGGTTTTGGGAGGGGTCCGGATTCGAGGACCCCCCCCTGTGCCCCAATACATAGTAATTTTAATCAAGAGCAGTTTAAAAAAAATTAAAAGCATATTCACAAAATATATCTCCCTTTGTATTTAAGATATATAGTGGAAGGGATTTCTCTGCAGACCCGAATATTGACTGTAATGCAGCATTTCTCAAACTGTGGTGCGCGAGAGCATATCGAAAACAAAAAATTTAAAAAATAATTAATATTTGCTAGAATGAATTAAAACAAAATACTTTCAGACACAATAAAAAATGTACTTTGGTATAATTTACAATCTCTCTCTCTCTCTCTCATCTGGCGTCATCAAAAATAAAAACTTCTTCAATACCTAATTAGCTATCTTTAATTCTATAACCACATAAAAAACTGTGGGCTTTACTTAACTGCTTAAATACTAAACAAACTTATTTTTGCTTCATTTACCGTTGAATTGTCACTTTCGATACAATGATCAGGGTCATCTACCTTGAAATGAGAACTTTCTTTAAGTAGTAGAAAGAAACAAACATATACTGCATGTACAAACACATTCACATTTTACACATATAATTTTCTTATACATCAATTAAAGCATCTGGCTCCTTAAAATTCCTATTTAATGCATGCTGCGCTCGTTAGTGTTATTGTTAGCACTACCTAACTACGCCGCGTCCCAAGCCACCAGATGTGAGGAAAAAAATATACACATACATATACATACTATTTCAAACATTTTTCAATAAACCATTAAAACAAATCACCAAAGGAATTGTCGCATCTTAGCGAAGTCATACATAGAAGTAAACAAATGCATTTTTGCAATTGTTTGCTCCATATATAAAAAATTAACAAGATAAAAGCTTATTTTTCTCTTCTAGAAAAACACACTCATTGTAGTGTCCACTTTTGCTTGGCTTCTTAAATTTTAAACATCCGCCCGTGACTTGCTTCATTGCAATAATTCTTCCGACCACCTGTTTGAAAGAATAAAGAAAAAAAACCGATACAACATGATTTTTTTTGTCCTCTGTTCTTTCTCCTGGGGCTGTTCTGCGGTAGACTGTTTATCCCAGTGCTCCTTTGCTCCTCTGGTATTTCGGGTTCCATTAAGCGGCTCCGTAGGTAGTATGGACAAGGTCTCACTGCTGTCGTCTGCCAAGACCGGACTGGTCTCCCCTTAGCTGCACTGTGTCCTTTGCTAGGTGTTGTCCTGGTCTCCCAGGCCCTGTCATACTGGACTCTTGCTCCTTGTCTGCTCTCTTCTGTAGGTGGATTGCACTGCCTTATATCTAGTTGATGTCATGGACCTGGAATTGATTCTGGTCCTTGAGAAGGATAATTAGGTCTCCTATATTTATGGTTTCTAGAGGTTATAGAGGATGGATTTCCCCTGTGGTGGTACAGGAGTTGGTCTTTTCTGGTCCTCATGTTCGGATCCCTGCAGAGAGCTTTTCCTGCATATTTTGGACCGCTTTTTATCATTCCTCTCCACTGACCCATTTAACCTTACTTTACGCTTCAATCTCAGATCCTCCAATCCGGCAGTTCCCTTATTTAATTTACGACCCTTACTCTCATCACTCAAAGTTTTCCTAGAACTTTTGGATTTTCCCGGGTGCGACCTACTCGACCCATTACTAGACCTTTTTCCTTCATACAGTGTCTCATTAGTACTATCAAAACTATTTGTGTCGAGTTGTCTTGTATGGTACTCCCGAACTTGGTCAATATTAACTGTGACCCTTCTTCCCTTTTTCCAAATGATCAAATTGTTGTTACGAACTTCCAACACTCTATATGGCCCTTTAAACTTATGCATAAACTTTCCGACCACTCTCCTACCCGCAGCACTAATAAAATGAGTTTGTACCAACACCAAATCAATGACTTTGATGTTAACCTCTCTCCTTTTCCGACTACAGTATTTTTTTCCATGTCTTATGTTGTTTCCGCATATTCTGCCTTGCCTCATCGAATAATTTCTCAATATTTCCTCCCACATATTCAGCACCCTCCCTTACATTTATTAATTTTCGAAAAGGTGTTATAATTTTTCTACCTAAGAATAACTCAGCCGGCGTTTTACCTGGCGTTTCATTTACTGATGTGCGCAGCGCGAAAGAGAACTCATGGAGAAATCGGTTCCAGTTATCGTGATTTTCTTCTACAAAACAAGCTATCATCTGCACTAAAGTGCGATTAACTCTTTCCGTTAAATTTGCATGCGGCCGATATGTTACCGTTTTAACATGTTTTATGTCGAACCTGTGACTTAAGTGTTCAAAGACATGGGATATAAATTGGGGACCATTACCACTAATCAAAAAAATAGGAGCTCCATATTGTGAAGTATAATTTTCAAAAAGGGCGTTAGCTATGGCCTGGGTGGAAGCTTTTCTTAAAGGTATAAGATCTCTCCACTTAGTGAAGTGGTCAGTTATTACCAATATAAATCTATATCTTTCAGGTTGGGATGCTGGGTAGGGGCCTAGTAAGTCTAACGTTACTATTTTATTGGGGTAATTTGATACTATATCGGAATTAATCGACCAGCTGGTAGCGCCTTTTTGTAATTAAATTTTTGACACCGTTCACAGGTTGATACATATTCAAATATATATTTCCTCGTATACAGAAAATAATATGTGTCACAAAATTTTAAATAAGTCTTCCTCTTTCCTGAATGGCCTGCTAATGGTTGATCATGAAATTCTTCCATTATTGCTTCGCGAAGAGATTTAGGAATGTACACTTTTAGTTCTCCAAGAGTTGTAGAACATTTCGCGTAAAAGAGTAGACCATCTATAAGTTTAAAATCCTGAGACCAACCCTCGCATACAGTTGCGCATTAACGGAATAATCATCCGGATTTTCTAAATAACGATAGATATGCCCTAACTCCCGTTGTTCTCTGGAGCTCAAAGCTAAGGCTAGAAGAGCTGCTCACGAAATTTGTGATCCATCCATATTGCCTATTAGATTCCTAGACAATACGTCTGCGACAACGTTCTAAACACCAGGTCGATGTTCCCATTTAATGTTAAACTCGGATAACTTGAGTGCCCATCTATATAATCATCCCACTAGATAAGTTTTTCCCATTCGTGAGTTTTGTTAACGCCTCGTGATCTGTGATTACCTTTACCGGTAGTGATCAAAAATAAGTTTTAAAGTTATTCATTGCCCATATCACCGCCAAACATTCGCGTTCTGTAACTGTGTAGTTTCTTTCGGCTTTGTTCAGGGTTTTAGATGCGAATGCAATAGGTCTGTGACTTTGATTCAGCACAGCACCAATTCCGACCCTACTAGCATCCGTAAATAAGTTAAACTGCTTCTGAAATTCGGCAAACGTAAAACTGGCGCCTCTGTTAATGCTCGTTTTACTTTATTAAAAGCATCCTGTGCTTCCGTTGACCAATTAAATTTAGCTCCCTTTTTCTTTAACGGATATAATGGTTAACATGTATCTGCATAATGGGGTATAAGATTTTGATACCAACCCACCATCCCTAAAAACTTCGACACTACTTTATTATTTTTAGGTGGCTTCATTTCTGTGATTGCCTTGACCTTACTATTGTTGGTTTCAATCCCTTCCTTACTAATTATGAAACCTAAATATCCCGTTGTGCGGGATATTTGTGATCAGGTCATCAATCACCGGTAATGGATATCGCGGGTATTTAGTGATGGCGTTGAGTTTGCGATAGTCAATCGTGAATCGATACGCCTCTGGAGAATCTGGAAAAAGGCAATATTTTTGCGCGTTAAAGATTGAATAGGACAAATTGCACCCTCCTGTAACATTTTCTCAATGTGATAGTCAATTATTCCTTGTTTGACCCTGTCATAGAGGTAGGGTCTTCACACTATATGCCCCTGGTCCCCAGTATCGATTTCATGGTATAATACACGAGTTAACCCCGGCTGGTCTGAAAATAGCCCCTTAAAACTATTAAATAAATTCTTTAATCTTTGCTTTTGCCCTACACCTAGCTTTGTATCGGATAGATCAATCTTGATCGGCTTTTCCACATTTGGCAACTTTTTAATTTGGTCATCTGGAATGATCAAAGATTTCTTATCGAAGTCTAAAGTCAATTTGGACTCCTTCATAAATTCAATGCCTAAAATGCATTGGTACTGCATATTGTTAAGAATGTGAAATTCCCGGGTTTTCTGGAATTCTCGGATCTGAATCTGTAATTCGACCCATCCTAAGTGACAACACGCCTTGTGCCGTCACTACTCTATCTTTAGTCTTTTGACGCGGTCGATACGAAAAATATCTGCAATAGACCTCCTCTGATATAAAAGATTTCTCCGCTCACAGGGCTGTAATGAATGTTTCATTTAAAAGAATGGGAACATAAGGCAGATCTATTGGAGTCATTCGCAGTGAGGATATCCTAATAGTACGGTGTTCCGTATTGGGAGGATTTTCTGTACTTCGCGAACGATCACCCCCAGACTAGCATCGATCGCTTAAAAGTTTAAATACCTGTTTTGAACATTCCGACCCTTGAAAGCACCGTTCCTCGAACTACCCTGTTGACCGCCTTGATTATGGAATCTATGATCAGATTGACCACCCCGGCGTCGACTATCGAACCTCCGATTATCCAAAACACCTTGACCTTCAAATCTGTTGAATTCCATCTGCGGTCTGCTATTGTCAGAGTATCGGTTGTTATCTCTTGTCTCCCTCTAATTTTCCTGTCTATTCCTGTTAGGGAAACGATTGCTCGCACTTTGGTTTGTATCTCGGAATTCCTGTCTCGAACCCCTGATCCTTCTATTTAGAAACCTTCCCTCGTACTTATCAATTATTTGTAGAAGGTTAGATGTGGTTTGCGGATGCCGTACCTCCACATAATCTAAAATCTGAGGTTCTAGCCTACTAATAACGTGATCGAGCGCAATTTTTCCTCCGTCATTTCTAGTTTAACTGTTTGTGTATTTTTAACAAGTCATACACAAAATCGGAAGGTTTTTTGGTTGTGCTTTTGTGATGATGCATAGAAACGTGTTTCGATTTCCGACCTATTCCTGACCACGGGGAACTGTTCGGTCAAAGCTTGCTTTAAGTGCGCGTAATCTGTCGCCTTGTCTTCTACAACCCTTTAACCTAGAACCTCAAACCAATCTAGTGCCCGTCCTGTGAGATGACCCTTTAAATATGCACAAGCCAGTTGTGTGGGTATCTCGTATAATATGTTAAAGTATTATCAATATTCTCTAAGAATTCTGCCACATTCTCCATCCCCGAAAAATACAGTTCGGGGATGATTCGAAAATTAGATCCGACTCTAAGCTCGAGATTTACGAGTTAAAACGCCACTGTGGGAATCCCCCTGGGTTCCCACAGTATGATATTTGGAAAACCCCACAGAGAGCACTTTGAGAGATTACATGGCCAAGATTTATTTTTATGAGTACTCTCAAACATAAAAGCATAATGAAAAACGATTAACACAATTTTCTTAATAGTAACATTCACAAATTATATTGAATACACTTTTAACCCGGAAGTGGTTGCGCGGGGCACACAGATCACGAAATCGTTAATTCTGGCAAAACTGTTCATTTGTTACCAAAGAAAAATTGAAAAGTTGTGGGAACCCCCCCCCCTGGGTTCCACCCTGGACACCAAGATTAATTTGAGGCAAAGAATCACTAAGAGTCATTTGTATAATACTAACTTGTATTTATTATCTTGATTCAAATATCAGAAAGTCTAATAACATATAATATTTCTATGTAACGTCAAACAAAAGGGATTTACCTTTAATATTAAATTAAATTACGAATTATGAAATTAATCAATAATTACGCGTAAGATCAAATGAAGTTTACCGAAATAGGAGGTCCGAGAAATACACGTAACTCGAATTATTAGCGTTCATAAACTAATACTAGCGTTCATATACTAAACTAGCGATTGTTTTAAGCGATAATAATCTATATTATATCACCTGGCAATACTTTGGTATCTTCAAAAGATTCCTTCGTAGATTACTAACAGTAACTCTTCAATATCGTAATCCAATTGAGTCCTCCAAACTTGAGGCAACTGCTGCTGGTTCAATAGCCTTCATCTTTGCTAGCTTACAACGCTCTACTTAAACACCCTATCTACTTTGCATATTCCGTTCGCTTTTCGGAGTTGATTGGAAATATATATATATACGCAAATTTATAATCCCCAAAAAGACGCCTAAGAATATTAGTGGAAAGGTTCCGTACAGATTCGTCACAAAGTCCTTGAAAATAGGTAAGCTTACTTTCTCTTAATTAAATTATTCACTGATTGATTGATTGAATATTAACGTCGCATTGTTCAGCTACACGAGGGCTTTTTGGCGACGGACCACGTAATTTTGAACCATGGTCAAGTGGCGTGGACGACACCTGAGCTGGCACCCCCCTCTCCTAACTACCACACCACACCAACGGGAGGACGTTTCAGCTCTCGACAGATTTAACGTGCATCGCTGCTCTACACGGTGGGTCTTTAGTGGTACTGGGCTCGAACTCGTGACAAAGCAAGCCACGTTCCGATACCAATACCACTCGGCTACCGCGGCCAAATTATTCACTGAAGTCATTACTTGTATCGTATACAATAAAAAATAATTATATAAAAAAAAAGATTGGGATAACTCAACCACCCCACGAGACCATTAACGTTAGTATCGAGTGTGTGCCTGCTCCCGGGATAAAACATTTTGAAGTCTTCTCGCTTTAATATTAAAGATAACACACAATTATTCTTCATCGGAATTTTAAATAATTTTCGTTATTTAACATTAATTCTAAATGCTCATTCTGTGAGGCTTAAAATTACAGTTCCCTTAAAACTAATTATAATAAGAGCATTCATTTTAAAATATCATTTTACATTTTCGTAAGCATTGTCCCGCATTTGGGTTTACTCTCCTGACAGTTCAGCTATTATATCAAGAATGTTTTAGTTTTTTAAAAAAATGACTTCGTGCGAAAAGCGGGTACTTCAGACAGTACACTTTTAATGTATTAATGCTACAAAAGGTATTTTATAACTAATTTATTACTACTAAACTAAGAGCGTTTAATAAGTATTAGCGACTTCCATGGGCTTGTTTTACGGAGGAAAGTTTTTCAAAGGAAGGCTTACGATTAGAAATTGATACTCTGAGTACATTTTCTATATTTGGCTGAGATGTATATTTCTTCTTGAAAGCAGCCACCGCATTTTGCAATCTGTTCCAATTTAAAAATTAGAGAAAGAAAGATAAAATATATATTACTTTAAAGTTACATATATAAAATTTAATATATTTATCTTATTAATTTGTACGGTTTATAATTAAGATCGTTTTGTAGCTTTAGCGTCTAAGTGCATTATTATTGCATTCAATACATTATTATTATACAAGGGGGGGCGATAAAAATTATGATTGAAAAGTGGGCCGCCAGTATTTGAGAAGCACTGTTGTATAATAAGACTAATTTATAATATGACTTTAACTTTCGTCAATAAATCTATGGGCATAATATCCGTTGTATTTAATAATTACGCAACACATTTTAAAAATTAACAGTACAAAGAATAATACTGCTTTATGTTGCATTCGCTACACATCTCGCGATTATGCACAAAACAAATGTGTTGATTAAATGCATTACTTTTTTTAAAAAAAAATTATTGCTTGCAGTGGCGAGATTTTGTGCCAACTTAAACCTATACAAACGACCGCACCTGCTATTGGCGCGACTTCCATATTGCGACGTTTGTCATTACTTGTATTTTATGTAGGGGAGACCGGGGCGAGATGACGAATGTCTTAATTTTTCCATTTTCCTCTAGGTAGCAGGATCAACTGAACATTACTGGATCTCCTACTAGCCGTTCGTTAAAAAATAGTATAGAGAAGCTGAAATTGCTATTTTTCTGTTAGTTGTGAAGCTTTGATTGTTTTACAGCTGCCCCGATATAACTTTTATGCATGTGTAAATAAGCTCTGCTACAGATACAGGCAAGATATATCATTTATCTTTAATATTTATGAGTAACTTAGTTTAAATACTCTATATATTACCACGATTAAATGTCAACTAATCAACTTCCTTCATGGAAATGGAAACGAATATTTTTAAACAGGCAGTTCAGGGCAAGATGATGAGCTCGTCATCTTGCCCCGTGTTTCGGAATTTATTAAACTAACTATGTTGTCTATTCTATTAAATCCTGTAACACTAATTTGCCTGTGTTTTTGTTTGCTCGACCTTGCGCTTCTCTCTCTTCTGGGGCTAAGGGGTGCATCGAATCGGGAAATTGTCGTTCGAAGGAGGGAAACCAGAGGAAGGCATCTTTGCTATCCTCTAACAACTTTTTTATGGCCACTCATCCAGGACAAACTATCATAGACAAAAATATTGGTGAGTGTTTGAGCACCGCTTACTTCAGAGCAACTACAGTTGGAAATCCCGTTATAGGGTTTTAAAAA
Organism: Trichonephila clavipes; assembly: GCA_019973935.1. NCBI lineage: Eukaryota > Metazoa > Arthropoda > Arachnida > Araneae > Nephilidae > Trichonephila > Trichonephila clavipes. Next base: position 220,276 of record BMAU01020231.1, on the reverse strand, counting down.
ATGTGTGATTGAGACTCATAACCCTCTTGTGTTTAGCGAACATGACTTTGCTGCTTCAAAAGCTACAGACCATGATGTTGTTGGTGATGAAACTGAGAATAATAGTGTTAATTTTCAGACCCTGGTAGCAGAAAACCAACATATAAATCCTCCAGAAGAACCAGAACTTAGACAAATGCTGATTACGATGCTCTGAAGAAGCATGTTAGTGTTTTTTATTTCGAACCATTGCCTAAAGTAACACAATGCGAGAGAAAAAAAAAGAAAAAGCAAAAAAGGGAGCTGAAGCATTTTTACAAGCACACCCATCAAAGAAATGTTAGAACAAAGGGAAAAGTAGAACAGGAAACTTTTAAAAAACAGAGAAGAGAGCCCGTGAAGCTAAAAAGGGAATAAAAAGACTCAAATTAAGTTCCTGTAGACCTCTATAAAATCTAATCCAAACAGTCCAGTTGCTTCAACTTCAAAGAATAGTGTTATAACATGCCCTGCTTGTGAAGAGGAATATTGTGACCCTCCAACAAAAGAATGGATCCAGTGCTGTGAATGACAAGAGTGGTGGCATGAGGAATGTTCCAATTATAAAAAAAGCATTTTTATTTGTGACATTTTTATTTGTGTTTGTACGCGCACAATGTGACACTAATTCTAAAATTATGTCTTCTAAAATTATGATTTCTAAAATTATGTCAAAAAATTTCCCTTTTTCGAAATTTGTTCCATTCCACTTATTTTCTTAAATAGACTATGTACTTTTTAATTAACAAAGAATTAATTTCGCAATGAAATAATAGAAATAATCCTTTTAAAAAGCATATATATATATATTTATTAAAATCAAAATTCCATAATTAATAAGAGAAAGAAAAATTAGCAGATAGCTAGTGAAATGATTGCTTTTTTCTGAACGTTTGATTAAACATATGAATATATAAGTTAGAAAAAAAAACAGTATGGGAGAAGGCTTATATATATATATATATATGTGTGTGTGTGTGTGTGTGCTGAAAAAAAACAAAAAAAAAAAAACGATCTGATAAAAACATTTTGGGGTATTTCATTTTAATTTTAACCTTCAAAAAATGTAACAAAAATAATGCTTAAATATTTCTCGCAAAAGGGGAAGAAAACGAAAAACACAATTTTTTTAATAAAAATGGGGAGTTATGTGAAAGGGAAAGTCTCTTCCACTTCAGATTCGAACCTGGTAAGTACTGTTCTATAAAGCAGCGTTTTAAACAGCTGAGCTACGCTTACTCCGGGGAAGAGTATTGAATTGAGCTTTAAAATAAAGGTAGATTTTTTTTCAATACGCCATTTCGTTATTCGTTAAAGTAAAAGATTTTTTTTTCGGACTTCATTTTTAAGGTAATGCTTTCAAACTTCATATATGGATTGAAAGCAACGGTAATTTTTAAACAAAAAACTTTTTTAAAAAAGTAATGTTTACTTAATTATCGCAAAAGAGAAAAAAATTGAAAAACACATTTTTTTAACCGTAATTTTTAAGATATTTTATCAATCTTTGTACAGATTACGTAAAAATATTGTTCTACACGCGGAAAAAAAGAAAAACATGAACTTTTTTTTAGTGTAAAATATTTTTTTCATTAACGCGAAAGAAATTTGAAGCGGAACAACTTATAATTCGTATTCAAAAAAGGAACCGATGTCCTAATTTAATTACAAAAACTTTACTTTAAAAAAAATAGTTAATGAAAACCATCTACAGTGTAATTACTTGAATTGTTAAGATTGTGTTATTCAAAGAGAGAGAAATTCTCTGCCTGAATGTTTTTTATTATAAAAAAATAGCGAACCATTCCATAAATTAAAAAAAAAAGGTAATTTCTAAATTTATTTTGAAATAGTTTTAAACATTTCTTTACGTAAGTATTTTGTAAAAAAATATTTCGTTTGTTTTATCTGCAATATTTTTATAAGCAACTTGTAGATAAAACTTCAAATTTCAGAACGAGACTAATACCTTTAAAATAAAAAAAAAATTCGGACTTCATTTGATAAAAACAGATAAAAGAAAAATGATATATATATATATATAATTTTATTATATTAATTTTTAAATATTTTTAAAAACCTCTGAAAAAAAAGAAACTCCGAATTTTCCCCTGAAATAAATGATCTTTCTGATTCTCTGCAGATGGCGCCACGTGCCTAATAAATGCGTTTTACAGCTTTTAATTGATATCTTTTTGACTAATTGGAATATCGGAATATAAATGGTCAAAACGGATTCTCCTCGGATCATTCCCGAAATTTTGATACCTCCTGCTAGTTTCTGCGTCTTGTGGTTCTTGAGATCATTGGACGTCATTCCTTCCAACATAGATACGTTTGTTTACCTTCGGATTTTAATAGTGTAGACTAGCTGCATGGCCCGGCTTTGCACGGGCTATCTCTATTTTTATAAATTTTCCCTTTCTTTCACAAAATCAGAACTTCTAATACTAATTTTCAAAATGACTTCCACCCCCCTCCACCGCTTAGCCCAGCGTAGCTCGGGCTTTCTCTTTTCCTCATGACACCAGCATTTCTGTGTGTGTTTGTACGTGCACAATGTGAATGATTTCTAAAATTATATCAAAAAATTTCCCTTTTTCGAAATTTGCTCCATTCCACTTGTTTTTAATTTAAGACAGGTTTCTTTCCCCTCTCTATAGTCCGAGCACGGTTCTTTTTAGTACTAAATTATTGTTCTAGTTTCCCCTCCTTCTCACAGGTAAGATATAGCTTCAAATTTCGATGTATGACTTATAAAAAAAAATATTGCGTTAGAATTTTAAAAAAATTATTAATGTGAAGCAATAATAAAAAGAAAACGATTTTGATGCTAAGAGTAAAGCTTTAAAAAGTAACGTTATGCAAAATTGAAAGTTTCTGCCTCCTGAGTTTCGAAACTTGGAAATGCCGTTTCATAAAGCGCAGCCGATTTAACAATCGCGCCATCAGTTCCTTCGGGGAAAAGCATTGAATTGAGTTTTAAAATATAGGTAGATTTTTCGTTAAAGTAAAAGTTTTTTTTTTCGGGCAACATTGTTATGTTAATGCTTTCAAACTTCATATAAATAATAGACGACGTACTTTTTAATTAACAAAGAATTCCTTTAGTAATGAAAAATAATAGAAATAATCCTTTTAAAAATATATATATATATTTATTAAAATCAAATTTCTATAAGTAATTAATAAAAGAAAAATTAGCAGATAGCTAGTGAAATGATTGCTTTTTTCTGAACGTTTGATTAAACATATGAATATATAAGTTAGAAATAAGTGAATATATAAGTTTGGCAAAAAAATAACTTAGAATAACCTTTTTTCAAAACGTTCTCCTTTAATAAAAAATGCTTCCATAATAATAACATTTGGCTTATATATAGTAAAGAATTCTGTAGAGAGTCTGAACTAGGATTTTTGAAAAATTCACATTATTTTCAGAGTTACCACCCATTAAAGTATTTATCGGTGTTTTTTTTTCTTAAAATTTCTCCCCTCTGTGTGTAAAATATGGATAAATCCACTTCTAAGTCATATGTATCAAAAATTCTAGTTCAGCCTCTGAGATATATGCAGTTAAAGTATTATTACTGTAGAAGCATTTTTCATAAAAGGAGAATGTTTTGAATTCTATGGTCATTTTTCGTCAATTGATTGAATTGAGTGATTGAATATTAACGTCGCACTGTTCAGCTACATGAGAGCTTTTGGAGACGGACCACGTAATTTTGAATCATGGTCAAGTGACGTGGACGACACCTCAGCTGGCACCCGCTCTCCTAACTATCACACCAGCGGGAGGACGTTTCAGCTCTCGATAGATTTAACGTGCATCGCTGCCCTACACGGTGGGTCTTTAGTTGTACTGGGCTCTAACTCGTGACAAGGCAAGTCACGATCCGATACCTATACCACTCAGCTACCACGACCACACATTTTTCGTCAAAATATTGTACTTAAATAATTTTTTATTGTAATGATATTCTTAAAATAATTTAATATATGTTTCCTAATCTAAGTAGCTCTAAATATCATAAATACTATCCATTTATAAGCTTTTCCAAAATCACGGTTCCGAACGTAATCGGATACCTTAATTGAAATACTAACGGTATTTTTTTTTATTTTCTCTATTCCAATGCATTAAATATGAATACATTCACTTCTAAATCATGTATTATAGTATCAGTATATTATATACTTTAACTGACTTGTCTAGTAGTAGTTTCATGAAATATCTAGTTATTCTATGAAATAACTGAATTATACACTTTAACGGTAACATATATAACTGTTGTTATTAATACAAGAAACAAAAGTTGGTGTACATTTCGAAATCAAAAAGCAATACTTAGTTTTTAAAAAAATAATTCAATTTAGAATGATATATATACATTTTTTTTAAAATAGCAAAAAACTTATACGGACTTTTGTTCTACATAGCTTGAAGTACGTGCAAATCTAAATTCATGCGCTTACGTCAATTGATGTCACGCGGAGAGTAGTATTTTAAAATACCTTCATAAAATATTCTGTAAAAAATAACATGGTTAGATTTTTGTAGCATTTTGAGCACAAAAACTGCTTTATGAACACAATTATATAATACGTTACTAGCAAAAAAATTGGAAAACCATTAAATCAAAGTTGTTGTTGTGCGTGTGTGTGTGTTGTTTTTTTTATGAATCGTACCATGTTTTCTTAAATTTCAGTATTTAATTAATTATTAGTTAAATATTACATAATTTTTGAATACGTTTAAGTAATTTTCTGAACCAACCACTAGACAAGTTTCTCTTTCTTTCTTTCTTTCCTTCCACAATTAGATTTAATAGAGAGTTAACTATGTGTGCTCAACGCGCGCGCGTATGATGGCTATTTAAACCTAAAAAGTAATTATATATGTAAAATTCTAATCTATTTATGTATTATTACTATATTTTTGGAACTTGCCATACAAAATGTGTCTAATATATATATGTGAACGCGTCTACTATTTTCTACTACTATTATATCATAACTAAATTAATTAAACATGAATATAATTACATGTATATGAATACAGTCGGACCAAACATTTTGTTCATTAAATCGGGGTTATTCGTTAAATCGCGGTCGACACAAAATACAAATTTCTTACATTTATCTTTTGGAAATTCTACATTAAGCAGCACACAAAAAGTATCCATATAGTTAGACATTTTACATATTTTTTATTAAAGGTATATGACTACCCAAAATTCGCCACTTCGGTGAAAATTTTCGAAATTTTTTTTATGTTTTCAATTTATAGCCCGTACATTTATGATTCCAAAAACACTATTTTTGTGTCTACGACATTTAGAAGCAAAGTTATAGCATAATTAGTAAACCGGAAATAAAGTTTACAAAACCGGAAGCGGATCCCTACACAAAATATTTCCAAGACATAGAATTGAAATTTTCAGAAAATCTTTTATTTAGTTTTTTATCTGTTCTATAGACTATAATCTAATCTCTGTGGAATGAGATAAGAAAGGAATTTCATGTTCTATTTAAAGCTCACATGATAGGTTATGCTCATATTCATTTGCACTTGTTAAGTCTAATAACGCTCTGCATTCTTGGCTGTCAAAATTTGTTTCTGAGAAGAGAAATATTTTTATCTGTTCCGGACAAAAAGGATGCCATTTGAAAAAAATCCACGTCCTTCATTTTAATCAGGGAAAGAGAAAATTCGTTAAATAGGGGTTCGTTAAATCGGGGTCCGACTGTATAATGAAATTAATTAAATATTAATTTTACTGTAATTTCTAGTTAAATATGAAAAGCAAATTAATTTGTAAATAAATATGAGAAGTAAATTAATTTGTAAATAAATATGAAAAGTAAATTAATTTGTAAATAAAAAAATATAAAAAGTAAATTAATTTGTAAATAAAAAAATATAAAAAGTTTAATTATTTAATTATATGAAAAGTAAATTCATTTCAAGAAAGGAAGTGCGAAATAGAAAGAAAATGCGGAATAAATTTTTACAGAACTGCTGAGACTGAAAAGCGAGTGAAATAAATTCTTTACAGAACTGAACTGAGAGGCTGAAAAGCGAGCGAAATAAATTCTTCACAGAACTAAACTGAGGCTGAAAAGCGAGCCGCGACGACGCAGAAAGGTTGCCAGAAGTAAGGAAAACTAAACCCGCTTCATCGAGGCGGACAACCGCCACAACGCACCCGTAATCGCCCACCCAAGTTGGCGCTGAAAAAATGCGACCGGAGACCGGGCGCATAATGCATCTGCTCCATTATAATTAAGGCTGTTTTCGGTCAATGTTAAAGGATAGGGATGAAACGGCAAAGACATTTGTGGGCAGAAAAAAGCTCCAATAATAATAAAAAATTTTATGGATATAAAGAAAATAATTGTTTAAAGGATAGTGTTTTTTGAATTTTGATTTTTTGGAAAATTACACAGTTTTCAGCATTTTTGCAAAATGAAATTTGACTTTTCTATGTTAAAGTATAGGAGGTGGAAACGCAAAAGACATTTTAACAGAAAAACATTTTTAGAGTAGAATTAAATAGTATATAAGAAAGCAAGCTTCCCTCTTTGGACTAGTGTAGCCAGAATTAAGTTTTATGTTTTTCTTAATTAACTTTTTTTAAATTTTAAGTTCATTCTGAATTATTTTTGGCGTAGTTAGGACTATCTCAAACAGATGGCACCACCATCGTTTGAAAAGCGAATTTATTCTTGGCTACGAATACTTATTTTTGGCGATATCTTTCTGAAATATAGTCGCCAGCTGAAATTATGGTAACTTGCAAATTGTTACAAATAGTGGACAGTGGAAAAAGATTTATGATGTTCAGAGATTTAACGTCTCAAATCTGACGAACTTTCCGATTTAGGAAAGTTTTAAATATTTTCTGCATGTGTGCTTTAAAAAAAAAATCGTTTATAATTATACAGCTTAGATTTTTTTTTTGTCTGTTATTGAAGGAATGTCTGTAAGAATATTTAAATTCTGCGAAATATGACTTAACGAAGAATGAAAGTATACTTACTTTATACTTGATCGAAAGTTGTGAATTAACTCTAAAGAACACAAATTACTACTCCTTGCTCACAAATTAAAATTTTAATCTAATTATTGTAATGCAATTATTATTATATTATTATTATTTTCTTTTTAACTAACAAAAAAAATTTTTCCCATCGATTTTATATTTGACGTAAAACTTTACCATAAACCATTGGAACAATTATTAACACAAAATATTGTTTTCTAATTTAATTAACAGAAATTTATTTTTTCAATTAATTATGTTCAGATTCTAAGCCGCACCCCAAATTCTCAGCACATTTTTGTGAAAAAAAAATAGTGTAAAAATATATTATCGATATATGATATATTTACGGAATGAAAAGTGGCTGCGATACCCTAGTGGTCAAGGTAACGTACTCGTGGCTGGCGTGTCATGAGTTCAAGCCTAGTACCGCTGAAGTTCTGTCGTGTAGGGGAGCGATGAACGTTAAATCAGAGAGCTAAAACGTCCTCTCATTGGTGTGGTAGTTAGGAGATGGGAGGTGCAAGCTCAGGTGTCGTCCTCGTCACTTGACTATGGTTCAAAGTTACGAGGTCCGTCACCAAAAGCCCTCGTGTAGCTGATCAATATGACATTTATATTCAATAACTAACTAAACGAAATAAAAAGTGAATAATTAATTTACTTTACCAGCATTAAAAACTTTTTCAGTCTTCGAATCTAAGCTGCACCAGAATTTTGTAGCCTAAGTATCGGGAAAAAAAGTGCGGCTTAGATTCGAATAAATTCGAAGAAAAATTCAGTGTAATGAATGTTCGCTACATGTCTAAAGACATGTGCCAGTACAGATATACGATAATTTAATGGAAAACCATCTTTCAAAATTAAAAGTACAAAATATCTATGATTTAGAGAGCGAAACTAGGGGGCAAGCATCTTCTGAACGATGGAGATATGAGAGATCGTTGAGACTCTCATCTTCTTTTTTCAAAGAAATTGCTTGCAGGAAAAATTCTACCCGTGTTCGAAGCTTGTGGTGCGCATTGTGTATGGTAGAGACTTATGCAATGCAGCAATGAAATATGGATTGGCAAACGAGGAGATCGCTCGGAAGCAGTATGAGAGGGAATATTCAACTGAAGTAAAAATATGTGGCTTATTTGTGGACAAAGATAAACCCTTTTGTGTGCTTCACCCGATGGATTGGTTGGTGATGATGGACTCATAGAAATTAAATGTCCTTATTCTGCGAGATTTGAATCAAATCTGCTGGAATTTTTAATTACAAAAAAAAAAAAAATAGTCTAGGTTTCAAATTTTCCAATGAAAGGGGAATCTATTTACCATTAAATCATAAATTTTACTTTCAAATACAAGGTCAGTTATTTATTACACAACGGAAATGGTGTGATCTGTATTTATGGTGCAAAAAGGATTCGTTAACTCTGCGTATAGAGACAAACGAAGAGTTTTGGAAAGGAATTATTCCAAAACTATAGAAAAGTTTTACTTTAAATGTGTTCTTCCTGAGATTCTTGATGTAAGAGCACCACCAAATATGCCTTTGAGGGAGCCGTTATATGTAGAGGAATCTAGTAGAAGCAAAAAACAGAAAATGATTGATATAGGTTAGAAATGAAACCTATATATTATCGAATGATTATTTGATTAACGTCAAGCTTTGAAGCTTCACTGGGACTATTGCCGACCTCGTCATTTCGATCAAGTGACGAGGACGAAATAAGAGCTGGAACCGCTATCTCCCAAAATTTCCACCATTAGCAACATATAGTATCATCTACTTCAAACATCTGCTTTGAGGTTCAGCCTTCTACATAGCGGACGGCCGCGGTAGCCGAGTGGTATAGGTATCGGACCGTGGCTTGCCTTGCCACGAGTTCGAGCCCAATACCATTAAAGACCCGCCATGTAGGGCAGCGATGCACGTTAAATCTGTCGAGAGCTGAAACGTCCTCCCGTTGGTGTGGTGTGGAGTTAGGAGAGGGGGGTGCCAGCTCAGGTGTCGTCCACGTCACTTGACCATGGTTCAAAAATTACGTGGTCCGTCGCCAAAAGCCCTCGTGTAGCTGAACAGTGCGACGTTAATATTCAATCAATCAATCAATCAATCAACCAATTCTACATAGCGGATCTTCAGCAGGGACACCAGAATTCAAACCGACGATGCAACACCACGTCGATCACGAGTTCGTAACCATGAACTCTTGCCTACTGTGACCTCCTATATCTTCTCGAACAGGAAACCGTAAAAACTGTCCGTGATATATATTTTTTATAATTAAGTATATTACTTAGCCAATTATTTGGATTCCTACATAGAATGAAACTATTATTTTGTTACCAAATATGCCCAAAATTAAACAATAATGCAATTTTCTTTGATTTAAATATAATGTTAACTTCCAAATTGAAAATTGTTATTGTGACATATATTCATTAAATAAACATAAATTTCTTAGAAAAATAAAAGCAATGTTTATATATTATATGCTTGATTAATTGTGCTTGATAATTAATTGCCAGCCTATTTTCTTTCCCTTATAATGATATTTTAATCGTTCTCTAAAGTTACAAAAGTAATTTTAATTTCAAAATATCTCTTTCTTTCTTCTTTTTTTTTTTTTTTTTTTTTTTTTTTTGCTGAACATGAAATAATTTTGTAATGCTTATTTTCATTTACGTACCATTTATAAAAATATTTTTTGAATTTAAAAATTATTTTACAAACATACGTAAAATAATGGTCAAAACCATAATTAACCAGTTTTTTAATGAAATAGCTGCACACTATCTTAGAAAAATATCAAAATTGATAACCTTTAACCTTTTAAACATTTAAAACTACTTTTTTAAAGAAAACTCTATTCAAAATTGTTTCCCTTAAACCTTTAATAATGTAATACAGGTGTAAAGTGTATACCTAATTGGAAATTTCTGAAACTTTTTTTTGTACATAAGAACTTTATTTTGTAATACTTTTAGAAACATTTATTATTCCATTATAAAAGAATATTAAATCGTTTTTCTTTATATGTAGTGCCTACTAGATTGTGAATATTCCATTGTTTACTGTACCGGGACCAACAAAACAAATTTATTCACGTTAATACATTGTTTTTGCACAACTAAATCGTTTTGTAATGGAAAATGAACTCTTTTTTTATTTGTGGATAAAAACACCTATAATCAAGGAGAGAGAATAACTTATTGACATTTTAAAAGACATTTGACGGTAAAATCTATTAAAACAAGAACAGCTCCTAAAATTTAGATTGCAAAATACATAGGATTTTTTCCATAGTTAGAAACGAATAAAGCATTCATAACAAATTATCAGAATCCATGAGTCGAAAAAGTAAGAAAGCCATTTTAGATCTCTCTCATGGTCAAGAGTCAACACTATTTTACTCCCCCAAAAAAAAAAGAACAAGTATTTCGTTTCACAGTCGTAAAGACTGGCCCTCTTCCCCCTGCAGAGAAAGGGGAGGATTCTATTGAAGGAAGTGCGCTACACACACACACAGAGAATTTTTTTTTTTTTTTTTTTTTTTTTTTTTGCCTTTTCAAAATCAACCAAACGCGGAGAGCAGAGTGCACGTGATCTTCTTTTTCAAACAATTAAATCTCACCAGCAATGACATCCAATAATTCACAAAATAGCTGTAAATTTATGTTTCGAGATATCTTTCCGATTTTTTCGAAATTTCGCAATTGTCCATAATTCTGGAGATCTTCGTATAATAAGGACCATTATAAATTTATCATCTTCCATCCTCTCAAAAATTGACACATTTGTTGAGTAATTCAGAGTACCACTGAGAATTGTACCTCTCGTGAAATAGGTTGCCAACCCCTGTTCTATTGTATAAAAGTAAAATTGTATCATACTGTTTGTTCATTAAAACGTGAAATTTAATTTTTCATTGCTTTAAATACACCTATTCTTCCTTTAAAAATCATTTGTTCAGGAAAAAAAAAATTAAACAGTTTCGTTCTGTACATCATTTATCTAGAGAATTGATCGACAAACTGTGTTCCACGAGTCGCAATAAAAAAATGGGAAAGAAAAATTACAAATATGTATGCAAAATGGATTTATGTTCTCATGAAATTCGTTTAGCCACAATTATCTAAAGATCATAGACTAAAATTAAAAATTTTATTTATACATAATTTGAAATTTTTTTTTAACTTTTATTGTAATATAATAAATGAATTTTAAAACTTTATTTTATGCAGTAGATTGTGAATATACTATTGTTTGCTATCCCGAGTTCCACGAAGTAATTTTATACTAGTTAGTACAATGCTTTGAAACCTTTTACATTTGTGGGGGAAAAACACCTATAATGAAGAAGATAAAAAAAATTTATCGACATATGAACAGATTCGATGCTAAAATTTAAATTTAAGCTAGAAGACCTACATTTTAGGTTACCAATTCATGCCATATACGCAGAATTTCTCACACAGCTATGAACATTTTCATGCCATTCACAAAAAATGTATTTAGAAAGTGAAAAATATTTTTAACGCGATTGGCAAAAAATACAAAAACGAATTGAACACGGAATATGAAATGCTACTGCAGATAATTTCAAAAGCTTATACGTCGATAGTTTGTGTAAAAAAAATTGTGAACACATATCTCAGTTACTAAGTATAATGCATGCGTAGGTGACATTTGATCACAAAGTTATATTATCAATGAATAACATTAAAATTACATCATAAAAGTTTTTAATAAAAAATATAAAATATTTTTTTAAAATTGTCTTTACATATAATATCAAAAAAATATGTTTATATACTTTAAATATTATTTTAAGATATATTCCCTTCAGCGAGGAAACATGTTACAGTTCTAAGGGGTCCAAGAGTTGAAAAAGTTTAATGATTGACCAATGTCCAGACATGAGAAGTCTTTCATGGTCAAGGTTCACTCTGCTGCTTTAACCCCCTCGCCCGAAAAAGAAAAAAAAAAAGAGCTAACATTTATTTTACCAGTTTGACGACCGTCACCCTCCCTTAGCCCTCCCCGCGTGTTCCTTTCGCTGAAGGGGAGAATTTCATTGAAAAGGTTACCCGAGAGAGAAATTTATTGCCCATCTTGGGAATCTTGAGACAAATATTTGTGCCAAAAATTTCGCAATAGCCAACGCCATCTAGATGTCATGTAAGGTGTTAAACTAATGGCCTGCCATCACCTTAAAGAGGAGTTAATTGCCTATAACGCCCCTTGATTCTCCACAACGCCTCTTGGGGTCGATTTTCACAAAACCCATTTTGTAGCGGATCTGTACTCTGTGAAAGGAATCCGCTTATCAAATTTCAAGACTGTACGTCGAATAGTTTAAAAATGGAAATAATTATCTATAACGCCCCTTAAGCCCCCGCAACTTTACTTAGGAAACGATTTTCACAAAATCCATCTTATAATGGATCTCTACTCAATGAATGGAATCTGCTTACTGAATTTCGAGATTTTACGTCTAATAGTTTAAAAAAGGAGTTAATTGCCTATAACGCCCCTTAATACTCTATAACGCCACTTGGTGTCGATTTTTACAAAACGCATTTTGCAGCGGATCTGTAATCTATGAAAGAAATCCGCTTACAAATTTCAAGACTACGTCTAATAGTTTAAAAATGGAAATAATTATCTATAACGCCCCTTAAGCCCCCGAAACGCCACTTAGGGAACGATTTTCACAAAACCCATCTTATAGCGGATTTCTACTCAATGAATGGAATCAGCTTACTAAATTTCGAGATTTTACGTCTAACAGTTTAAAAAAAGAGTTAATTTCCTACAACGCCACTTGTGAGTCGAATTTCACAAAACCCATTCTGTTGGGGATCTGTACTCTATGAAAGGAATCCGTTTACCAAATTTCAAGACTGTACGTCTAATAGGTTAAAAATGGAAATAATTATGTATAACGCCCCTTAAGCGCCCTCAACGCCCCTTGGAGGTTGATTTTCGTAAAAATCATTAGGTAGGGAATCTCTACTTTATGAAAGAAATGAGCGTACCAAGTTTCACGATTGTACATCTAATAGTTTAGTAATGGAAATAATTATCTATAACGCCCCTTGGGATTCGAACTTTGCAAAATCCGTTCTTAGCTGACGTCTACTCCATGAAGGGAACCTACCTACCAAATTTCAAGTCTGTAGGTTTAACAGTTCCGGAGATATCGTGATTAGTCAGTGAGTGAGTGAGTGAGTCGCTTTTCTCCTTTATATATATAGATAAGAATGCATATAAATTCCAAAATGTCTACATTATGCTAAAGAAACAAATAAAATATGTTAATTATTCATTCATGAAGTATAATTTATGAAAACCTAAGCATCTAAGCTTTTATGAATCAGTCCAGTTCTTATCTTTGTTGACCGTGGTAGCCTAGAGGTCAAGCGGGCGTCTCATGAGTTCGAGCCTAGTACCGCTGAAGACCCGCCATGCAGAGGAAGCCGATGGACGTTAAATATATCCAGGCTCAAACGTCCTCCCATTCGTGTGGTGTGGAAGTTAGGAGAGGGGTAGCCAGCTCAGGTGTCGTTCACGTCACTTGACCATGGTTCAAAATTACGTGGTTCGTCGCCAAAAGCCCTCTTGCAGCTGAAAAGTGCAACGTTATTATTCCCTCACTCACTCACGCAACAAAAACCTTAACATTCCCCAAGAGTGTTCTCCCTCTAAATTTGGGAGGAATCGAGCCAAATCGTAATATCACCTGTATGCTGCTCAAAGCTACGGCTAATGCCAGGCATCTCTTAGCACTTTGCCATGATGAATTTCGTGGGCCTCGATCTGGCCTTTGCCGATCAGGTGGCATTAGTAACAACAACAAAACTTAACATGTTTTTACTTTTTTATTTAAGTTATTTTCCTCAATTCGCTTAATTGTACATTTAGAACAGTATTTTGAAAAAGTTTATAAATATATTTTTTATATATTGTCATTTAAATAATTAAGTTGTTAATTTTCTGTTTAATTGCTGTAGTGATATTCTTAAAACAATTTTATGTGTAATTGAGACGGATATTTTGAAATACCATTTATACTTCTAAAAAGAAGTTAACTGGTTCTTGATTTAAAAAAATCACCATTATCATCTTTGATATGGACTATATAAACGATTGTAAGGAATTATCGCTTGCCAAAAAAAATAATGTTTACTGTCATAAACAAATTTTAAGGAAAAATATATATATGATGAATGGAGGGCATTATGGAATAGTTGCATAACATGGAACAGGTAGCATGGCCTGCTCTAACAGTTCTGCAGCCTCGGACAAAAATGGAAAATGCGCCCCTCTTTCCAAAGCAAAAAATTAAAATTAAAAAAAAAGATTAGTTATTCATTTATATACACACCTATAATACTGTGGAATAATTCTTGCAAACAAAAAGGCAGCATAACAATCATAGATATTATTTTAAGTCTTAAAAAATGCAAAATCATTCGAAATTAGGAACATAATTACTTGTTATTATTTGAAACAAGTTAAATATTAAAGAACGAATCGCCCATTTCAGCGCGTCAATTTCTTCAAAAAAGAATCAACTGATGGTGGAGACCTCAAGCGTTTATTTTAACTTATAGTAACTACACTCGAGAATAAAATAAAATATCCCATGTGGCTCTCTAGCTATCAAAAACTCCAATTACCCCTGTCCCCTTTTGGATAACTGACACTGGACATTGTATGGGTGAAAGGAATATCCGTTGTGACCCCACTTCGGGATGGAGAGAAAGCTATTAGTGAAAGATGTATAATCATATCAAATTTCAGATTTAACATTACTCCCTTCTCGAATCCTTCACGTTTCAACGGAAAAGAAAACTGGCATTTAACATACAATATACACAATAAGGAAATAAGATACGTTAAATGAAATACCACACCTACCCAATAATATTTCAGAAAATTTGTAAAATTTTTTGTAACAAGGAAAAGAAATTTCTACAATTCGTTCCAAATGCCGCCCCGGGCAAGGGTCGGTTTCTCCGGCCCTAGAGCCACCCCTGCAACCCTCGGTCCGTGGATCAAATGGTGCCGGGCTACGTAAAGAACATTACACTATTGCCATTTTATTTAGAGGAGCATTTCTCTCGGATTTGCGCAACTTTCCACAGAAACCACTTTGTATTCCACGTTAAATCTCTTTTACTCATTTTGGTGTAACTATATTTTATTCTGAAGGCATATTTAAATGTAACTAAATTAAAATTGTTAAATTAAAACAATCTAAACTATAAACAATCAACGTGTCCCACTCTCAGCGGGCCGCGGTAAAATTATCAAACGTTTACCGGCCCGCAGCGATAAAAAGGTTGCGGAGCACTGGTTTAAATCAAAAGAAAATTACGACCTCTCACAAAGTAGTTATTTTTAGCTATAAAAGCATTTTTAAAAATACGTGAAAGTGAATTTTCTGTTTTGAGTCTATTTTCAAAGGACATAAATCTAATCTTTCCCTGCTTCTAACATTTCTTTCAGTTTGAATTCTATTATTCGGTTCAGCGCGATGACAAAGGCCGTGGGGAGTCTCTAGCAATACATGTGATTTATGACCCAAAGAGGGGGAAAGTCCGTGAGAGCAAACAATTTCTTTCAAATAGATATCGGAAAAAGAAACTGTTCTTAAAGGTAAGTGACAATTTTATGCTTATGTGGAATGTTTTTAAATACCATAAATAGCTTTGAACAAAAGTAAACGAAAAATATGAGGGGAAAAAATTGAACGGAATATTTTTATCAGTGTGTGTACTCGAAACAAAAAAAAATACAATCTCTTGGTTATTAATTGCAGCGAAATTATAAAAAAGAGCGAATATTGTTTACTATATCAGTGTATTTTAAAAAAGTGCCTCTAATTCAGAGCAAGAAAAAACAGCTCCAAATATAAAACGACAAACTACTGCGTTGCGACCTCCCATTTAACGATGACGTCAGGAATTGGGTGTGTCCTCTTTAGTCTGCCCCGCCTCTTTACAGAAAATGAAGCAACGAATTTGACGGGTACTTGATGAAAACATATCCCTGATTTATAAGTGGTAATTATGAATTAGGGATTCGTTGCTTCGTAAAGCATATCCTTTAATAAAAGCTAGAATTTTTGAAAACTTCGCGTTATTTTCAGAGTTACCACCAATTGAAATAATTATTCGCGTTTTTTTCTTAACATTGCTCTCCTCTGTTGTCGCAAAATATGAATAAACCCACTTCTAAGTTATATATTTCAAAAATTCTAGTTGAGCCTCTGTAGAGAGGTCTGAGCTATATACAAGCTAAATATTATTATATTAGAAGCATTTTTCACAAAAGGAAAACATTCGGAAAAAATATTATTCTAAGTCAATCTTTTGCCAAAATATTATATTTAAATAAATTTTTTTTGTCAAAATGTCCTGAAAAATATTTTATGCATGTATTCTAATCTAAATGACACTAAAAATCATGAAAATTATCCATTTATGCACTTTTTTAAAATCACGGTCCCGAACGTAGTCGGATTACTTAAGTTTAATATCAGTTCATGTTTTAATATCTGCTCTTCCAACGGTAAAAGCCCTGCACATGTACATATCAGGTTTCTTCATAATATGGCGAATATACCTTAACTAGCCGTTACCCACCCGCTTCACTGAGTATTTCAAGATGTTGTATATATGTATACTGTTTACATATATATTAATTATTGATATCTGGCATTAAGAATTCGATTGTATTGAAAAATATATTTATAGCTGTTACAATCTCGCACCTTGATATAAAAAGAACATAAATTATAACATCTAATTTCTATTTATATCTAAAATAGAAGTAGAAATATTTTTTTCGCTCACTTAACCTAATGATCAAGTGGATTTCCACCAAAGCAACTTTCAGTGGATCTCTACTCCATAAAATAAACATGCGTATTAATTTTCAAGTCTAAATCTAACAGGGCAAAAACGAAATTTTTATCATCAATACCTCGTTGACAGCATTCTTAGTGGATTCCAATTCATTAAAAGAAGCATGCAAACCAAATTTTATTATTATAGTCTTAGCAGTTCAAAAACGGGAATTTTGTCTATCAATACGCCCCAATAACTCTCCCCGCTTCCCCCTGGAGTTGATTTCCGTAAAATACATTCTTAGTGGAACTCTATTCAACTAAAGAAAAGTGCTCAACAAATTTCAAGTAAATGAGTTAAATACAAAAACAGGAATTTTTCTATTCTACACGCCTTAATCCCTCACAACCCCACTCCGTTGGGGGTCCATTTTCGCATAAAACTTTGTAAAAGGAACTTTATTCCATGAACGGAACATACCTTCTATTTTTCAAGCAGGTGACTCTGTTAGTTAAAAAGTGGAAATATTTATCTATTACGGGCCTTAATCCCCCTCAGTGACCCTTTATCTGAAAGATAAATTTAGAATTAAAATAGTCAAAAACAGCCTCTGCGAAAATAGAAAAAAGGTTTCTCTAACAATAGAAACATAAAAGGGGACATTAGCGCTCACAGGAATTTTTCAAGGGGAGGGGGGAATTCAGGGTCAAAAGTCCACTATTCTCGTATCATGCTCCATTACACCGCCATCATATTCTTTAGATTTTGGAGATTTTCGGGAACAAAAGCATTCAAAAATTAATTATTGAGTGAATAATTAGCATTAATTAATTTTTTGCCAAAATGTATTTAAATAATTTTTTTTTTGTCAAAATGTCCTTAAAACAACTTTATGCATATATTCTAAGTGACACTAAATATCATGAAAATTATCCATTTATGCGCTTTTTAAAATCACGTTTTCGAACGTATAGTCGGATACCTTAACATATTTAAAAAAAAACTTTTAAAATAATGTAATATATCTAACAATATAGATGGAATGAAGAGGATTTTTTTTTTTTTTTTTGGAAAAATGTAACAGCGATGGTGTAAAGATGAAACAGAATTCGATTATGTGCGTGAATAGATTAACAGTTGAGGAGTTCGATGTATTTTTCATGCTATGCAATCGTGTTAAAAAGGTATGTAATTTCTTTTAAATAAACAGTATTTAGACATCCAGAAATCTCTGAATTTTTATAATCGTCTTTTCTTTATTTTGAAAGCTATCAGTTTTTATATCCAGAATATAAATGTAATACGTTACATAAAATGTAAAATACTATATTTGTGGCATTAAGTATTTTCTACATTTCATATTTCGTTCAGTTATTTATAATGTAATGTGTACCTGATTTTTTTTTTTTTTTTTACAAAATATTTCTATACTTGTTCACATTTTGGGTACCATTTTTAGATAAATTAACTGTTGTGTTGTTTATGCACTGCTAATGCCGTTTTCTCCATATGTACGAGACCATGAACTTAACACGGAACACACATTTTCGGACTGAAAAAAATGCCTCAATTTTTATAAAAATTTGTGGCAATGTAACTCGTGTATTTGTTTATAATATTGTTTTTAAAATTTGAAAATATTTCATAAGTAATTAGTTTTTTTTTTTTTTTTTTAAAATGGAAAGAGATAGCTCATTTAACATTACGATATAGGAGAAAAATACGAAACACATTTTATAAAAGAAAAAATTTGTCAACTTGGCTAAAAATCAGTAAAATGATCAAATAAGTGATTCTCTACAGAATAGTGAAGCCCGAATTTTTTCTATATAAATGATCGAGTACTTTTATATATGAAAAAATAGTCTTTAACATTAGCCGAAGACAGCTTGGGGACACTGATTTAAATCAATATTCCACAGTTTTTATTCCATTTGAAAGCTTTCATTACACTTCTAATTAGAAATATATTTCTTAAAAATATTTGAAAATTAATCTTATTAAAATGTGTATTTCTATGCTTTTAATAATACCCAGTATTTTGTGTTGTAACATTTATTAGTATTCAATGCAAATGTTTATCAATTCAATAATGACGTATTTAATTACATTAAGTCATGTCTATCTTAAACCGTTTTCCTTTTTCCAAAAATGCATTACTACAATTTAACTTCTGATAATACCAAATATTTAATTTGTTTAGTAATAAAATTATTTAAAAATTCAAATTTAGGTAAAAAAAATTCCTTCCTAATTTTTTGTTTTACTTCCGGTTTTTCCTACCTTTTACGATAATTTATTAATTACTATTTAATATTAAATTTTAAAATATTCCAAATTATCTGTTCTGTGATTTGAGGGACCTTTTTAAATATCGAATGAAATGTCTCATTCGATATTTAAAAATGTTTAATTAACGTATTTTCAATTTTATCTGAAATTTTATTCCCTTTGTTATTTCTTGAATATGATCAATGCCTTTTTTTATTAACAGGTTTAGAAATGTGACACATATTATTAAAATGGCAATTTTCCCTCGTAAAATCCAATTTTCGAAAATGGAAAGCTTACAATTGACGCCAAGTGCGAGAATCGCGCCAAACTGCGAATTCCTGAGAAGTATAAAGGATCCTGGGCCATTCTTGAGAAGGTATCCTCAGACAGACATTAATTTTGTAATATAAGGGTGATATTGTATAGTAGTCTCAACAAATCTTGACCAAGACAATTTACCAAACTTTTTACTGTTGACCAAGCCCAATATTTTGGAGGTAAGGAATTTGTTGAAATAATTGATTTTTTAAGTGCATATATAATTCTCAATTCATCTAAATTATAAATCTAACATTTTTAGTAGTGCTTTTCTTTTGTATTGGTGCAATATTTAGTCGTTATTTCCTAATGCGTATTTAAAAATTTTTGTTCGTAATTTTTTTTATAAAACTTTGTCTAATCTAATGTATATGAATGAATCCACTTCTAAATCTTAAATCCTAGGACAGATTTTTTTAAAAAAGTATTAAAATATATTTTTAAATACAGGAAGAAAAAAAATTTTTAAGTAGGAGAAAAATATTAATGTTAAAACATATACAGTTCCACGTTTAGTTATCACATTTCGTATTCAAATTAAGTTTGTGACCGTGAATTTTAGTAACAATATATATATATATATTTTTCTTTTCTTTTTTTTGATATTTATTGTCGCCTGAATTAACATATACATAATTGTCGTAAAAATATTACTACAATTATTATTTAAACAATTACAATTATTATAATTATTTAAACGTTATTATTTTCGCAAAAAATGAAGAAAATATTTTTCTAATCTTCTCCTTTTATGGATGACTAGCTGGTATACACGTTCTTCGCTCGGGTGAACTGAAAAATTAAACAACACAGATTGAAGGATAAAGAAGTTTTTAATGAGTTAATTTTACGTGAATTGTAAATTAAACAAAAAAAGCTTTTGCCGTAACTCAGGTAACAAAAAAAAAAAAAAAAAAAAAAAAGAGAAATAAAACACCTTTGTTAAATTTTAAATATGTGGGCCTAATAGCTGATAAAAAGGATTTTTTTTATTTATAACTCCCCGTAACACTCTTGAGGGTTGATTTTTGAAAATACCTTCCTAAGCTGATCTCTGCTCAACAAAAGTAACACATTGTTAAAAGTTTTGTGTAATGAACGCTTAAAATAGTGTAAATAATTTTTATCTGAAAGTATAATACATTAATATTACTTTCTGTAGTATTTATTTTTTGTTAAAATTGTAATATTCGCAAGCAACGCCGTTTCTTAAATTATAATGATGATCCAATGAAAAACATAGCGAAATGTTAACGATAGAGTCAAGTTGGCAAATGCCTAGCTACTTTCATAACTCGAGCTTTATTAGAGCTTTGTGAGACCCGCCGTGTAGGGGCACGATGCACGTTAATACTTTATCCAACCGCATTATGATTTACTGCAGTTTTTTTCATACAATATTTTTTTGGATCACTACATTGAAAATTAATACATAAACAAAATACTCCACTTTGGGAAATTTAATCCGTTAGAGCTAATAAATTAAATAAAGATATTCCACTGTAAAATTAATTATGTATACCGTTCACTTAAAATAAGTAGTCAAATCATTTTCTAAGGTCTTCATTAACATACAAAAACATAAGACACTTAAATTTTGACAAACTATTTTTTCCGCTAAAATACTCATCATGGAACCCGTGCTGCCATATATCTTGGAAGAGTGGATTTCAAAGAATATTCCTGCTAATTATTGGTAGAATATTCCTTCTAAGTTGGTGTGGTGTGGTAGTTAGGAGAAGGGGGTGCCAGCTCAGATGTCGTCCACGTTACTTGACTATGGTTCAAAATTACGTGATCCGTTGCCAAAAGCCCTCGTGTAGCTGAACAGTGCAACATTAATATTCACTCACTCTCACACTCCAAGAAATATAAAACAATAGTTGTTGCGTTTTTAAGTGTAAAAATAATTATATCTGCCTATTCAATTAAAATTATTGCGTTATAATTAACTACTAACCACAAATAAATTTTGAAAATTTGTCCAAATGATGCAGTGTGAAAGAGAAAGCTTATTTACTTTAAGTATCAGAACTGATAAAAGCATTTATTTGGAAAAAAGATCAATTGCTTACTACCAAATATGCATAATAAGATGTTAAAAAAACATTAAAATAAAGAGAGATTTATAACAACCTCTCCCTTCAAAACTTAGTTTGATTCTGAAATAAAAAAATAGGCATTATTTCAGAGGAATTAATTAGCAGCGAGCACCTTGCGTTGCCAAAACAAAAAAGGTTTTTCACAAACAAAAGATAGATATATGCAGACGTGGTTTTTTTTTCTTTGCAGCGCATGCCAGAATTGCTAGCAGAAAACAGAATTTTTTCCTACTTACTTGACAAATATCGTTATATTTTTGACACTTTTTCCCAAATCTTTATAAATTATAGTCTATGCTATAAATTATAGCCTATGTACTATTCTGATGTATAAGCTATATTACTGTAAAGTTTCATTAAAATCCATTCAGTAGTTTTTGCGTGAAAGACCAACAAAGATTTTCACATTCATAATATATATTAGATACAATCGAACCTCTATATTGCGAATTTTTCTATATAGCGAACTTTTTCCTGGAATCTTGAACATTTCACGATTTTCTTCGTAAAATAATCTCTCTATAGCAAAATGCGTTTTCTTTCTAACGAACTTTTTCAACTTCAATTTTTTTTCTCCCTATTTTTAAAGTATTTCTGAACATTTCAAGTTATTCTCTCTTTGACACATTTTATGGTGACCACAAATCTTGAGCTGGTTTTATTAGATCCTAACTCGCCGAGAGCAATAGAATTCTGGACGTTTCATCTAAGAAGTTTAACCCTTAGCCCTTATTGACCAACTCACTAGAAACATCTTCGATATCCACTTTCACATTCAGTGGAGTAGTCCGGTGTCCCTGTTTTCTAGTTATAAAATAATGTACATTGAATGTTACTTGTGTGCTTTAAATTAGAAAATGTCCTTAAAATTCATTAATTTTAATATAAAATTATTTTCTTAATATTGAAAATACAGTGACACATTCGGCATTGTTTTTTCTGGCAGTTTTTCTTTCTGTCTTTTTTTTATAGGTAAGATATATATAAATAAACATATATTAATTTTTAAAAAAGTGTGAATAATTACTTTTTTAATATATTGTGTTTATGAATTTAAAATTTGTTTTATGTGGGTTATAAAGTATATTAAAAGATGAGCCTCTATGTAACGAAATTTTGATGTAATGAGCTTTTTTCCGGGATTTAGCGACTTCGTTATATAGAGATCCGACTGTACTTCCATAATAACTAAATTTTGAGAGTATAATAGCGACGACTTGCCTACATATAACGACTAGTACTTTTGAAGAAGTCGCATTGTTCTCAGGGTTTCAATTATTCGAAATAATAAGAAACTGTTTAAAAATAAATGATAATTGGTATTTTCTTTCAAAATTTTTCTGCTGGTATATTAATGTTAAGAGTGCCAGGCCACATCACATAATTTCAAATCGATTTTTCTGGTTTGGTTTTAAAAAACGGTGCATTTTTTTCTGAATCTAAAAGTCTAGAACACTTATATGTTCGTTAATAAAATAAGCCTAAAAGATGACCACGTGCCTTTTGACACATTTTAAAAGGACAGTGCTTGTGTTTGACATAAGTAATTTCTCTAATTGTATTTTTCAAAATTTTAGGATTTTTTTCAAAGAAATTAAGTAGTTATTTCTTTAAAAAAAAACTGGGTAACTTAGTTTATCTATTGTTTTGCATGTATGTGTAAAATATTCAGGAAATATTTTTATAAAACAATGGTATCTAAATGAATACAGTTTTTGAGATTTCGTAATACATGTTTTCGTGTTCATTTAAAACAAATGATAAGCTTTTGAACTTAAAATTTTAATTTTGTAACTCTCGATAATAATCAAAGCCTTATTATTAGGCAGTGGCGCACAAAAGGGAGGGGGTCCGGAACCCCCAAGGCCCTTGATATTTTTCCGATTGATTATTATTCTAAGTATATAGTACGTAAAATTTTATTAAGTATTTGTTATTAATGAGATTAATTTTATTATAATTAATGCTAATTATTTATTCTATAATCAGTTTATTACCGTGTTTTGTTTCCGAAAATCAGCAAAATCAAAAGGAGCATGATACAAGAATGGTGAGCTTTCAACCCCGACCCCCTCTTGAAAAATTCCTGTGTATGCTACTGTTATTAGGCATATAAAAATATTTACAGACAAATGTACCGTAATATCCGGTGTATAACGCGCAGCTATACTTTCAAGCTGCAAACTTAAGTTTTTAGTTATATTCGCTGTATAAAACTCACCTCCTATTTTACGAAGAAGCCTGAAATGTACGTGAGCAACGCTCTTACGTTTTAAAGCAGAGGCTCCCAAACTTTTTTTTTGTCTCGGAGACCTTTTCGGGTTCGGGTAGACATCTGCTTACCTAATATTGAATTTTTGCAAATATATCAACTACAATGTCTTTTTGACAGCTGGAACTGCTACTTACTTTAAAAGAATTGAATTTCTAACTGTAGTGAAGTATAACGTTTAAAGTTTAAGCAGAACATGTTAATGAATTAAATTAAGTTAATACATAAAATAACTGAACAACAAACTAAAGCTTTTAAAGAGAAGGAATAACTGGGGGCTTCAATATCAAATTTTCAACATTTAATCTCTCTCTCTCTCTTAATCTAACCAGGTTTAACCCTAAATCTCTTTTGTTAGTAAGTATCCTGTATCCTTTCCCTTCTTTTTGTTTGTTTTTGAGATTGGCAAACTCACTGAAATTCCCTCTCACTAGGAAAAGCAATTAAAAGCTTTCTCATGATATTCCATAGTTTGTGACAAATAACAGGTATGTCTTTTTAAGGCCAAAATTGCTGATACCTGTTTCTAAACTTTATTTTAAGATCTTAGTTAGGGTCTATTCTGTTCAGTCCCTATTGTAATATGACATAATTTATTCAAAGTTACTAAATGGATTCATCTACTGTGGTATCACTATAAATAAAAAGCAATCACAAACCTAGTTTCAAAATGTGAGTAAAGGGCATTTAAATATAGAATGTAGATTAAAATGTCCTGACAGATTGTCCGTGACAAATTTAAAAAATTCACCATGTGTCCAATATTATACTTCTTTAGCTTAATTCTGTAAAGAAACGCTGAAATGGTCCTTGTCTAAGTAAAAAGTATGTTATCACCTAGTAACCACAAATTAACATCACTAAATTTAGTAAATAAATCAGTTAAATTGGTAAAATATGGTTTCCACAAGATTAAATTTTTTTTAAAGATTAAATTCACAACCTGGTTTAACGAGAGCCACTATCATAGACCCCTATTTACACCTAACCCCCAAATTATTTTTTTGCTGGTGTGGTTGCAGACTGCCATAGACCCCTGGGGGTCTATATAGACTACTTTGGGAACCACTGTTTTTAAGTAATGTATTCAAGATATCATTCCAAGCTTTAGAAAAAACATTATACTTCTAGAGCAACAGTCGTAAGAAGTCTCAGGGGTGTTAAATTTCTCTAGAGGTCTGAAAATATAAACAATTTTCAAACAGGTATAATTCCTTTAAATTTAAATTAAATAATTCGAATCTTTTATACATTATTTATAAAGGAATGGGGTTTCAGAAAAGTATAAAATGTTTAAAATATAATCATAATTTCAAAAATCATAAGCATATCAAAATAAGAAACTTTTCTATAAGAAATATTTATTAAGTTTAGCGTCTCGCATGCTATTTTCTAAAAAAGTAGGTTTAATTACTAGTTATAAGTTGATTTATAAAGACAAATGTATTCTTATTACTTTGTAACTACTTTTATATAAATAGAATAATAACTTACATATTTTAATAAATAAAAAAAATACATTTTTAAAAATATTTAAAAAATTGCAATATTTTGCAAATATTTTGAAATACAAAGAATATATAATACTAAAATTAGGTAGGGTTTAAAGATTATAATGTATTGTATAGTTCTATTAACTTTTATACATCAGAGGCTAATATTTTAGAAAATAGCGTGCGCAAAGCAAAAAATACTTAATGTTTATTATAGAATTTTCATATGCTTATGACTTTTAAAATTATTATTATATTTTAAAAATTTTATACTTTTCTGAAGCCCCATTCTATTATAAATAATGTGTAAAAGATTCGAATCATTTCATTTCGATTTAAAAGAATTATACTCGTTTGAAAATCGTTTATATTTTCAGACCTCTAGAAAAATTTAACACCCTCTGAGACTATTTTTAAGTTCATTAAGGAGAGAATGCCATTTCTTTTAAATAAGCAACATTTTTCGATATATGTAGAAGTTTAATTTTATTTTCTATGCGCATATTTTTCATTTTTAAACCTCTAATATTTGTACCCGGCGTATAACGCGCATCTGTAAATTTTGATCCCATTTTTTGTGTAAAAAGGGTGCGTTGTACGCCCGATTTTATGGTAATCAAATGTATAGCATTTAAAAACATTGCTTTTTTTAAATTTTGTTACCTTTTCAGAAATGCATGATTTTTTGTACTCAGGTTCACTTAAACTATTGCACTATATGTTCCAGATTTTTTAAACTTCTGTGTATGATAACTGCGCGCATGATGAACCTAATTTTTTTATGTCTAATTTTTTAAAAACAGAGTTTTATACATTTTTTTTAAAAAATTTTACTTAAAAAGTTAGTTCATTACATTTTGTATATTTTATATATATGTGAAAAACATTTCGCGTATTTAATAGATGCTTTTTTTAAAAAAAATGTCTTTAAACATAAGTATGTTGCAAAATCTCAAAAATTATGTTAAAGTTAAGTTAAAGATATATAAGCGCTTGAACTAATTTATTTTTGTATTTCTACAGTTCAGTAGCTCCAACGCTATTATTAAAATATCATTATTAAGAACATACACACAGACACAAAATTAAGCTTTATTGGAAATTAGATGTTATAAAAACAAGTCTTAACTTTTGTAGTTTATGCTTTTAATCATGTCCTGGCTTTCTAAATAAATCCACTTTAAAATTATGCATTTGAAAAATCCTAGTTTAGGCACTAAAGAGCAACACGAAAAGCATTTGATTAAAATTTTATAATTATATTGAATTGTTTGAGTTATCTCATTTTAAAAATTGTAATTCTTTTTCTAAAAATAATTTTTTGGGCAACATACTTCAGACTCCAGTTGATACTTAATGTTAAACCTTTCGCAGGTATCTCCTAACGTTGTCCACGCACCCTCAAATTAATTAATCATAAAGACCATTCATAAAAATCCCAAGAGGTCTATAGGAATCTCTTTGGAGGCATATGGTCAAGAATACTTGACAAATGTTTGTTATAACAATATCCAATTAAATTTTTGTTCAAATCGTTCACCTTTATTTACATTAACTATGCCTTATTTTCATAAATAAAATTTATAAACATTGGATAAACATATCTCATGATAAAACACTAACACGGATTGTAACGAATTGTTCCAAATTTTGCAAGTTTGGGCTTGAAGAAATTGCCATGATTAAATTAAACATCTCTGTTGGCTTTATATGAAGAAAATCTAAAATAAAAGTAAATTTATAAAATGTGCTTAGATACAACTCAGTCTATTTAATCCCTATTTAAAAATGAAAGCATATTAAAATTATATGAAATGCGAAATAGTGTTTTTCTCGAATAAAGTTTTTAAGATACGATGCTTTTTTCTTCTTTATAGTAAAGGATTAACAGAAAATATGTATGCGATGCATTCAAGTTTATATTTTGCAACTTTTCGTATTGTCATTGTACTGAAGCTTCCAAACTTTTTCTAGTATCGACCCCTTTAGTAAATATAATTTTCTTCACTATATACCCCCTTGCATTATTCTTTATTTATAGTATACAATATAATCATTATGCTAATAATTATATACTAAGAATATTAACCCCGTAGCTATATATATATATATATATATTGATATTTGAATTCCTCTTATATAATTATTTCCTTTCCTCTTGGAACATAGTATGACAAACTACAGGTGAAGGTTGGTCGGCCCCAAAACATGTTTTAAACCTGCAATCCTGGTTCTAAGGCCAGGAGTTTGTCATTATACTACCGTGCCTTCTGCCTATTTAGTTATCTTAGGTTTATAACTATATGTTTCATTTTTATATTTTCGTTTATATATTTGTATATATATATTGGATTTTTATTTTGGATTATACATACATATATATATATGGTGTATATATACGCCTTTTTAAGAATATTTTCGTTGTTATCAGTAAAACTATTCCGAAGGTTTTTGGAATGCACCAAAATGACCTTGACAGTGTTTGTGAAGAATTTAATTATTTATCCCTTTTTGTGTGTGTGTGTGTGTGTGTGTTTCCTAAATGTATTGCATAAGTATGAGCGCATGGATGATAAACAGTGGTACCAGAGAGCGAATCGCGTAACTTTTTCTTGGCTTTTAAGGGATTAACAGGAATTGGAGGGGGGATATGATTTATAAGTTTCATGTTAAAAATTTTTAATGCTGTTTTCATTTTTAATTTTTCAAATATAAACAAGATTTCGAAAACATAGATTGTAATCTTAAAATTCAATTTCAATTAATATAGTAGTATACTTTTATGCATTGATGCAATATTTTTTTAATATGTTCTGAAAGTACTTACTAATTATTGAAATTCATAATCACTACAACTAACATAAGTATAAATATTTATTTTACTAACTAATTTTTCAATTATTTGTTGAATTATACAAAAATTTAACATTTTTAAATTATCTGTGATGGTATGGTTTGATGCTTTTTCATAATATTTTTGCGTGTGTGTTATGTGCAAAATTAATGAATCATTGTAAATATCCCATTGTGTAAAATTCACGAAATCGTAATCAGAGTGTCGTTGGTTCGAGTCCCGGTGCCAAGAAGACCCACCGTGTTGAGAAGATCAGTGCACTTAGGTGATCATCATGTCGTATGATTATACTGCATGTAAAAGATTCCTAGAGTGTCCGTTTGGATTGGATGCTCTCGGCAAAATTAAATTCTGGTACAGGTCGCCTCGTCAGAGCTCAGGTGCCTCCCTCTAGGGAGGAAATTGGGCATCAAAATTACCTGCGGTGATTGGTATCCGCCTATATGGCACCGCACTAAAAAGTGATACCAGCTTCCGGGAGATATACT
The DNA here is from genome assembly GCA_019973935.1 of Trichonephila clavipes. Lineage (NCBI taxonomy): Eukaryota > Metazoa > Arthropoda > Arachnida > Araneae > Nephilidae > Trichonephila > Trichonephila clavipes. The sequence goes on along the minus strand of BMAU01020231.1, from coordinate 191,553 downwards.
AGGTCTGCAATGATTAATGACCAATTCACCGCCCATTAGAAATAAATATATATGTATATTTGTAAATTCTGTAATTATAATATTTTTCCATGGTGATAAGCAACAATTAGGTTGAGTGATGTAAGTATAAATTAGGGTTTCTGATTTCCCGGGATCTCCGGGAAGTCCCAGGAATGCAATTGTCATTCCCCGGATTCCCGAGAATACATCAAAATTTTTAAAAAATTAAAAAACAAGTTATTTTAAAATAAAATCTGTAATAATTATATAAAATAAGGATACATATAAACCCCAAAAGTAATACTCATTTATATAATGAGCTAAAAAATACAAAAAATATATAATAAATTGATTATTCAATTTTAAAATAAGATTTCAAAAAGCATAAGCAATTAATACTTTTATCACTCAACCTAGTTCTAAGCTTTGTAACGAACAATCCAGCAGCAGTAAATGTTCTCTCGGCTTCAACTGACGTTGAAGGAATTGTTTTTAAAGCATCACAAAGTTTTATAACGTTTGGTGATAGATTCTCAGTCGAGTCGAACAACTGCATCTCTTGTTTCATGATTTTGTTGAAACTGGTACTTTTTTTGGTTGAACAATATAAAACTTTTGTTTTAGAATAAAATGCTTTCTCTAATTTTTTGTCTAATGTCAGAGGTTTTTCTTTCAAAATCTCCATGCTCTCTTCTACTGAGTGTGAAGAGTTGGATATTGATTCCTCTTCTTCGCAGAAAAGCCTTGTCCCTATCATTTGGGCTTGTCTAAACAAACAATTTTTACCAGGCAATCACGAAATATCGCCAGTAACTGCAGCTGCTTCGTATTTTTTCCCAAAATTCAGGTATTGCATTAATCCTATTAACTTAACGTTTCGTCTCTCATTAATTCTTTGGATTAGAGAATATTTCATATTTTTTTGCAAATTCTGAATTTTGTTTGTTCAATTCTCCAATGACGAAAGAAAATACACCTACTGCAGTTAGTAAAGTTGCATTTCGACTGCATAATTTTTACTGGCTTTAAGCCTTTTACAATTGTAGTCACAGTTTCAAATTCTACGTTGACTATCATTTGTTCTTCTTTAATGTCAATTAATGCTTTTGAAATTGCTGACTTTATTTCTAAAATACTTTCAAGCATTGCCAAGAAACTATCCAAACTATCCAAACAAAGAACTTCGTAATTGAGACAGACATATTTCAAATGGTTCTGTTTAAGTTTTATATCTAAAAGAAATATATAAATTGTAAGAAAAATAAGTAGATCTCAAATATTTGGATGTGTTACATCAACAAAACAATTAATTAATACAATATAATTTTTATGTTCAGAACAAAACTTGAAACAATATTTTTCGTTTCAGTTCTATTAAATATATATATATATATATATATATATATATATATATATATATATATATATATATATATATATATATATATATATATATATATGCAGTCAGACCGCCATTTTACAAATCTTTCTCTATTGCAAATTTTTTCCTGGAACCTAGAACAGAAAAATATTGAAAGAGGAATCGCTATTTAACAAATTTTCCACATAATGAACTTTTCTTCTGGTTTTAGCGACTTCCGTTAAATAGTGTATATATATGTGTGTGTGTGTGTTTGTGTGTATATATATATATGTATATATATACATATGTATATGTATATATATATATATATACTAAAATACTATAAATCTAAAGGAGCAATTCACAAATATAGGAGTATAAATATGTGTCAAAAGTTAAGTATATATATATCATCAGTTCCAGTTTTTGTTCTGGAAGGACTGTTTCTTTCCCTCAGTTTTCAATTCAGCCTCGACTGATTAATTTTCAGATTTTTAAACGTTTGAAATTGTATTAAAAATGTGTATGTAATATAACTATCAATAAACCTTATAAAGGTTTCGAAAAATAAATAGTGTATCAAATATATTTCCACCCATGCTCCCCGCAAAATTAGTATCATTTTGTGAGGCAAACAGAAATTTTAAAATCTGTCTTTTTATCCAATGAAATTTCCTGGATGTTTTGATAAATTCGAATTTAAAAATTCGAATACAAAAGAATTTGCTTAGTTTATAATAAATAAATGTCACACTATCTTTATTTTGCAAATGCTGTTACTGTCTCGATTTTTTATTTTCAACTTTATCATGTACACAGAGGAAAAAATCTTTCCCCAAATTAAAAGTTTTTTTTTTTTTTTTGCTCTAAAGAAAAAAATTGTGCTGGCATGGAAACAATGTGACAATTCAAGATTTTATAAATTAAAAATATCGGGGGAAAAAATTCACATTTGAAAAATAATTACTTAAATTAATCTTCCTTTAATGACTCATATACGTTTGAAAATTAACCAGTCTAAGGTGAATCAATTTTTAATTTTAAGGTTGTTACTAAGAGATAAATATTGATAAATACGTGAAAACTCATTTGCTGCTGAAGTGCCGTTTATGTGCGTTAAAAATATTAATTATTGTATTTAAGGTATTTTATTTGTACAACCGATTTCTTGTTTATGGAATTGTTATATTGTAGTTACATAAATATAAACAAATATTAAGAATCTCACACGAAATTTAAGTTTAGAAAAATAAGAAATATCGGAGATTGTTTATAAAAATATTCTCCCCCCAAACAGTTTGTGGGCTCATTCCCTTCTTCAAATTGCTCATTCAATTAAATAGCTCATAATAAAGACAAGTATCCGAAAAATATTTTTGAAAAAAGATTAAACAAATAATAGCTTTAAGTATTAGTACTTACGTTATCCACATAATCAAGATCTTGGAACTTCGATCAGAACGTGCTAATTTGCTACGAAATGTGATTACTTTAAAAAACCAAATACTTCTTGTTAACGAAGCTCGATACAGAGATAGAAATTGATTTGGACAGATACTCCTACCCACGGCTAGCTGGAAAAATAATTCTCACTAATCCAACGAAAGCGTTAATATTTCTTTCTCATATTATACTCTTACCCCACGAACATTCCTTCGTTCAGGAAGCTCGGGGTGAATAATCGCAAATTGCCACAGTAGGGTCAGCTAACGATGTCCGAGGTTGAAATCTACAGTCAAGTAAAAAATAACTACCTCATAGATAATTAAAGCCCCGTGCGGTTCCCGGGAAATCCCGGGAACTAAGTATAATTCCCGGGAATAGAAAAAGTACAGAAATCTTATGATTTCCCGGGTTCCCGGGAAAGAAACTGTAGTATAAATTGTGCTTAGGTTTCCTCTTATATCATATTCAAAAAAATGTGTAATTAACATTTTATTTGTGCATTTTTGGCTCAATATATAAGTATAAATTTAAGATTTCGTGTATTTATTTTATATAATTATTGAAGATATCAATTAAAAATGGCTTGTTCTTGTATTTTTTTAAAATTTGATACGTTTCTAGGATTCCTGGGAATAACTTATTCTCCCAGAATTTCTCGGGAAAGAAAAAAAACCGGGAAACTAGAAACTCTGGGTGGTACACATAAACCGACTTTTTCGAAACTTTGCCCCTGGACTTTATTAATAGTCAAGGCCAATGCCAATCTTTATATATAGGCATGTGTTCATATATAGTTTTGTACGGGGTTTATCAATTTTTGCATATAATCCAGTGCTTCTCAAACTTTTAATACTGGCGCCCCCCTTTTCGATCACAATTTTTATCGCGCCCCCCCCATATACATTAATAATGCACTTTGATGCTAAATCTGCAATAGGCGATCTTAATTATAAACCATACAAATTAGTATCATAAGTATTAAATTTTGTATACTACTTTTAAGCAAAAATAAATAAAATAATAGGATAATTATTATGTTATTTTTCCTTTCTCTAATTTTTAAATTGAACATATTGCAAAATGTGGTGGCTGCTTAGGAGACAAAATATAGATACCTGCTAAATATAGAAAAAGAACTCAGAGGGTCAATTTCTAATCATAAGCATTCCTTATAAAAACTTTGCTTTGCAAGACAAGCCCATGGAACTCATTAATACTTATTAAACTTGTTCTTAATTTAGTATTAATTAATTAGTTATAAAAATACTCTGTGCAGCACAGAGATACATTAAAATTATACCGGCTGAATTGCCCGCTTTTTGCCCGAGTTCATTTATAAGAAAATAAAACATTGATATAATAGCTAAATTGTAAAGAGAGCAAAGCCAAGTGCTCGACAATGTTTACAAAAATGTAAAAGGATTTTTTTTAAATGGTTGCTCAAATTATAATTAGTTTTAAGCGAAATGTAATTTTAAGCCTCACAGAATTAGCATTTATAATTGATGTTAAATAATGAACAATAATATAAAATTTCGATGAGGAATAATTGTATTATTTTTAATATTTAAAGCGAAAAGACTTCAACTTCTTTTAACCCGGGAGCAGGCGAGCACTCGATACAGTCGAGCGGGGTTATTGAGTCACCCCAATCCTTTTTTTATAATGATTTAAATGTACACGATACAAATCGTGATTCCAGTGACTAATATAATTAAGAGAAAGTTTACTTACCAACTTTCAAGGACTTTTCAATTTTTCTTTGGTAACAAATAAACAGTTTTGCCAGAATTAACGATTTCGTAATCTGTGTGTCCCGCGCGACCACTTCCGGGTAAAAAGTGTATTCATAATGATATGTATGATACTGGTAAAGAAATTGTGTAAACGTTTTTCGTTATCCTTTATATGTTTGAGGCCAAGTAATCATTCAAAGTGTGTGTGTGTGCTCTCCGTGGTTTTTCAAATATCATAAAACTTTTGCATGGAAAAAAAAGCGCAACAGAGAAATACATTACTTACAACTTCCCTATAAATGAGAAACAAACACATAAGAGAGGGATCATAACTAACTGTACCAATAACTTGGAAGGTCAAACAGATTACAGCTATAATGTGCAGTATTTCAAAAATAATGACACTGATGAATTTTTTATGTTCCTAAATTTTTTCGATTCTGGGTCTTTGATTGGTTTTTTCTCTGAAAGAGTAGTATGCTCCGTTTAAAAAGATAGCGCAATAAAAAAATCTCTAATCATGGGATTACAGCAAATGAAATAAAAGTTTTTTTTATTTGATTATAGGATCAAAGATAGCTAATTAGGTATTGATGAAGTTTTTATTTTTGATGACTTAAGGTATCCGACTACTTTCGGAACCGTGATTTTAAAAAAGCGCATAAATGGATAATTTTCATGATATTTAGTGTCACTCAGATTAGAATATATGCATAAAATTGTTTTAAAGACATTTTGACAAAAAATTATTTAAATATAATATTTTGGCAAAAAATTAAATTAGAATAATCTTTTTCTAAATGTTCTCCTTTTGTGAAAAATGGTTCTATTATAATAATATTTTGCCTGTATGTAGCTCAGACATCTGTACAGAGGCTGCTCAACTAGAGTTTTTGAAAAATTCACATTATTTTCAGAATTACCAGCAATTGAAATCATTATTGGCGTTTTTTTCTTAAAATTGCTCCCTTCTGTTGTCGTAAAATATGAATAGACCCACTTCTAAGTTATATATTTCAAACATTCTAGTTGAGCCTCTGTACAGAGGTCTGGTTATATACAGGCAAAATATTATTATAATAGAAGCATTTTTCACAAAAGGAGAGCATTTGAAAAAAAGATTATTCTAAGTTAATTTTTTGCTAAAATATTATATTTAAATAAATTTTTTTTGTCAAAATATCCTTAAAATAATTTTATGCATATATTCTAATCTAAATGACACTAAATATCATGAAAATTGTCCATTTATGCGCTTTTGCAAAATCATGGTTCCGAACGTAGTCGGATACCTTAATATCGCGCGCGCACGCCTATAAATTATATCAGAGTAAAAGTGAATTTTTTATTATGTCTGAAAGTATTTTGTTTTAATTCATTCCAGTAAATTAATTATTTTTAAATATTTTATTTTCGATATCCTCGCACCCCACAGTTTGAGAAACACTGATATAATCTGTTCTCAATTATGCTTGTTTCGATCGCAAATAATACAAATGCGCTCCTTCAATTTTCAGAAGCGCATTTATGATATAATGTGTTAATCTTGGAGCTTGAAGTAGTTGATTGGACTGAAAAAATTGGGCTTTATTGTCAATTGGTAATCATAATATTGAACAGGGCTTAATACCTTTTTATTGATTTTTTGTGTGAGATAAATTTATTACATTATCAAGGAAAACTTTTTTTACAGAGTTTTTAAATAAAACTATGGAGCTGAATCGGAAATTAAGAACTTTTCTAATATATTTGAAGAAATGGGATAATTTTAAATTTATAAAAAAAAATACATTCTTTTAAATTTTTCTTATTAAAATGTTCGGACATTATTCTTTCGAAAACCTCTACAACTCACCGTGTACCCCCAAGGTATAACACCCTTACAAAAGTACGCAGGAAACTCATTGCTAAAAGAATAAAATAATTTACAAACTCTACAAAGTATTAAAATTATTTACAAAAAATTTACAAAAATAATCATTTATGTTGGAAATAAGCTAGTGAAAGACTAGATTCCAATCAAAGCCATTCTTATTCTTATTCTTCTTTTCAAAGTGCCATTCTTATGATATTTCCTTCTTTGAAAAACTGTAACCGCGGTAGCATAGAGGTCAAGGTAACGAACTCGTGGCCAGTGTGTGTTCGAGCTTAGTATTCTGATACATGCAAAACCTATCGATGCTCAAATGTCCTACCATTGGTGTGGAAGTTAGGAGAGGGGATGCGATCTCGGATGTCGTCCTCGTCACTTGAACATGGTTCGAAATTACGAAGTCTGTCGCCAAAAAGCCCTAGAGCAGTTGCACGGTGCGACGTTAATATTCTCTCACTCACTCAAAAACTGTCGCACGTTTGAGTCATGGTGCCATTGAAGACCCGTTGTATACAGGGGGCCGATGCGCGTTAAATCTGAGGAGGCCTAATGTCTTTCCGTCGGCGTGGAAGTTAGGAGAGGGGTTGCCAGCTCAGGTGTCATCCTCGTTTCTTGGCAGAGGTTCGTCACTCATAGCACTCTTGTTGCTTTGTAGTGTGACGTTAACATCCCTCTCCCTCATTTATTGACAAACTTAGAACACAGAAAAGAAGAATATGTTCATTATTTTCATCTCAACCCACTTTACAATCACAGAAAGGTAAAAGACCCAAAATAAATTTGCACAAATAAATTTTAATGTTACCATTACCAGTGAGAAATTGGGTCATTTCTTATATATAGAAAGAGAAAAAAAATTCTCACTTTATTTGAACTGTGATGTATTCTTGATTCTAAGACACCACTATTTTTTTTTCTCATAACCATATAATATTCAGGCCGTGGTAGACCAGTGGTCAAGATAACGGACTCATGGTCGGCCTGTTGCGAGTTCGAGCCCAGTACAGCTGAAGATACACCTCTGCAGAGAAGGCCGGTGCACACACTAAATATGATGAAACTCAAACGTCTTGCCTTTGGTGTGGTGGGGAAGTTGGGAGAGGGATATACCAGATCGGATTTCGTCCTCGTTACTTGACCATCGTTGAAAAAATTGCGAGGTCCGTCGCCAAAAGCCTGTAGTAGCTGAATAGTTCGACATAAACATCCACTCACCGCCCGTGACCGCAGTAGTCTAGTGGTAACAGACTCATAGCCAACGTTCTATGAATTCAAACCTAGTACCGCTTCAGAACTGCCGTATAAGGGGCGATGCACGTTAAACCTGTCGATTCTCAAACGTCCTCCCGTTGGTGTGGTGTCGAAGTTCGAAGAGGGAGAGCCACGTCAAGTGTCATCCTCGTCACTTTACCATGGCTCAGAATTACGAGGTCCGGCACTTTTAAAAATATATCATTTTACTCTGTTTTTCAAAACTTTAAAACTAGAATATTTTTTGGCAAAGAGAACCTGTCTCTTCAAAGGCGTTCTTTTCCCCCATTAGGGAATCTTAAAATTTGTAGAAAAAGTCCCTAAATAGAAATTTTATTAAAATTAAAAATTGCATATTCTTAGCATATTATAATTTTTTTTAAAAAAATTAATACTTGTTTCTCTAAATAAAATGTTTCTATTTCAATTATTTTTAAAAGGCTCTAAAAATTTTTTTATTTCAGATATGTACACCATAGTGTATGATAAGTCTGCCCGGGATATATTTTCGAATCTTTGTGGCAGAGAAAAAGATCACCTTGAGCTGGCCAAAGAAAAATTGATTGAAGACCCCTTTAGGCATTCTAAGCCTTTGAAGGGTAAACTCTATAAAGGGGTAAGAAGTGCCCGCTTTGGAAAGCACAGAATTTTACTGAAAGTGGATGCAGAAATGTCCCAAGTGACCATTATAGGAGGAGATGACCGAGGACACGTATATTCACATTAATATGTATACACAATATACGTGTCCAAGATCGTCTTCTCTTCGGGTGGGCATTTGGGACATTTTTGGATCTGTATTTGCTGAGATTCTGTACCTTCCAAAGGGGTTTTCTTATCTCTTTTTAGAAATGAGACTCAAAGGCTTCGAATGTCTGAAGGGTTATCTTCTATCAATTTTAAAAATGGTTTCAAGGTGATCTCTGTGTGCCACGAGGATGAAAGATACCCCGAGCAGGCTTAGCGTAACATGGTATTGGGTGCCTTTCTCTTGAAAAAAGCAGCCGTGCAAACCGATAAAGTAAGTAAATATCTCAAATGCTTAATAAGTTTTGATAGTTTTAATACATTTGATATTATTTTGGATTAATTGAAAATTCAATTGGTACAAAATGTTATAAGGAATATGTAAAAAAATGTCTTAGACTACTAAAAAGCAACAACCAGTGCGCACACAGGAATTTTTCAAGGGGGGTCGGGGTCGAAAGTTCGCTATTCTTGTATCATGCTCCGTTTGATTTTGTCGATTTTCGGGAACAAAACACAGTAAAAAACGAGTTTTTGAATAAATAATTAGCATTAATTAATAAAATAAATCATTAATAGCAAGTAATTAATTAAATTTTACGTATTATATACTTAGAATTATAATTAATCGGAAAAAATCAAGGGCTTTGGGGGGTCCGGACTCCAGGACCTCCCCCCTTGTGTGCGCCACTGGCAACAACGGACTGTAATTAAAGAGTTTATTTTCCAAACTACATTGGAACTAGAAGTATTGGAGTGCAACCTTATACGCTCGCTACATGCAGTCTATAGCAGTGTTTCTCAAAGATGCATGCATGTGGTTACATTGCATGAGGATTCTCGGTTGCCCACATATTGGAATTGGGCGCATCAACTCTTTATTTACCGTATTATGATTTACTACAAGTTTTTCATGCAATACTTTTTTCAATTACTACATTGAAAATTAAGGAGTACATATAAATAAAATACTCAACTTAAGGAAGTTTAATCCGTTAGCGCTTAAATGTACCAATATATTTATGGTACTTTTAAGTACCGTCATTCCACAAAGGTCTAAAATATTCTCGTAATACGAAAAGATTGAATAACTTTTTCAATGCAGTTTTAACTCTTAAAAATGTTAAAGAACTAGAAAACACTAATATTTTACACCACAAAATATTTATTTTTAAAGATGGTTAACTTTTTAAAATTTATTTACTTATTTATACATAAAAACAGCAACTTTTACACATGAACTTAATTTGATGATGTCCAAAAAAAGAAAGTTTTACTTCTTAAAATGAACTACTGCACCTTGAGTATTGTTCAGTCTCTTGATCGTCATCTTAAGAATCTGACGAAAATTGCAGCAAATTATTTACTGGAACTTCTTTATCTGAAAAATCATCTGTTAGTACATCTCTGATTTCAGATAGGTAGGTTTTGTAATAAAACGAAAGCCTCTTGAGAACTGAACTTTTTCCCCCAAACATTCTAAGAAAAGGAAGTTCTAATAATATTAACAGCTTGAAAATCTCGTTTGTTGTTAAATCTCAGTTACTCATAAAGATATTAAAATGATGTTAATTTTTGAAATAAGAATGGATGTTTTATTTAATTCTGTGACACAAAAGAAAACAAGCTCTGACTCAAAGTTCAGAGCTTTTTGAAAACGTTAAAATTAAACAATAAAAAAGCAAAATAATAAGTTAAACTAAAAATAAGCACCTAAAAGAAAGTATAATTTTATTACAATATAGCAATGATGCTACAACACAATAAACGTATTACGCGGATACAAAAAAAAAAAAAAAAAAAAAAAAAAAAAAACTCGACACGGATGGGGAAAAAACGAAATTCTTGCTCTAAACATCCAGTGTACTATCGGTACTTATAAGTAACACAAAGTTATTCAACTGTAAAATTTATATGTATTACCGTTCAAGCTTATAATTGAGTTATTCCATAGAATAACTAGGTATTTCATGAAATAACTAGACAAGTCCAAGTATATAATGGATGGAAAATTTCCTACTATACCTAGTTATTTTATGAAATAACAAGATAGACGGTTAAAGTGAAAAATAACAAATTTAAAATTATTTTATAAATTAATTGATCATAAATATCTAAAACCTCTCAAAAAGTACATTTTATTTCTATTGCAGATGATTAATTGATTAATAAGTTGACGATATATAACTTATTGTTTCTCTTATTGCTAACATTAAACAGAAGGGGGGAGGAGGATTTGCATTTGTTACTAGAGCCATTAACTTTTCTATTCCTTGAACTTCAAGGATATATTGTTGGAGCAACCAATTGTCACGTGGTACCTTTTTCTATGCTATTTTAGCACTTTTAATTCTGTTATCAAAGTGAATACTTTTTTATGAATAAGTGCAGCACTGTTTTTTTCTTTATCCCACGCTTAGTTAATAACGATTCAAATCTTTCTTTCATTAAATATTTCTTATTTACAGGTTGGTCTCCCCCTTCTTGCAGAAATTATTGTGCTTGAAAACATGTTTCAAAAGTATTTGTTAATAATCAAAATGTAAAACGCTTAACATAAATATAATTTACCACCTAAATTCTATCTTTAAAAGTAACGGAATGAAGGGTATATGTATGTACGCACACGCACACGATTACAAAGCAGCTATAAGCAGTCCAAAACTGACTAAAAGCATCGAGAACCGGTTTAAAGAACTTTCGAGTGCCGAATTTCATGCTTTTAATGATCAAGTAATTATTATTCTGTAGGATACTTAGTTAAATCGTAAAATTCAATAACTTTATATGCTTTAACTGACATGTCTAGTTATTTCATGAAATATCTAGTTATTTCATGAAATATCTAGTTATTTCATGAAATATCTAGTTATTTCATGAAATATCTAGTTATTTCATGAAATATCTAGTTATTCCATGAAATATCTAGTTATTCCATGAAATATCTAGTTATTCCATAAAATAACGGATTTCACACTTTAACGGTAACATACATTTACGTTTTATTTTTTTTTAAGATCCATGTGATCGTTATTAATTGAGAGGCTCTCATGAAGTTGACAGCAAAGAGATTTCTTTTGATAGACAACTAACGTTTATTTACAATATAATTTTTAAACTAAACTACTTTTTACAAAGAACCGCTGCATAACGCATTTCACTCGCTCGCTTCGATACGCGTCTATTCAGTTTCTTTCAACGGTTCTCAGTCCCCTCGTTTACAAAAGATCGCTTCACATAGTAGGCGCTAGAGGGCGCAACATACACTATTCACCTTAAGGTATCCTACTACGTTCGGAACCGTGATTTTAAAATAGCGCATAAACGGATAATTTTCATGATATTTAGTGTGTTAGATTAGAATACATGTATAAAATTGTTTTAAGGACATTATGACAAAAGAAAATTCTTTAAATACAATATTTTGGAAAAAAATAAACTTAGAATAACCTTTTTTTCAAAACATTCTCCTTTTTACACAAAATGATTCTATAATAATAATATTTTGCTTACATAAAGTAACAACTTCTCTTCAGAGAGTCTGAACTAGGATTGAAATAATTATCGGCGTTTTTTTTTCTTAAAAATTTCCCCCTCTGTTGTAGTAAAATATGGATAAATCCACTTCTATAAGTTACATATTTCAAAAATTCTAGTTCAGCCTCAGTACAGAGGTCTGAGATATATACAGGCAAAATATTATTATAATAGAAGCATACTTCATAAAAGGAGAATGAATGTTTTGAAAATTGATCATTCTATGTTCACTTTTTGTCAAAATATTGCACTTAAATAATTTTTTATTGTAATAATATTTTTAAAACAATTTTATATACGTTTTCTAATGTAAGTGACACTAAATTTCATAAATGTTAGCCATTTATACGCACTTACAAAATCACGGCTCCGAACGTAGTCGGATATCTTAAGATACGAGTAAATAGTCAAATCATTTTCTAAGGTCTTTATCAACATACAAAAAAAAAAAAAAAAAAAAACACCTTTTGACATTAACTACTTTTTCAGAACAAACGACAATCTTCGCAATCCGATCAAAATGTCAGTTGTAAATGCAACTTCTGCTATAAAACTATTCGCCTTGCCCGCCAAAATTCTCATCTTAGAACCTGCGATGACCTATATTATGGATTGATTGATTGAATATTAACGTCACACTGTTCAGCTGCACGAGGGCTTTTGGCGACGGACCACGTAATTTTGAACCATGGCCAAGTGACGTGGACGACACCTGAGCTGGCACCCCTTCTCCTAGCTACCACACCACACCAACGGGAGGACGATTCAGTTCTCGACAGATTTAACGTGCATCGCTGCCCTACACTGCGGGTCTTTAGTGGCCTTGGGCTCGAACTCGTGACAAGGCAAGCCACGATCCGATACCTATACCACTCGGCTACCGCGGCCACTCTGTATCCGGGAAGAGAGGAATTAAAATGTGTTCCTGTGTGCTAAATATCGTCAGAATGTTTGTAAAAATTTTTATTCTATGCAATTTCAAAGTGAGTGATACTTATAAGTACCGTTGGTAGATAAAGGGTTGAAATAAAATAAATTATAAAAAGGGAAGAAAAGGGAGAGAGAGAGGCATATAAGAAATAAAAATAAGATATTCGTCCATATTGCTTTTAAAACCATCCATCTTGCTGCTATTTTGAAGGGTTCCCGTGAAAGATGTCATTTTATGCTAATTGAGATATTACAGTAAATTTGATTGTATAAGTATGCGGGACTTTAAATAAAAAAAAAATTTTGTAGTTTTTATGGAAATCCGTTACTTATGAATATATTCCCATTATAAACAATAAAGTTTGTTCGTTTTAGTAAAATCTGAAAATAAAACATGAAAGTATGTTTGCAAAATTTTTTTATCGAATAATTTATTGTCTCTCATAATTATAATCACTATCACATTTCAAAATTTTGTTTATAAATTGGCTATATTACTAATAAATAGATCTTTTACACTCTAAATGAATCCTTTTTCGGATTGGCCCTCCCCCCCTTTAAGGATCAAATTGCCCCTTGTTGGGCGTAGGCCCCACGTTGAGAAACACTGATCTAAAGAGTATATACAAAACTACTATATTGTTCGAATTATAACAGTGGCATGTGAAGACTTATTAATAAATTAAAACATTTGAAGTATTTTTTTTTACAATTTTATTGTAATGCCATTGTTTTAGACAAAAATAAAGGCAATTCATTTTAAATGCACTCCATTTTTTCCGTTGTAATTCAATTATTAATTACCTTGTAGATAATACTCTTCACTGATTTGTGTGCTGTCTCTCCAAAAGAGATTTTGGATTTTGATGGAGCAAGTCATACAATATCTGGAAGAAAACAGTGAGCTGCTCCTAGTGAGTGTTTGCTACTAAAGAATAAAGAATGGCTGTGGGATTGTGTATTTCTTACCGATATTACAGGTAATTTATTAATTAGTTTTAGTTTCAGATTACTGGAAAAATATTATATTTTTCTTATACTAGTTGGTTATATGTCTTTTGTGAACAAACATTTGCTTTTTTTTTTTTCTCTATTTTGAACAAGAAACCTTTTACATTAATGCAGGAACTATCAACCAAAATTATTAATGCTCCGAACTGTAATAGATTTAAAAAATTAATATCCTTTTGGTTGGTTTCATTCAGAGCTAGGTTGGATGATTTTCAAGATAAAAAAAAATGTTCATCTTTTCATAAATACTTTTTCAATTTATCTGTAAGACTTTAATTGTTACCCACTGATAACCTAAATCGGAATTATTGACCATCTGCAACATACTATACTGAAATGAAAATGTTAGGAGTATATTTCAACTGTAAGTTATCCAAATTATACTGAATTTTGGAAATTTGTACCAACATGAGTTTTATTCCAAAATTATACGATTTTGTTGTCAGGTATTGTTGTAAGTTTGGATCAGAATATGTTTTCTATTATCAACATAATATAATTAAAATATTACTCAAAATCAATTGCAATACACTTAAAACAACCAGATTTTGTTAACATCTTCAAGAACTAATCCTAATAGATGACTTAGTAAAAAAAAAAAAAAATCAAATTCTCTAATGCCATATTAAGCAAGTACTGACTGTTTAATGATTAAGAATTAAGTGTTTCAAGTTACTCGTTTTTCTTTTATTTACATTTTATTTTATTTTCACTCATTTCCTAACTGATTGCTGAATATGTAAAATGTTTATTTTTTAATAAAACCTAAGTTTGAAATTTTAAAAGAATCTAATATATAAAACAGAAATACAGATTTGCGTAAAAAAATGTGCTATTTGCGTAAATATCCTGTAATAAACCTATAGGTAAAAAAATTTTCATATATTTTCATGTTCTTTTGTTTGTTGGAAAAATTGGAAGTGGCATCATAATTTTAATTTTTCGGATAGTGGCACTCTTCCTAAAAAGGTTGGCCACCCCTGATTTACACGGATGAGGTCTGGAGATCTAACAGGTCAATCCATTTCAACGAATATCCTCACTTTCCAGAAATTGATCGACTAGATGAGTTCTATGAGCCTCGCTTTGTAATTCATTACAAAAAAAATCAGGGCCAAATTCACCAGTGAGAAGGTGGACATAGGGCCCGAAGATCTCATCCCTATATCTCACAGCATACACATTGCCATAGTGGTGTGTGCGTCCATCCAATGGGATGATCCCGACCATCAAGCCTTCGCTGTCGTAATGGTCGATTTCTCTGACATTGGAGGACACAGGTAGCGGGTTCCGGGTTCTTTCCATGTATCGTATCTGGCCAACCCGCGGCACGCGTGCCACAGTGTTGTACAGTGAAGTTGTAACTGTGGCACGGGGGAAGGCTTGTTGAGAAATAAGAACAGTCGAAAAAATAATACATACATTTTTTCACAATTTTTTTGAAAGGCCGTTGTCTTAAACAAAAACATTACATGTACTGAATTGAATTACTATGAAAAATTATTTCATAGAAAATATACTTCATTGTTGTATTGGCTCGCTTTCCAAAGGGAGAAGTGGGCTGTTGATGTCTTAAAACTTGAGGGAGACTGTTTTAAAATAACTGGAAGAAAAGAATGAACTTTTCTCGGTGAATATTTGCTACTCAAAAATAAAGATTTGATATGGGAGTTTGCTTTTCTAACTAATAGTATGGGATATTTAAATAATTTAAATTTCAATATTGCAAGGAGATTATATTTTTCCTAACTTAGTTGGTCGTATATTATCTTTTGTGTACAAACTTTTGCTTATTTTTTTTTTTTTGTCTTGATGTTGGAGGAAAAAAGTAACACATCTGGCGTTAATGCAGGAACTATCTACCAAAATTATCAATACTCCGAGCAACGATAGATTTAAAAATGTACTATACATTTTGCAAGATTCATTCAGTGCTCGATTTGATAATTTTCAAAATGAAAAAAAAATGCTGAACTTTTCACAAATTCTTTTTCCATTTCTCTATCAGACGTCATTTGCAAATCACATGAAATCCAAATCGGAATTATTGACATACATCAACATACTACACTGAAATTAAAATACAAGAAAAGATTCAACCGCAAGTCAACTGAATGGTATTGAATTTTGGAAATTTGTACCAACAAGCAATTTTCCAAATTTACACGATTTGGCTGTCTGATATTGTTGCAAGTTCGGATCATTGTGATTGTAAACAAATATTTTCTATTATGAATATAATAAAGTCAAAATATAGCTCAAAATTAATTCATATGCACCTAAAACTACCTAATTTTGTTAGCGTCTTCGAGAACTAATCCTAATAGACAACTTATATTAAAAACAACCCCACAAATTCAAAAGCCACATTAAGCAAGCAAGTACTTGTAGTTTAATTATTATTCAGAATTTCTGTTATGCCGGATTGTTGAATCAGTTAAAAGTTTATTAATAATGAAGGCTAAGATTTTGTAATTTTGTCTTATGGGTTAAATTATTTTTAAATTTCTCTACTTTGACTATTTATATAAAAAAACGTACTATTTGTATAAAAAAATCCTATAATAAGCCTATGAGCAAAATTTTATACATTTTCATCGGAAAAGTTGGTAGTGGCATGCATATTTTTTTTTTATCAAATAATGATCCACTTCCAAAAAGGTTGGCCATCCCTGCCATATATTCTTACCCTACTTTTATAGAGGATCAATGCAATTTATCTTTTAGAAATTGAAATATTTTTATAATTTATTATTTTATTTTATTGCAATTTTATTATTCATATGCTTAGAATTTAATGAATCTTTTGAACTTTCAATATTCATATGAGTATTAAACATTTTAAATTTTACCTGAAATTTCATCTTCACATCAATTTGTACTTTTTTAACAGAATGCATGTGGATTTTGCAACTGTTGACGGAAAATGGAGGCTGTTACGCCAAGTGAAACTGTTACAGCGTTGTACTGAAACGGTGAAAGATTTTTGTTCTGATTCCCCCTGCGTTGAATCGGAATTTTCTGTTATGTGTGCATAACTGTATGTATAACTAAAAACTGAAGTTTCATCGATCATTTGTAAATTGTTTTATGTTTACATTCGGATCTCTGTTAAATGAAGTCTCTATAACCCGAAAAAAAGTTTCTTATATGGAAAATTAATTAAATAGATTCATCTTTCAATATACTTTAGAAACCACACAAAACAAATTCAACTCATAAAAACTATGTTAAAAAAAGTAATTACTTAAACTTTTGTAAATTAATATCTATTTATTTTATATATCTTACCCACAATAAAAAAAAAAAAAAAAGATAAACTGCAAGAAAAGCAAGAAAAACAGAATGTAGATGGATACACTATATCCAACTTTAAAAGAAAATAACTTATATTCAAATTAATGAATTTTAAGGACATTTTTCTAATTTAAACCTTACAAATAATTTTAAACATAACATTATTTTATAACTAGAAGTTCTAAGCATACATTACCACACCAGACTCCTTAAATTTAATTACTCATAAAATCTGTTAATTTTGTTTGAATTTTTTGTGTGTTTGAAAAAATGCATTGTTTCATAATACGCCTCGCATCTTTGTAATGCACTAAAAATCCTTTCACAAGTGAAAAAGTGTTCGCTTTATAGAAAGTGCACTTCACTATTGGGAGGTTATTTTACGAAGAAAATCGTGAAGTGTTATTGGTTCCAGGAAAAAGTTCGTTTTATAGAAAAATCCGCATTATAGAGGTTCGTAGTATGGATATTCGACTGTATTTTGTACATCTTGTTAATTTGTATAATTACCTATATCTTGTTAATTTGTAAATGTGTATATTTATTTGTATCTTGTTAATTTGTAATTTGTAAATTTGTATAATTATTTGTAACTTGTAAATTTGTATAACTATTTGTATCTTGTTAATTTGTAATTGGTAAATTTGTATAATTATTTGCATCTTCTTAATTTGTAATTTGTAAATTTGTATATTTTCTGTTCAGTGTGTGTATAATTAAATATTGTATAGTTAAAATTGTTAAAAGCTCTTATTCTTATCCTCTTCATTTGTTCGTTTACAAAAAATGTTTTAAAATCACATTAGCTTTCGTGTCTTTTGCGTTAAATTAGTGTTTCTATAATCTTACAGAGGAAGTAGACTTCAGTGAAGGTTTAAGAAAGAATTTTTTTCTCTCTAATTATTTTTTTAAGAATGGAGAAGAGTTTTTCTTTCATTTATTTGTAATATACAGTAGGACCTCAACTTAACGAAGTCACTAAGTCCCGAGAAAAAGTTCGTTACATGAAAAATTCATTACACAGAAGTTAATCTTTCAATATACTTTATAAACCATGTAAAACATATTTTAAATTCATAACACTATGCATTAAAAAGTAATTATTCACCTTTTTGTAAATTAATATCTATTTATTCAATTCCTACTATTAGTTCACTTTCGTATACATAATATATATTATTCAAATTTTCAATCGTTAATAAAATACTCTTTCTAATCATCCATTCATGTTCAAACACATTTTTTTAAACTTATTGTGGATGACACTTGATGTTAATACAGCTTTTTCAAATACTAATTCATTAATTAAATTAAAAAACGAATAAATAGTAACAATCCAAAATAATAGTCCAATAGCATATATAGAAAGGAAAATCTTTCGTTGTGTCCCATTAGTGCAATGAACAGTGCGTTGGACATCTAATCAAAAGGTTGTAGATTAGAAAAATTAGGACTGAGATGTCCTAACTTTTGAGAATGTGATTTTTCTTTTACTGTACTCTTTTATTAGAATAATTAAATTTGATTAATGAATAAATAGTAACAAACAAACAAAAAATGGTCCAACACCGTATTTAGAATAGAAAATTTCAAGGGAAATCTTTCTATTTTGTTACTTAATATTGTGATTCTGTCAAATGTTTATAGATATTCATATTAATTGTAACTATTCAGTAAAAGTTACTAAAATAAATAAAAAAAATTTGTTGACCAAAGTAGGAATTGACTTAATTTTTTTTTAATATTGCTTGTTTTATATGCAAGGAAAACAAAAGAAAAAAAAATGTCGCGAGGAATGCACTTTAAAGCATACATGTAATTTTAAACATTATTTACTTATCGAAGATGTTTCCAGTAAACTGGGCAATGGGGGTTAAAAATTGCACTTTGATGAAACGCTCAGAATTCTATTGCTCAGGGCCGGCTCTAGTAGTTTTGCCGCCCCGGACAAAAATGGAAAATGCCGCCCCTTCCTCTAAAGTAAAAAATTATACTTAAAAAAGATGAATTGTTCACATAGATATACATCTATAGAATAATTTTTGTGAACAAAAAGGAAGCATAACAATTATATATGTTGTTTTAAGTCTCAAAAAATACAAAATAATTCGAAATAAAGAACTTAAATACCTGTTATTATTTAAAACGAGTAAAATGCAAAATAAAAAATTGCCCATATCACCAGGCCAATTTCTTCGAAAAAGAGTCTGCTAAAGGTGGGGATCACAAGCATTTATTTTAACTAATAGTATTAACTACGCTCGAGACTAAAATAAAACATCTCATGTGGCTCTTCATCAACCAAAAACTCTAATTACCCCTGTCTCAATTTGGATAACTGAAACCGCGGATATCGTAAGGGTGAAAGGAATGTCCGTTGTAACCCCACTCCGGGCTGGGGAGAAAGTTATTAGTGAAAATGTGTAAATATATCCAATTTCATGATTTAACATGTTCTCCCACTTCGAGCCCTTCACGTTTTAACAGAAGAAAAAATCGGCATTAAACATAAACAGTATAAAGTAAAGAAATAAGGTACACGTTAAATAAAATGCCAAATTCCCACCTAAAAGTATTTCAGAAAATATAAAAAATTTTGTAACAAAAAAAATGTTTCTCAAATTAGATCTGAATGCCGCCCCTGCACCTAATAAAACCAGTTCAAAATTTATGACCACCAAAAAATGCGTTAAAAGAATAGCTTGAGACAGTCCACAAGTACTTTAAAAATAGAAAGAAAAAAAATTAATAAGAGAAAGTTCGTTATATAGAAAATATACTTCGTTATTGGGGGGTTGATTTACGAAGAAAATTGTGAAATGTTCTTGGTTCCAAGAAAAATTTTCGCTGTATAGAAAAAAATCTCAATATAGATGTTCGTAGTATGGAGGTTCGACTGTATTTAATCAAATTTTTAATAAAAGGTAAGGGTTTCCAGATAATAAGCTGAACGGGATGAACAAATCACGACTCTAGTTAGGAAAGGAATAGGAATGAAGGGCAAGGAATGGTAACGATATCCAAATTCACCCCCAAAGATAACAATATTACAGTGCTTCTCAAACTTTCAATACTGGCGCCCCCCTTTTCAATCACAATTTTTATCGCGCCACCCCTTATACATAATAATTTACTGTGAATGCAATAATAATGCACTTTTACGATAAAGCAACAATATTTATTATAAACCGTACAAATTCATGACATAAGTATTAAATTTTGTAGATGTTACTTTTAACCAAAAAAAGTTAAGTAAAAGGATAATTACTAAGTTATTTTTCCTTTCTCTGATTTTTAAATTGGAACATATTACAAAATGCGGTGGTTGCTTAGAAGACAAAATATAGATATCAGCTAAATATAGAAAATGAACTCAGAGGATCAATTTCTTATCTTAAAACTCCTTTCAAAAACTTTGCTCTGTAAGACAAGCCCATGGAAGTAGCTAATAATTATTAAACTTGTTCTTAATTTAGTATTAATTAATTAGTCATAAAATACTCTGTGCACCACTCATACATTAAAAGCAGTGTTTCTCAAACTTTCAATACTGGCGACCCAATTTTCAATCATAATTTTTGTCTCGCCCCCCTGTACAACAATAATGTATTTACTAAAATAAAAATGCACTTTGAGAGAGAGACGCTAGTTATATACAATACGATCTTAATTATAAACCGTGTAAATTAATACGATAAGTATATTAAATTTTGTGTATATGTAACTTTTAAGTAATATATATTTTAAGAAAATTACTTAAAATATATATATATTACTTAGAATTATGTTATTTTTCTTTCTCTAATTTTTAAATTGGAACAGATGGCAAAATGATGTATTTAATTAAAGTTTTATTTCCTTCAGCATTCATTTCTCAAAGTACAAATGTCATTAGAAAAATAGTCTAGTCAATGTCGCTCTCTATCATATCCATCACATCTGGCATTATAGGGTACGTTTACGTGAGTCTGGGCAACCTATCGGACGTCTGCGCAAAACAAGTAAAAATGCTTTTCCTCGTACAATTCCAGTCAGTTTTGGTCGACTCGATACTCCTATAGCTACCGAATCTAGCTTGAATGTACATTTTTTTAATTTCCACGTTAATTGTAATTCAGGGTAATTAAGTATTTACGGCAGTAGATTAAAACAATATCATACATACCTTTTTAAGTCGTAAGCAAACATTCGACCATAATAAAGAATCAACAAGTACACAGACGGACGAGCATGGTTCCGAAAATTAAATCAAGGCGATCTTCTCAAAAATACTTAAATTTTGGATTTACCACTACTGAAGTAAATGATGGAAAAAAAGCCCCAGCTCGATATGTGTTAAAACTTACAAATCTGTAGAACAACATGTGAAAGTTGTTTTTAAAACATGTAAAATCATTTAGCTATGTTGGCAAAGAATTTTAAAAAGTATTTTCTGGATGAGGACAGCTTGGTAGCAAGTTACGAGTGGATTAGGGATCTATTTCAAGATACTCCAGAAGGTCTCTCAACTTCCGAAGAAGAAATCTTCATAGATTTCACATCCAGTGAAAAATTAAAAGGCAATTTTGTAATAAATCGCTCTTTGAATTTGAGGTAGAGGTGGATGAGGAATTATCTGTACTGAAAACAAAAGCACTTCATATACTATTACCATTTTCAACATCCTACCTTTTTCAAACCGGATTTTCTGCAGTGGATGCCTTGAAGACAAAATATAGATCTCAGCTAAATATAGAAAAATAACTCTTTAAGTGTCAATTTCTGATATTAAACCTTCCTTTGAAAAACTTTCCTCTACAAGACAAGCCCGTGGAAGTCCCTAATAATTATTAAACTTGTTCTTAATTTAGTAATAAGATTGATTGATTGAATATTAACGTCGCACTATTCAGCTGCACGAGGGCGTTTGACGACGGACCACGTAATTTTGAACCATGGTCAAGTGACGTGGATGACATCTGAGCTGGCACCCCTCTCTCCTAACTACCACACCACACCAACGGGAAAACTTTTCAACTCTCAACAGATTTAACGTGCATCGCTGCCCTACACGGTGGGTCTTTAGTGGTACTGGGCTCGAACTCGTGACAAGGCAAGCCACGATCCGTTACCTATACCACTCGGCTACCGCGGCTAAATTCAGTAATAAGAAATTATTTACAAAATACCTTCTTCAGTACTGATACATCAAACGTATACTGGCTGAAACACCGACTCTTCGCACGAGTTGATTTTTTAAAAAAATAAAACATTATTCTTGATATAATAGCTGAACTGTAAGGAGAGTAAAACTGTGTGCACACGATATTGTATACAAAAATGTAAAAAGATTTTTTTTTAGATAAATGCTATAATTGTAATGCAACGCCCGGTTAACTTAAGTTAATTTAATTTATTCTTATTATCCATTTTTTAATACCCAGGTTCTAAATTAACATTTGGCGTCACACTATAGCTTAAGTTTAAACATTAATCATTAAGACAAATAAAACGGACACTAAATTAAAAAGCCTTCTTTAAATTAACACTTAATTTATTTACAAAACATTTAAATTACGTTAATTACTAAAGATATACATTATCACTTAACTGAATTAGGATCTGAGAGAGAGAGGAATCTTGGTGTGGCCATCTCGCGATTCTCCAATCGCGGCATTTTGTCAAAGGGTCGTCAGACCAATATCGGTGATAAAATTCGTGTCAGAGAGTGACTAAATTCGTCGTGCAAGCGCTTATATTTCGCGGCGGTTTACTTCTGTATTCTGGAGAGGATTCTTTTTCGAAACACAATCAGCTTTTCTGATTGGTCTGAAGTCAGCGGAGGGATATCTTCTCGCGGTCCATGACTCCCCCAAAACGCGGGAAATTCCCAAAAACATCCCATACCATGATGTATTTATGGGTACATTGCCTTCTTCCAGGCGTGGGAAATGCGTCACCCTTTTCGGTGGGGTGAGAGGCACTCCCAGAAATTCCTCTGCTTGTAAACAACAACAGGGCCGATATACAAATTACTGTTGTAATCCTTATGGAAAGGCGGCCCCCCATCACTCCTCCCCTCTCTCAGATTAACAAAACAAAAATGAATAATAATAAAAAAAAATTTCAGTAAGCAAACGAAATACAGAATTGGCCTAGCGTCGGCAAATGTCTATGTCAAGAACAAAATTTGTAGACTCCTGGTTCACTATCAGCTGTCCACGTCTTATGAGGGGTTCTGGCCATGTTCATCCATGATGTTGGCAGCTCCATCGTCGCTCAGATATTGCTAAAGAAATCTGCTAAACTGCAAAAAAGAACAAAAACCTTGTCTCCCAGGGAAACCATATTAGTAATGAAACAACAGTTATGAGAAAAAAAAATTAAACTTGGCCCTTTGTGACCACCCTTGAAGACTCCAAGCACCAATTTCCAACTCCTCTCACCGCTCATAAAATGAAAATAAGAATGTTAAAAAAATACAATCAATTTCTGAAGTTCCTAACCGATTCCGTGAGGGAAAACCAAATTAACTATCAACAACTACAATGACGTTAATGTACGAAGAGGAGAAAAAAAATTTTACTGAATGGATCACCCAAACAATTCACAAAAACATCAGACACAGACTGACAAATAGAAATAATTAAACAATCACAAAGAATCGTGTGCCACTAAATAATAAAAAATATTAAGACAAATAACACGTAAGAATACAAAATTGGCGTATGTAACAACTGCGCAACTAATAAAACAACACTTAGGAGTGTTGAACAAAATACATTGATAAGAAATAAACGCCAGTGAAAACATTTACATACAATTCAAGCGTGGCGCTCAGAAACAGACACTTCATAATCGTTTAACATCGAAATCTTGACACGACCAATGTGAAGTGAAAGTCCCAGACCATCAAAAAAAAAAAAAAAAAAAAACTAGCAGAACTCTTTACATAATCAAGCGTAAAAATTTCAATGGTTCACTAAGAGCATTGATAATATTTAATGAAAATAATTAAGTAAAAAAAAAAAAATTAGAGATTGAAATGATGAGTGTGCATAAGTGGAGAAAAAAAAAATTTGTAACTTCATAGAATGCTTGGTAGCCTAAGAAATTAAAAAAATTCACTACAAGCATTGGTTACAAATAAAAGTTTAAAAAAAAAATTTAACGGAATTAATTCAGATTTGCAAATTAAAATTTTATAAATTAACTAATCGTATAAACGATAAAAAATTCATAACCTGCAAGAATGCTGAGTAGCCTAAGGAATTTAAAAAAATTCACCACTAGCATTGGTTACAAATGAAAGTTAAAAAAATACTGTAATTAAATTTAGAATTGCAAACTATGAGTGTGCATGTGATCAGTATGCACCCCCAAAGTGTACAAAAGCAAAACAAACAAAACATAACATCCCATTTCCTGCGATATGACGATCGCCGGCAACCGCCAACACAAGAAACAGAGTGCAGAATTAAAACTAAAAAAAAAAAATAGCAAATCCGATTGTAAAAAAAAAAACTATATCGATTAATATTGTTTAAAAAAAAAACTTTAAAAAGAAAAAAAAAAAATTTCTTCCACATTCAATACATTTGAATTTCCATTTGAGAAATGAATTCCAGAAATCACAAGTGCAGTTGAAAATTTCAGAAAAAAAATAAAACATAAAATTGATATGCAACCCAAGTCATATGAGGCGATACATACAGAGTAAAGTAATTTAACTAAAAGAAAATTATTGCAAGTGTTACACAGAATTAAACAGTTTCCAATATAAAAAAAAATATCGCTTAACTAATCAACATAACTTTTTAACAATCCTCGTAATACAATGTATCCACAAGTCCAAATAATATAAAAAAAAACTAAAATTGTTTCACTATACGCGCAACAAATATACAAACACGAAAAAAAAAAAAAAAACACAAGATCCTCGATTTACAACAATACCGCTAACTCAATTCATCGAAAATCCTCTAATTAATAACTCAAGTACAATTCTATAACAACAACCTAAAATTCTCAGTAATCTTAAAATGATTCCTCGATGATCCAAAATTGCCTTTACCTCAGATCGTTCACATCTTATGCCTCAACAACACTAACTAAACTCATCTGCAACTACCGAATAATCAATTGACTGCTCCACAATACCATTAACTAAAACCATCTATGCTCTTCAACTTATTTACACAAAATCTCACATACTCAATAACACTTAACTAGACTTATCTTCAACTTTCAAATAATTAATCGACTTTCCACAATACCAATAACTAAAACCATCTATGCTCATCAACTTATTTACAAAAATCTCGCATAATCCTCAACTCGAACTTTCCTAAATGCATCTCAAAACATTCCTAAATATACCACACAATCATTAATTCAACTTATCTATGTTCATCAACTTATTTACTCGGAACTGTACCAAATCATTAACTCAAATTATCCTATCTACATCAAAACAACTTTCTCAATTATACCGTGTAATTATATCAACTCAATTTCCTTTGCCCAAAATCCGTAAATCAAAATATCCTTCTGTACATCAAACAATTTTCTCAAATAAACCATGACTTTCTTTTCAATTCAATTATCCATTTCCATAAAAAACAACTATCGAATAAACGTACACCTTGAACACAAACTCAACTATCTCCATAAAAAAAAACTTTCCCAACCATTCAACAAATTCATCAGTGCCAACTTTATCTATCTCCCTCAAATAACTTTCTCAAATATTCTACGAAATCCCTATAACTCAAACTTATCTAACTCCTTACAAGTAGTGAAACAACAACAACAAAAAAATTCACACCCAATCCTCTTCCAACATTTCCAAATTCTCATAGCAACAACGCCTAATCCTCTTCCAACAGTTTAAAATTCTCATAGCAACAACGCCTAATACTCTTCCAACATTTTCAAACCAAAAAAAAAAATTTATGAGTTCCGAGTCTCATAGCAACAGCACCGTAACGTAAAAACAGGAAACAAGGGGTGGGGAACGAAGACCCATCGGAAAACTTTTGCTGAATCTCTGTCGCGACAGCAGTGGGGGGCGAAGGGAAGACCCCTCCTAAGTCGGCAAGAATCCGACATCCAAAAATTCCACCCCTGAATTATGCTGCCCGCGGGGAGGAGTCCCTGCGACAAGGAGTAACCAATAAACAGAAATTCCAATCAACAAACAGTGTCCCGCCCTAGACCAGATGGCGTGCGCGGGGGGGGGACACCAGACGGAAAGGGTGC
Source organism: Trichonephila clavipes (assembly GCA_019973935.1). Lineage (NCBI taxonomy): Eukaryota > Metazoa > Arthropoda > Arachnida > Araneae > Nephilidae > Trichonephila > Trichonephila clavipes. The sequence goes on along the minus strand of BMAU01020231.1, from coordinate 165,122 downwards.
GGACAAAAGCTCTCCCCACGTTTTCGAAACGAATGGACGAAACATTTTAACACCATTAGCTGACCAACAACAACAAAAAAAAAACTTTTTACCAAATAACAAGCAGAACTACGTACTAAAATCCAGAACAAAAAAAATTGAATCAACGTCAACACTCAGTGAAATAATCTACCCGCACTGACATAAATCAACACATGTAAGCCTAGCATCAACGAGGAAAAAAAATACAATATCGACCGACCAAAAAATTCAAAATTCTTAGTAGTTTAGCACACAGCCGAGACACACTTATTGACTGCAAATTCATTTAACAACCACAATTAATCTAAACCAACAGAAATACTATCGCGACAAACAAAACCTTCAATTCCTAGTACAGTTTAGCACACAAGCGAGACACAATGATTGACTGCACATTAATTTAAGGACCACAAGTAATCTAAACCAACAGAAATACTATCTCGACAAACAAAACCTTCAATTCCTAGTACAGTTTAGCACACAAGCTAGACACAATTATTGACTGCACATTAATTTAACAACCACAATTTTAATCTAAACCCCTGAATAAACTACAACAAAAAAATTCCAAATCTATAGCAAAACAAACAACGCAGAAATTAGAAGAGCATTAAAACACTTAACGGCAACACAAAAAAATTTTAAGTCAAAGTTAGCAATCATCTCACATAAAAAAAAAAAAAAACATGCGCGGGAAAAACATATTAAAGTTTCAACCTAATATCTTATAGAAAATATTCAAACAACCATCTCTATCCATATCTTAACAAGCATAAATTCCAATGTTATCATCATTTAGTAATACACAACCACTTAAAATTAATACACCAACACAATTTAGCAATAAAATTGATTCTAACAAAAAATGCTGCTACCAAAAATTGATCTTCTATGCAAAAATAAAAATTTAACCAGAAAGTACAGTTATAAACAATCAATTCAGCATAAACTAAACAATTCAATAAAGGAACCTTTTATATGAAAAATTATTGAAATTCTAGATAATAATCACAAAACAAATTATGTAATAGGGAAAAAAAAATTTAAAATATGTATGTATCATAACAACATTCAAATTTCATGACAGGTGTCCAGAGACCCCAAAATTTGACCTTTGTCACAAACATAAATTAAAGCTTAAAATTACTAAAATTAAAAAATTGACGTACGTACATCATTATCATTGAATAACACTTGCATTACAAATTTATTTAAGATATTGCACAAAACACACAGCATAAAAATATTTTATCTAGAGTTAAAATTGATATTAACCACAAACAACACTATGTCATTTAAGCATAAAATCACGACATAAAACAAACTGCATAAAAAAAAATTAACTGGAATTTATTAAATAACAGGAAATCATTAAATAAATGAGTACAAAATTTGATATAACTAAAAAAAAAACATAAAACATAGCATGAAACAAGGTGCGACCATGAGACAGGTATCATTCAATGCGTGCTCTCGAAATGACGAAGCGTAAAATTGTAAAAAAAAATTAAGTCTCCCTCAAATATTTTAGCGCGGAATTGTATTAACGAGCCGAATTACCTGCACGAGCCCTTAAATTATACCGTGGACTTGGAACAATACCCTTAACCTCCGTCTCGTCTGGTTGTAAATCATCCAAATTTTCAAATGCAAATATGAAAATTTCTTAATAAATGGAATCATCCGATTGACATGCGTGTTAAATCTTTTTTCCTCAATTGTTCTACATGTTGCACCCTATAATTGACATTAGAAAAACGCTCTATCACTCTGTAAGGACCTTCGAACTTAGGTCTGAGTTTTGGAGATAAATTGGATTTAATGTTAGGCGTCTTTATAAAACACAAGGACCCGATTTTGTAATCGTAATGATGTTGTTTTGTCGCTCTCGTACTCAATTCAACATGTGATGCCTCTGATCCTTTAGATTATTTAAAACTTTATTGAAAGTATGCTCCAAAGACGGTAAAAGTTTCTCGACATATTCATACTTATTTTGTGGTGTATCAGAATTCTTTTCGTAAGTGTAGGATAATCGAATATCTCTGCCATGCTCTAGGAAAAAGGGAGATGTGTATGTAGCTTCATGGATCGCTGAATTTAATGCTAACATGGTGTGCGGGAGTTGATCATCCCAATCGTTTGTGTTTTGTGAAATTGATGCAAGGATATTGGCTAGCGATTGATTGGGTTTCTCTACCCTACCGTTGACGTGAGCGGAATAACTTGATATGTGCCTTTTTTGAATACCCATGACTCTGCAAAATTCAACAAATTCGGAACTCTTAAAATATGTAGCGTTATCTACGACTAATTTATGTGGGCAACCCCTGTGTACAATGTAATTATCAAAGAAAGCTTTTGAAATCGTACTGGACCTAATATCCGGAAGTGGAACGATGTGAATATATTTTGTGAATGCATCTATCATAGATAAAACATAGCTATTACCTTTAAGCGTGGTTTTTAAGGGGACCGAAAATATCCATATGACACGTTTCTCCTGGTTCAGTACTTTGTTCAACAAGTTGATGGGGTGCAGGCGGGATTTTAAAGGCGTTTTTCGAGATAAGCATATTGTACAAGAACGAACAAAATTTTTAGTATCTTTATACATATTGTGCCAAAAGAAGTTATCGCTGAGTCGATGATAAGTTTTAAAAATTTAAGATGTCCTCCATATTCTGAATGAACTGATTCGAGAATTTTAGCTTTTAGACAATGTGGAATGCAAACCTGCTTTCTAGTGGTGCTAGACCTGGGTGATCTCGAGGGGCGCTTGGACAGATGACATAACAAACCTTCCCCATTAATAAAATAGTTGCTGATTTGTTGGCTAACATCATTTTGATCAATTTTTGTATGATAGTGCTTAAAACAGAATCTTCGCGTTGCATATTAATGAGATCTTTAGAGTCCGGTAAAGCTATTGTGATGTTGTTAATATAACGAGAAAGATGATCTGCGACTGAATTTAAGGATCCTCTGATGTAGTGTATGTCGTAATTAAATTCTTCCAGAGCCAATTTCCAACGCAAAATTTTGGAAGAGGGATTTTATTAGAAAGAAATCCTGCGAGAGGCTTATGATCGGTAAAAACTTTAAATTTTCTGCCTAACAAGAAAGGTCTAAAAAATTTAATGCTGTATATATCGCGAAAAATTCTAAAACCGTTGCGTTATATTTCGATTGTGATGGATTTAATTTCTTAGAAAAAAAAATATAAAGGTTTGATTTCAGAGTTAGGATATTTTTGTTCTAAAACTGCCCCTATGCCGCGAGAAGAAGCATCCGTTGTTATTTGTAACTCCGCGTTTTGATCAGGTAGAGCCAAGACCGGTGGATTCAATATGGCTTTCTTAATATCATCAAATGCCTCCTGCGTTTCGGATGTCCACTCAAATGGAGTGTCTTTTCTCAATAGATTCGTTAAGGGAAGTGCACGTTTCGCGAAATTCTTGATATATCTCCTGTAAAAATTACAGCACCCTAAAAAAGATTTAATTTGTTTTTGATCCTTTGGAACTGGAAATTCGTTAATCGATACGGACTTATCTTTATCTATAAGAATGCCTTCCGGCGTTACCACAAACCCTAAAATTTACAACTTTTCGTTAAAAACTGACATTTACTCGGATTAAATTTTAAGTGAATTCTTTCAAAGCGTTCAAAACCTTACCCAGTAGTTCAAAATGTTCATCTATAGTTTTAGTGAATAAAATAATGTCATCTATATAAACCAAGGCTCCGTGGTGTAATAAATCTCCTAGGACCTCCTGTGCGATTGATTGAAAAGCTTTAGGCGAGTTTTTTAAACCGAAACATAATCTGTTAAATTGATATTTATCACCGTCGGGGGTAGAGAATGCCGTCTTATGCCTGTCCGCAAAGTGTAGTGGAATTTGATTAAATGCTGACTTCATGTCTAACGCCGAAAAATAGTTTGAACCTGAAATTTCATGTAAGATGTCGTCCAATGTTGGAATGACAAAATCCTGAGTCACAGTTATTTCGTTGAGTTTCCGAAAATCTAAAACTAGGCGCCATTTTTCTCTCTGTTTGACAAACAATGCCGGAGTATTATACTGAGAATTGGATTTCGAAATAATTCCCGCCTTTTTCTAAATCAACTGTTTGACGTCGAAATTCGTTTCTTAAATTGAATGGAATCTTATAAATTGGACATTTAATGGGATAATCGTGTTGTAAACTGATTCTGTGGTGCTCCGTAACGGCTGTGGATAATTCTACCGTAGAGCGAGCGAAAGCACTTTTGTGCGAAATTAAAAGTTGAAATAATCTGTTTTTGATTTTATTGTCCAAACCTGAAAGATTGAAATCTTTCTCCGTGAGTGGGGGTAAAATATCTTGAGAAACCGGAAAATCAGAAGAAAAGTCTTCGTAATTATTGACTGTAATTATTTTCATGTTCTTGTTAAGGGTGATTATGTTATCTGAATCGTTTCTAATTTCTAAGATGGTGTCATTTGTCTGTGGATCAATTTTAATTTGCGAATTGGTTAAATGAAGGTTTTTATTTCGTAGCTTTGCTGAACTCCGAATAGTGGCCAGTGACGTCGAATTAGGTAATGTTTCAACATGTATGCGAACATTTGTGACCGAATGGGGACCCACACACGTTTTGTGTTTTAAAAATCCATTTATAAAGTTACTCTGTACCACACGCGTGGGGAGTGAATAATGAATAAGCGGAATTGAAAAATTATGAATTAATAAACGGTTTTTTCCTATATCTAAAACTGCATCCCATACTTTCAAAAAATCGTATCCCAAAATAGCGCAATAATTATCGTTAATCTCTTGTTTCGTTATAAAAATATGTCGAAATGAAATTCCCCAATGACAATTGTATTTCATAGCAACCGATAATTTCTACCGTGTCTCCACTTACAGCTTTAATCTGAATTGAAACATTAAATTCCCTAAAGTTATCATTTTTTATTTTAGTGAAAAAGAATTAGACATTAAAGATACGGATGCACCTGTGTCAATTAAAATTCTAAACTTGTGATGTTTAACGTTTGCATTTATTATTGGTAGATCGAATATTTTATCTCGAGATTGAATCGGAGAAAACCGCTCCTCTACCGAATGAAAAAAATCTAAATACGGCTTTCTCCATGGGAGTTTAAATTCTGATTTGTGCGAAAACGTTGAAAACCCCTATTCTCAGAATTTGTGTGTGTCGCTCTCACCGAATGCCTGGGGGCTGCGTAATTGTCGCGGAGAGTAGATTCCCTGAAATGTACATGCCTCCCTCCTGCCCTGGGGCTACTTGAAAAAGAATACTCGCTTGCGGCATTTCTCCGGGGGCTGGTAACGGGCAGCGCGTTCGTCCCTCTGTCTCTTCCTACATTCCGCCTGTCTGTGTCCTTGAATACCACAATAGAAGCACTTGAAAACGTTCTCTCTTCTGTTAAAATAGTTCCCACCTGATTTACGAGCTGTAACTGCACTTGCCTCTTGTAGACGGCCGACCCTTAAATTTATTTCTTGTAATCTATCCGCTAATGCTGAAAGAACTGGATTTTCCGTTTGTGCGGACGACAAGCCGGATCTCTCTTCGCTAGCTATTTGGTTTAATTTCATGTTCTGCTCTTCTATCAATGCCACATTGATTGATTCCTCTAAATTCAAAGGATCGCGGGAGAGAACAAATCGGCGTATGTCATTTCTTAAACCACTTATAAACCGAGATTGTAACAATTGGTCATTCGCATTTCTCACCGCGGTATTTTGAGCCGAATTTCCTGACTGGAAAATCTGTGTTCCCAGTTTATTGATGCGTGCTGCAAATTCCTGTACGCTCTCCGAAGGACCCTGGATACACGATGAAAATAATTGGAGACGCGTTGATAAAGGTACAGCTTTTCGAATCTTCCAATAAGAATTCTTGCGATATCGTTATATTCTGTCAATTGACTATGTGTTGGGTCGGATAGAAAAATTCCTCAGCTATTCCCGTTAATTTTAATTTTAGAATTGTTACTTTCTCATCGTTTGACCACTTGCCTAAATTCGCAACATCGTTTATTTTCCCAAGAACCTGCGAATTCCTAACGATTCACCTCCGTCGTACATTGGAATTAGATCAATTAGATTAAATTTCTCGAACGCCGTTTGCGTCAAAAGGGTCTGATTGTCGTGTACGTGGCATATTTGTTAATTATTAGTTAAGACCAAAATTTCTAGCGAATCTAATTCACAACGAAAATCGTTAAATTAAAACAAAATTCAAGCACTCGTGCAAGGCAACAGAAATTCATGAACTCTTAAATTTAAATGAAACTTTTAACTAATCGGCTCTCGCGTAAATACATGCATAGAGAAAAAAAATTCACATCAATATTGAAAGAGAAAAAAAATTAAAGAGCACAAGTACCTGCCTCAATGTTGCACCCCGGACTCTCTGACAAAACTGCAAGAAAAAAATTCACAGTATCAAATTCAAGCAATACATAAAATACACAGTAGCACACGAGATGAAAATTTGTCCTGATGATCCATCAAGAAACGTTTACAAAAAAAAATGTAAAAAAAAATTCTAACTCAAAGGATGTAAAAAAAAATTGTGCAAAGAAAAAAAAATTTTTTTTAAATCCTGGTCACGGCACCATTTTAATGCAACGCCCGGTTAACTTAAGTTAATTTAATTTATTCTTATTATCCATTTTTTAATACCCAGGTTCTAAATTAACATTTGGCGTCACACTATAGCTTAAGTTTAAACATTAATCATTAAGACAAATAAAACGGACACTAAATTAAAAAGCCTTCTTTAAATTAACACTTAATTTATTTACAAAACATTTAAATTACGTTAATTACTAAAGATATACATTATCACTTAACTGAATTAGGATCTGAGAGAGAGAGAATCTTGGTGTGACCATCTCGCGATTCTCAATCGCGGCATTTTGTCAAAGGGTCGTCAGACCAATATCGGTGATAAAATTCGTGTCAGAGAGTGACTAAATTCGTCGTGCAAGCGCTTATATTTCGCGGCGGTTTACTTCTGTATTCTGGAGAGGATTCTTTTTCGAAACACAATCAGCTTTTCTGATTGGTCTGAAGTCAGCGGAGGGATATCTTCTCGCGGTCCATGACTCCCCCAAAACGCGGGAAATTCCCAAAAACATCCCATACCATGATGTATTTATGGGTACATTGCCTTCTTCCAGGCGTGGGAAATGCGTCACCCTTTTCGGTGGGGTGAGAGGCACTCCCAGAAATTCCTCTGCTTGTAAACAACAACAGGGCCGATATACAAATTACTGTTGTAATCCTTATGGAAAGGCGGCCCCCCATCAATTGTAAATAACTGTTTAAAAGAACTGTAATTTTAAACCTCACACAATTAGCATTTAGAATTAATGTTAAATTATGAAAAATAATATAAAATTCCGATGAAGAATAATTGTGTTACTTTTTAACATTTAAAGCGAGAAGACTTCAAAATGTTTTAACCCGGGAGCAGGCGCGTACTCGATACTAACATTAATGGTAGTGCGGGGGGACTCAGTCACCCCAATCATTTGTTTAGAATTATTTTTACTGTACACGATACAAATCGGAATTCTAGTGAATATTTTAATTTATAGAAAGTATACTTACCTTCTTTCAAGGACCATTCAATTCTTTGATGATTTGAGAAAAAATCCAATAAAACTGAACTAAAATGATTCAAAAGTACAAGACCATAATAAAGGACGCAAATCAGACACTTTTCAATCATCCTACAGAAATGTTAAACCAATGAATTCTTTTCCAAATATCGCAAAACTCAATTATTTACAATTTCCCTAAGCGAAAAACAAACGCATAAAAGATGGGAGGGAACTAATATTGATAATAACCATACCATAAGATTGAAGGTCAATCAAATGATTAGCAAACGTACTATGCAGCCTGGCTGAAAACTGAATCATGACTTCCTTTTCTTTTTCTACAACTAATGTACAGTATTTCAATAATAATTACAGTGGTGAATTGTTTATCTTCTTAGAATTTTTCTCAGGGTCTGGGTTTCGTTTTTTCTTTTAACGAGTAATATTTTATGTTAGAACGTAATAAAAAAATCTCTCATTGAGGAAATACAGCAAATAAAACAAAATGTTTTTTTTTTCTTTAATTTGGTTTTGGGATCAAAGATAGCTATTTGATGACGGAAAAAAGCCAGATAATAAACTAAAATTATGTCAGTGTTGTGTGTGTATTTTTTTTTAATTATGGAAGAAAGCATTTTGTTTTACTTCTTTTTCCGGTTATTTTTTTTAAAAAAAATCTTTAAATTTTCGATACGCTCGCGCCCCCCTTTTAGGGTCATCGTGCCCCAACAGGGGGGGGGGCGCCCCACACTTTGAGAAACAATGCAATATTGAGATCAGTGGAAAGATATGCTATTCAGACGTTTGGACTAAATTCATGTGACGTCACGATTACGTGATTCCGTCAACCGGTGAATATGGCGTCGTTTGTTTACTATTGCGTACGATTATTTTGTTCTTAAAGATTTACATTTTACTTTCTAAAATATCTTATTTTGCTGAAATGGTTGCTCGATCAGTTATAGAAAAGATAATTAGAAAGAAAAAAATCATTTTTTAATATCATTATAACAAATCTAAGTGATTTGATAGCATGATGAAGCGTGAGGATTATATACCATCTTCCCAGTGTTTATGTGTTTGACCACTCTTTGAATAATGTTTTCAACACCGTAAGACAAATGAAACTTCTTCAAAAAGGATTTGGAATAGATGTAGACTTACTTCTAAAAGAATGTAAATATTTAAAAGCAAATATTTGTTTATTTTATATCAAGTTACATTGAGAACATATTATGTTTAGTTAACTTAAATTTTACTTATTTTACACATCTTCAGAGTAATTAACAGAGGTACTTCAGCATTTAATTATCTAAAATTACAACGCAAGAATCTGATATGTAACCATACATATATCAAAAAGAAGTATATATTTATAAAACTTATTTTACTTAGTAATTTTACAATATTACAGGGAAAAAGAAAAAATAAAGAAATGGTAAAATATCTTACTTTATTACAGCTCTGTTAATGTTTATACTAGTTGATGAAATAAGAACCACTTTCAAACATTAGAAATCAAAATTATGATTTACCATTCATAAAATTACACATAAAAAAAATTGTGCTACGTTTTAAAAATCTTTATTCGCTGCACTACTTAAGGTAAAATATATGATTAATCGAGAATTGAATTCCAAATATGGTACTAAATTAAGGCATTAAAATTTTTAAATTAGAATGTGTATATAGTAGAATATAAGTTTCTGTCCATATATTAAACATAAAAGTCCTGCTCACTCCTACATGACCAAAATAAAAAGTCATTTATGAATTTATAATTCTTTCAGAAAAAAATAAAAATTGTAATATATTTGCATGGTTTCAACACATATGTTTTTCAGAGTTTGACTGTATGATATAAAAACCTGCCTCACACATATACAAATTTTTTTACTAAATATGTATATGCATTTATTGGTATTTGCACAATTTGTAGATTTATTTTATACTTTTGCAAAAATAAATATCATGATATTATAAGTCCTGAATAAATTTGTTGCATTGAGTTTGTTGCAAATATTGACCTAAGAGTACTTTGATCAATTTTATGATATTTATCGAAGAAAATTGCAGAGAATCTTTTTTCAAAATTATTGTTAAGAGGTTAATTGGTCAAAATCACTGATATTTTTGTGTGACATATGTTTCAAAGACAAATTTTGGGCTCTTGTGTATTATAATGATCAATTTCTTTTTTTAAAAGTATAGTTATATATAAGAGGACACTTTAGATACATATTAGTGATAACAAAATAAAATGCCAATACATTTCTCCAAATCAGTTTTAAGTTTGCATGAAATGGAACTCAAGTGTTTAACAATAAACATAAATATCTGGTTAAGAGACATAACTAGTAGAAATTGTGAATGGAAATTTTATACAACTATTTATTTCCATATTATTGTATTATATTGTATTAAATTGCTTCTATCCTATTTGCAATCCATTGTGTTATAAAAACAAGATTTATTTTCATCAAAGGATAAATATTTATTATTAATCAAAAACTTTCATATTAACTCTATCTAATATGAGATAAACAATAGCTTAAAAAAGTATGCAATTCAATAAGAAAATAAATTGAATTTGTGAAAATTATAGCATTTTTTCTGATGAAATATTCCTTAATATTATACAATTATTTAAAACAAGTTGTTCAACATGTTATAAGCACTTTATACAAAAAAAATTAAACAAAAATATTGAATTTGTAATGTAAATTTTTAATATAGTTCATACTCGCATTAATAATCTGAATTTATGATCCAAGTGTCGCATATCCATGCATAATATTTAGTAGCCGAGATATAAAGGTGAAGTTCATATTAAATTGAATATTTCTTAAAAATTATATATTAATATGATTCATTTCTTTAACTTAATAGGGAAATAGTATTTTCTTTTATTACTTTATACAATCATTTCTAAAAAAATTCCCAAACATTTTTAAAGGATAATTACTAAGTAAATCAGACAGTCAAAGATAGGAATGTTATTTTATTAGAAACATTTTCAAATATCTTTAAATGCTTCATAATATTGTACAAAATATATATGAAGTATTTATACGCAATACATTGTGTAAACAAAAAATTCATTTTCAACAAATAACTGTTCCACAGTGAAATAAAATATTCATTTGAATTTTAAGTGTAGGTAGATAAACTCGAGTAAATATAATATATTTTTTTAGAAAAATGTTATTTACCATTTCTAAATTATGAAGTACTGGGGGAGGGGAAGAAAAATTTCATGCATAACATTATTTATATATATAAATTCACACCTGTGTGAAGAACAGGTTTATCAGCTAGTAGCATATAAGTACAAAGGAAAAAAAATTAAGAACTTCCTATAGTATTGATAAATCAAACCAAAATTACGGGATTATTTCAAATATCTGACACTTATAATGCTTCACATAGAGTGTTTAATGTCCCCATTGGTAAGCCATACTATTATAAAATTTGCAATTCATGAAGTTGTAAAAAAATTCAATTTTCATCACAGGAGACATATATATGAATCATATACTCACATCCTTAATTAACTTTACATGCATAATACTGAGTTTTCAGGAATTAAACTTTTTTAAGGATTTGTGCAAAAAAGGAAAATAGTTAAATCATGGCTAAACAAATACTTCTTAAGTAGCCACTGAGATTTCAAAAAAAAAAAAAAAAAAAAGATGAAAAAAACACTTTTACCAAAAGATAATTCTCTTCATTTTTCTAAAACTTTCATATTAACTAAGGTTTATGTACACAAGCTTCAAGAAATAAACTTTTTTGCAAGTTTGATATGTACTTCAGAAAAATAAGATAATAACATATCAAATTAAATGTAATCATTTCTAAAATTGTTACCCCTTTTGTAATGGTTTAATTCCCCTTAAGAATTTTAATTCAAAGAAAGAAATGACATTAAATTTTAACAGCAAAGAATACTTATAAATAACTTAGAAATCGATAATTTGTGCGTGGAAGGTAAAAATCAAAGAAACATTTCTTTAATTTTTGTAAACATTCCTCCCACAAATTATCATCAAATTGAAAAAATTTTGAATAAATATTTTCTCTTGGCTTTGAATTATTAATTAAATTACAAACAGACATTTTTTATATTATTCATACCTAACTGGCACACTGTGGCGTATAATAATAGGTGTAAACTCTTTTTAATGAAATGATATCAATGTTATTCGATAATCATACAATTTTAAAAAAGTAGTTTTAATTCTATACTGTCAACCATTCTTGCGCAAAACTATATAATAAATAACTTTTAAATTAATTAAGAACTAAAATAACTAAGAGCCATATACCTAAGTGTACCAAGAACTATAAATATATGCTAGGATGCAACCGAACTAGGATAAATAAATATGCCAGCTAACGCTAGTCGAAGTAGATAATTACCTAATTATATAAATGAATTAGAATAAAACAAAAATTATATAAAAGAGTTGTTAAGATTATTTCCTAACAAATATATATTCTAAAATAATACAAAAAATACAATGATATCATATGTTTTTAATTAGATAAAATTAAGATACAAAAACGACGTCAACAAACGTATATGAAACCAGTGCTATGAAATCGCACGTGCTGTTTATTGACGTTAGAATCACGTGATTGCTGACTGGCGTCAGTCTGTCCATGAAGTTACTCCATTGAATATTGTAAATTTTTCCGCAGAGAGCTACATAGAAAATTTCTCTAGCGACTGTGGCATAGGGTTATTTCAGGCGAACTATGAGTGCTTTTATTATACTGAGCAGCAGTTGAAGGTGGCATGAATATAGATATTTTGGCTTGAGGGAGGATTCCAGGAGTTGAGTCTTACATTGAGGTACCCAATAACGAGGTAGTAATCTAGTTTGCTGAAGAATGTTTCAATATCTAGGGCAGGGGCTTCGAAGCCTTTTCCAATATGAAATCCATTAAAAAATTTTCGTAGACCTCTCTTCCCCCTTTTGCTTTTCTGTGTAGTAAATAGCATACAATATTAACTTTACACATACAGCCCCATTAAAAATAAGAATTTAAATAAAAATATGATCAGGAAATAAATAGCAATGGCTGATTATATTTGTTTTATTTTTATACTATAATTTTTCAATTTTACAAACATAAATAAGATTTCAGAAACATATCGTAATTCAATAGTCTGATTTCAGTTAATATGGTGTAGCTCTACTTGATGTATTAATACATTTTTTGTAAACATTTGGATTGAAATTTGCTGTATAGAAGAACAATCCCGAAGAGTTGAGATATATGAACCTGTTATAGAATACTTAAATGTATTTTTTGACGATAAATTATTACCTGAATATAAGAAAAAAGCTACATAATAACTAAAGGACATTTACAAAGACGGTATTGAATCTTTTAATTTTGTTAATGAATTGGATATGTTTTTATCATCTTAAAAAGAAAAAGATTCAGTAAAAGCCCCCTAGAAATGTATCGAGTTGTAAAAGAAATAGCTTTGACTTTCCCTGATGTAGAGATACTCTTTTGAAAATATTTTTAACAATACCTTATCAAATGCATCAGGTGAGAGATCTTTTTCAGTTTTAAAGCACGTTAAAAATTATTTAATAGACACTATGGGAGGAGACATATAAATTGAACTTGGCCTTATTAAATACATATAACAAGATATTTTTTGGATAAAGTAAAGGGTGTTTTTTTAGAGGTATAGAACTTTAAATTGCAATAAAACAACGATGTATTATTTGATTGACATGAATTTTTTTTATTCGAAAGATAATCTTGTGGCATTACATTTTAAATATGATTTCTGGCATATGACTGCCATGGCTGGCTCTGATGTAGTCCAATTTTCGATTACTTTTTCCAACATTTGTGGCCGTATATCGGCAATAACACGGCGAATGTTGTCTTCCAAATGGTCAAGCGTTTGTGGCTTATCCGCATAGACCGATGACTTTACATAGCCCCGCAGAAAATAGTCTAGCGGTGTTAAATCTCAAGATCTTGGAAGCCAATTCACAGGTCCAAAACGTGAAATTAGGCGGTCACCAAACGTGTCTTTCAATAAATTGATTGTGGCACGAGCTGTGTGATATCTTGCACCGTCTTGTTGGAACCACAGCTCCTGGACATCATGATTGTTCAATTCAGGAATGAAAAAGATAGTAATCATGGCTCTATACCGATCATCATTGACTGTAACGTTGTGGCCTTCATCGTTTTTGAAGAAGGATTCCACCAGCCCATAAAGCGCACCAAACAGTCAGTTTTTCTGGATGTAACGGTGTTTCGACATACACTTGTGGATTAGCTTCACTCCAAATGCGGCAGTTTTGTTTGTTGACGTAGCCATTCAACCAGAAGTGCGCTTCATCGCTAAACAAAATTCGCTTATGAAAATCGAGAGCAACGGCAATCTCGTTTTGGGCCCATTCGACGAATCTACGCCTTGCTTGATGATCGTTTTGATGAATTGCCAAACCAAACTGAGAATAAATCACTTGACAGCTGTTAAATCGGTCGCCATCTTGGAAAGTAATGCCAACTTAAACTTTTGTACCTGGAAAAAAAACACTCTTTATAAACGGCAAAAATAGGTGAATTTTTCCAAAAAGAAATCAAGACGTAAAGGTATATTGCAAAATATTAAGCTCTTTTGTAAGGTTTTATTTATTTATTTTTTTAGATACAGTTAAAGCTTTTTTCTTGAGCTGTTGAGTTTTATTATTCGCTATTCATTTTACTTTGATAATTTAAGGTCAGTGAATCTTTTCACTATTTTAGTTTTTCGAATCTTTAGCCCATGGGCCTCAAACCTTTTACCGCCAGGGATCTCCGACTAGCTTAATCCATCTCTGCCCACTGTTGAAAATTACAAGCTTCGTAGTATTCATTAATACTTAGTCACTTTAACGTAGTATTCATTGATACCTTTTAACGTAGTTTAAATAAAAACTAAGAATAATAAAACAATTTTGTAAAACCATTATAGCATTTAAAATTAAAATGGAATGGGCGAAAAAGCACCGCAGAATTTCTCCAAAACGAAAGAAGCTGTTAGTGGTGGGCAAGTACGAAAAGTTTATCCACACTGCTATTGGTCTCCTTTGGCACCTAACACACAAGGGGAGGAGCGATAAATAAGTTGTGAAGCCCAACCATCTACGTTAGAGAAGAACGAATGCAGCTCGCTAGCAAATAATGTAACGCGGTGATGCGAGAAATTTAAAATTTAAATTTAAATTCAATTTAGATCCTATAATGTGTTTGCGTACTAACAATAAAAAAATTGAGAGAATTTGGCTGCCTATTAGAAAAACAGAAATAGAAGCTTTATGCCATGAATGAACAGTGTCGCCATCTATATCAAAGAACATGAACTAGAGCAAGCTACAAGTTATTAAAAAATTTTAAATTTAGGGATAAGGGTGAGTGTAAAATTGGTTTCAAGACAATCTATACCAGCACCCCACCCCTACAACTTCTTAGCACTCTGAGACCTACCTCTTACGTTCAAGTAAAGTACCAATCCAGTATTCTCATATTGTTATAAATGTACCATTACGTACACACAAATTGTTTTGTAGAAAATAACAAAAATACCTTTTCCCATATAATGAATTCTTTTATTTATTTTTTAAAAATAATATGTGGAAGAATTTTTTCTTTGTTTCTAACAAAAAATGTGTAGATAGTTATCCGAAGTTAGTTTAAAGCTAACGTAGCTAAGAGATCCGGGTCACATGGGGCCCTACAAAGAAATAAATAAAATTGGAAACATTTAAATTCGCGTTGAAATACTATTAATATAATACCAGAAAAATACATTTTTAACTCTCTATTCATTTATATGCAATAATTTTTTTTAATTAAAGAGTTCTTTTTTTCGATACAAGATTTGTATAAAATGACTTTTAAATAATTTTATAATTTTTTTCCTGTTCATATAAAAACCTGACACTTTGATAGATTGGTAAAATATTTATTTCTGTATCGGATATTGTTTTTAGACATAGATGTCTTAGTATGTTTACCTCTCAATAACTTGTCTCTTTTTATGTGATGTTGTTGACGCGCATTTCTTCTCGCCATGCACCACATATAACTAGAATTCCATATAGCATTAAGTCTAAACCAGAGTACTCAACCTTTTTTCCCGTCGTGCCGCATACACATGACAGGCATTTTACGCGGGCCGCGGATAATTGAAAAAACACACTATAAGACCAACGCAACATTGGACGAAGCAAAATTGATCAAAATATTAGATTCATTTTTGGCTTTTATTTTAATACCATATAACTTTTCGATCAAACATACACATAAAAATATTTATTTTTATGCATTTTTTACTGAGTTATGAGGTAATTTTTATTTCCTCTCATCTATGACCTAGCCTTTTGCTTACATTCTACTATTAAAAAAACAAATTCATAGCAAAATTGCTATACTTGATTGATTGATTGATAGAATTTCCCGCTGAATTTTTCGTACATTGTTCTCCAGAAATTTGAATTTCTTGGTGCAATGGGCCATGACCAGGCCACTCAGAAAAGGCCGGTGGGCCACATGCGTCCCGCGGGCTAAAGGTTGAGTATCACTAGTCTAAACTAATCAATTTAACCAAATAAAATTACAGGTAATTGATCTAATAAGTTATTTGATTTTTTTTATTATGGTCGCATTTTAAAAGCAATGCGAGGGCGAAGGGTATCGGAACTTTGAACGACGGTCAAGTGAGGAGTTCGACACACACACACCTGAGCTGCTACTCCATTCTTAAAACTTCCATGCCACACCGTGAAGACACTGAACCTTACATCAGTGCCTCTATACCAATAGTCTTCGAACTGTGTTCCACGAGGCATACCTAGGGGCTCCTAGAACCACAAAAAAAATCAAAAAGAAAATTATAAATATGTGAACAAAATGAGTTCTCGTTCTCTATGAAGTTCGTATAACCACAAATATCCAAAGCTCTTTCCGATCATTAAAATGGCAAATTTTATTTATACAAACTAACTTTTATTTTGTAATTTTGGTAACTTTTACTATAATGTAATAAAAGAATATTAAAACAGTTTCTTTTTACAAAAAATATTAAACTGTCTACCATCCCGGGCTCCTCAAAATAATTTTATACTCGTTAGTACAATGCTTTGCAAAACTAAATCGTTTTTTAATGGAAAAGGCACAATTTTTTTTTAAATTGTGGAAAATTATCTATGATGAAGGAGAGCTAATAAAACTTATCAACGTATCACCAGATTCGACGTTAAAATCTAAATTTAAGCTAGAACAGCTCCTATATTTCAGGATGCAAATCAAGCAAAATGCACTAGATTCCTCACACAGTTATAAACATTTTAATGCTGCTCTGAACAATGTATTTAAATGAAAAAAGTTTCTCAACGTGAGTGGTTACACAAAAACGAAATGTGAAGACAAATTAAATTCAAAACAGGAGATGCGACGGCAGAAAATTTTAACAAACCTGGACTTTAAGGTATCCGACTACGTTCGGAACCGGGATTTTAAAAAAGTATATAAATGGATAATTTTCATGATATATAGTGTCACTTGATTCGAATAGATGTATAAAATTGTTTGAAGGACATTTTGACAAAAAAAATTCATTTAAATACAATATTTCGGCAAAAAATTAACTTAGAATAACCTTTTTTCAAAATGTTCTCCTTTTGTGAAAAATACTTCTATCATAATAATATTTTGCCTCTATATAGCTCAGACCTCTGTACCAAGGCTCAACTATGATTTTTGAAAAATTCACGTTATTTTCAGAGTTACAACCATTTAAAATAATTATTGGCGTTTTTTTCTCAAAAATTTCTCCCCTCTGTTGTCGTAAAACATGGATAAATCCATTTCTAAGTTGTATATTTCAAGAACTCTAGTTGAGCCTCTGTACAAAGGTCTGAGCTATATACAGGCAAAATATTATTGTAATAGAAGCATTTTTCACAAAAGAAGAATATTTTGAAAATGGGTTATTCTATGTTCATTTTTTGTCAAAATATTGTACTTAAATAATTTTTTATTGTAATGCACTTCTTAAAACAATTTTATATACATTTTCTAATCTTAGTGACACTAAATATCATAAATATTATCCATTTATACGCTTTTGCAAAATCACGGTTTCGAGCGTAGTCGGATACCTTAACAGAGTTGGTGTAAAAACGCAAGCACATATGCCAGTCTCTAAATATAATACATGGCTAAGTTTATAACACTTTGAAATTAAATTACCGTAAAATCAGGCGCTTAATGCGCAACTATACTTTCAAGCTGCAATTTTTAGTTCTTAGGCATATTACCTGTATAACTGGCAACCGCTTTATTACAAAGAAACCTGAAATGCACGTGTGCAGTATTTTTACGTCTTGAAGTCATTTATTAGAGGTATTATTCCAAATTTAGGAAGGAAAAAGTATACTTTTAGAGCTAGATCCCTGTAAGCTCACAAGGAATGTCATTTCTCTTAAAGAAACAGTAGGTATTTCGATATACGTAGAAATCTCATTTTTTTCTATGCTCATCTTTTTTTCCATTTTTAAAGATCTCATTTTTATACCCGGCGTATAACGCGCCCCCCGTAAATTTCGATCTTACTTTTTGTGCTAAAAGTACACGTTAAACGCCGGATTCAACGGTAATATTATTAATGAATAAATTTATTTAACTATATATTTAAATTACATTAAATATTTTAATAACAAATAGAATACTTTTTTTGTCTTAAAATAAAGTGTTCAGATAACGATTTAATCTGTTTTAAATATTACTTTAAGATATATATTTTTCTAAGTGTGCATAAGAGTGTGTGTGTGTGGGGGGGTGGGTGGGCTCCCCCAAAACATCTCATAAATCTAAGGGTTCTGTGAGTCGAAAATGTTTGAAGACCGCTGCTCTATACGATAGACATCCAATGGCGCAAGGGCAAGAAATCTCAATTCATCGACCAGACATTCGTGACCATGACCACTTAGCTACCGTTGCCACAAAGATATAACAAAAACATGATGTGTGTGGTTTAATATTCACAAACTAAAATATAAATTGCTCCAGCTATAACTAACAGACCTCCACATCTCTTCAGGAAAGTCTAACATATTAAGGAAGCGTTTTATTAAATGTCTGTAGCATAATTTTTCTGTAATACAAATTCAATAAGAGCGTAGTAATTTCTTAAGTTTATTGCGTAATTTAAAGTATTCGTCGTTATCAATGGCGCACACAGGAATTTTTCAAGGGGGGAGGTCCGGCGTCGAAAGTTCACCATTCTTGTATCATGCTCCTTTTGATTTTGTCAATTTTCGGAACAAAACATAGTAAAAAACTAATTTTTGAATAAATAATTAGCATTAATTAATAAAATTAATCATTAATAACAAGTAATTAATTAAATTTTACGTACTATATACTCAGAATTATAATCAATCGGAAAAAAATCAAGGGCTTTGGGGGGTCCGGACCCCCAGGCCCCCTTTGTGTGCGCTACTGGTCGCTATCTGTTTACATTTATAAACAGGCAGATCTATCATCTACCATGTATAATGTATGGCAGCAAATCTAGTAACAATAGCTACAAAAAAAAAATAGTCAGTGGATAAAATATTATCCAAAGGAAACTTAGGAATGACTAAAGTTTGATTCTAATCAATGGGCACGGAAACAAATTAAGAACAATGCGTCTAAATTTTAAATATTAAGGTTTATTTTAAAGAAAAACAGTTAGTATACAGTTAGCAACCACTCGGACATGACTTCACTCCGTCGTACCCAAAGACCGAATGGTGAAACTTCACACTCCACATTCCAAGGGGAGGGGGAACTACCCATCCCGTTTAGCAGGTATTAATGGACCTTTCCATTCCTACACCTCCCCCCCTTAAAAAGCTCATCCGTCATTCCAGGATGATCAGCTGAAAAGAAACTATAAAAAAAACACAATGGCAAGAACGAGATAACGAGAGAAATTTTCTTTTCAGGTGTCACGTGAAAAGAGCTTTTGCTAATACAACTCCCACAAAAATAGTTTTGCAAATCACATTAATATGCTAGAAAATTAATATCTATACAAGATACAACCACAAATAATACTCAAAAAATATTAAAATATAAAAGACAAGTTACTAAAAATATAGCACAAAATCTAAAATAATTATACAACATGTACTAGCAAAACATGTTTAGAAGCCAAAGTTTTAATCTTTAGCAGTTTTCAGAAATTATGGTACTGAAAAAACGTTAAGTATATATATAATCATTGGCATAAATCTTATCTATTTAACAGGAGCAGGCAACCTGGATAATTCATTACTTTTACATGCTTAAACCTCCAGCCAAACGTTAATTTCTATATTGCGCCAGATTACCCATTTAAAAAAAATTCTCTTTCTTTTTCTTCCAATTTCTAAGTAGAATGAAAGCAAAAAAAAAATCCTTTTCAATCCCAAAAACGACAAAAAGCAACCAATGCATGTTATTGTCCATAGAATATCCACGCGAACCTTAAATACTTCCAATCCTGCTTTCAACTCCAATTTAACAATACCTGTTATGAGATCACGACAACATTGCACCATGGTTGAGTCAATAAAATTGGAAATAAATTCCTTACGGAGCCGACCACGCCTATTACTATACAAGATTCTATTTTTAAATACACAAGTATATATAAAGGCAACCTCTCTCTTGCTTTCTTTTATACCTTGTCCATTTGTTTGGACATTCGATCCATTTATTTTTACTGCAACCAAATCTCCGTTTGGAACATTCATTAAAGACTGTGTGTAAGTCTCAGGGAGTAGATCGGTAACCACTTCTTGGCTGCAAACTGATTCCGAATTTACTGAATTAATAATTCCTTCTTCCCCTGAAGGCTCTCGAAGTATCGTAGGATTGCGAACCATTTGCGAGTTTTCTATTAATCCTTCATAATCAGAGGAACAGATTAGCATGTCGTTAACCAAATTTTTAGAGACAGGCACAACACCGTGCCTCAGGTCATTCAATTCCATGTTGGAACATTTCAATTCACCAATTTCACATGCTCCCAAAATGCAGACGTAATATGAATTGTCCTTTTATAATCGACGCTTTGTCCTTCAACAACATCTGCTGTTACCACAGGTATCTGGGCACCTGTGTCTATGGCAGCATTCAAAATTCCTTGCTCACCCTTGACCTTGACGTGAACAACCTTTAAATCGCCCATTCCCTTCTCTTCCTTGATAGGAGTAGTTACTGGTATCGTAGCTTCAGCCATCAACACAGCAGATGTTTCCCTCATATGTTCCTCGGCCCTACCGACACTAATTCGGTAATTTGAAGATGTCTTCTTACGATCTTCTGCACAACTCGTCCGCTTAACATTCGACCGAATACTTTCGATCTCTAACCGCAGTTCATTCAATTCTGATTCCCAGCGCAGCTGCTGCATTGCGTGCTGCCTGGCAATTTTTTCCTCTGTTTCCCTTTCAACGCGTTCCTCTGAAATAACGGATAACTGAGCTCTAACGAACTCTTCTTCGTAATCTTTGCTACCGATTACGATATTCTTTAAATCTATAATCGTCATTTTACCTGATACCTTCTGACCTAACTCCTCAGCCAACGAAACTAAATCCTGCTTCTTAGCTTTCTCCAAAAATGCCATTTGAAATTTTTTTTCCCAATATACCGCAACTAAACAAATAATCAAATGAAAATAACACCAAAAGGGATTGCCAAAAATTTAATACCACAAATATATCTTTGTTTAAGACACACAACAATAAGCATCCGCTACACTAACACAACAATCAATGAATTAGGAGGAATTCCAGAATAATGTATTATATATTTCGCAACATACCAAGTGTACTTAAATAACTAACAAAATAATTACTTAATATATTACTGATACACAATAATCACTTAACATATTACTGATACACAATAATCACTTAAAATATTACTGATACACAATAATCACTTAAAATATTACACACTGATACACAATACTCACTTAAAATATTACTGATACACAACACTCACTTAAAATATTACTGATACACAATACTCACTTAAAATATTACACTGATACACAATACTCACTTAAAATATTTTTTTCCAATTAATCGAAAAATACTATGCGTACATAAACACAAAATAATTTCATTGACATGAAATAAGTATTATTCTTTAGCATTAATTTTTCAATAAACTCAATTGCTATTCACTGACGTGAATTTGTTATTGTGCATTACAAAAATAAATAAATACAATAGTAGGTAGAAAAAGCCGATTCTGCTGTAAAGGCGGTGCAGGCGGTGCAGGCGGTTGCAGGCGGTGCAGGCGGTTGCAGGCGGTTGCAGGCGGTTGCAGGCGGTTGCAGGCGGTTGCAGGCGGTTGCAGGCGGTTGCAGGCGGTTGTAGGCGGTCGTAGGCGGTTGTAGGCGGTTGCAGGCGGTTGCAGGCGGTCGACGGCAGTGCAGAGTTGAGTTGTTTCGTTCCTACTGACGAGTTGAGTTGTTTTCTCCTGTTGAGTTGAGTTGTTTCGTTCCTACTGACGAGTTGAGTTGTTTCGTTCCTGCTGCCGAGTTGAGTTGTTTTCTCCTGTTGAGTTGTTTCGTTCATGTTACCGAGTTGAGTTGTTTTCTCCTGTTGAGTTGTTTCGTTCCTACTGACGAGTTGAGTTATTTTTCTCCTGCATTGGCTTTGATTTTCGAGCTGAGGGGGCGAGTTGAATTGTTTTGTTTTCTACAGCTAAGTTGAGTTGTTTTTAAAAAATGTGCACAAAAAATGGAAGTATGGGAATGTTAAACGTGCTCATGGCGCCACCTATTGATTAAAATGTACACTAATTATAGATTTTAAAATGATGGAAGTAAATAACGCTCAAATAAAAAAAAAAAAAATCCAGATTCAAACTCACGGCCTCAGATCAAAATGTCTCCACAGGTCAATAGTTTTTCAGTTACGCTAACCAATATCCTATGAAGGCATACAGACTTGAAGAAAACTTATGTTTATAATCTCATGAATTTAATTTTGCAGGCGAAGGAGTAGTTAAAATATACCGGTTCTGAAACTGTGAAGCCGGTGGCGCCAGGAGGTTGAGGCGCATGCAAACAAAAGAGGGTGGAAGTCCCCCCCCGGATCTGAACCGGGAAGATGGTTTGTGATTGATAAGGGTTTCGGGGATCTGTACTGATAAGAAATGCACGCTTTTAGCGATAACGAGTTATATTCTGATATAGTTTTAATTAAATGATTATGATTTTTTTAATTACGTCATTGGAAGCAAATTTTAACTGGGATAAAGAGTCAAATTTTTCTGTACATATGATTATTTTTATATAATTCCGTATAAATCTATTTCTGAAAATCATGATATACGTGTTGAATGATTATTTGTTATATTTGAAATTTGATGCTTTGTGCTTGTGATTTCTGAAACAGAGGATTGAAAATTAGGCAAACGAAAGGGAGTGGAAATTCCCCCGGGTCTGAACCGGGAGGATGGTACCCCCTCCGCTCTGATAATGGTTTCGGGGCTCTGTAAATGGGTACTAGAAATGCATGTTTTTAGAGATAACAATTTATATTCTTATATAGTTTTAACTAAATGGGTAGAATTCTGATTTGTTTTTAAGTACGTCATTGGAAGCAAATTTTAATTAGGATAAAGGGTCAAACTTTTCTGTACATATAAATATTTGTATATAATTCTGATAAAGTCTATTTCTGAAAATTATGATATACGTGTTGAATTATTGTTTATTACATTTCAAATTTGATACTTTGTGCATAACTAAAATATATTTTTCATTGATTTTGCATGTATTTTTTTTTTTATAATTCTGAGATAACTTAAAAATACTATGCTTATATAAAGTAAAAGTTCTGCATATGTTTTTTCGTTTGCAAAGTAGTTTCCTTACATGAAACATCCCTTTCCTATGATAATATATGCGGACCTTGTAATTCTGGTAAAACTTTCTTTGTTAGACGAATCTTAGAAATAAAATTAATTAATTCTTTTCCTCCCAAAATTATTTGGCGTTATGGAATTTATCCAAAATTGTTTGATAAGATGTCTGACATAGAATTTCATGAAGGCATGCTTTTCGATGTAGAAGATATTACTAATGCTTTCGTAATAATAGATGACTTAATGAATGAAGTAGGAGATGACAAAAGAACTTTCAAACTTGTTCACGAAAGGAAGCCATCATAGAGATATTTCCGTAATATTTATTTTACAAAATATTTTTTGCAATGAAAAACAAATTATAGGAATATTTTTTTAAATACTTCCTACCTAAGTTGTTTTAAAAATGTTAGAGACAAGCAATAGATCTCTTGTCTAGCAAGACAAATGTATCCATCTCAATATCGAAATTTATGATTGGAAAACTATACGAAATACAAATGCTGCAAATTTGACTATCCACTTTGTGAGAGATAGAAAAATAAAACCTTTCGTTCGAATCATTTAATGAATTTTTCAAAAGAAAAAAATTTTGATAGAGTTTTGTTACGAATAAATATCTCAGAACAAAAACATTGTATGCAAAACCTTTGTCATGGATAGAATATTAAGTGTGGTTTGTGTTCTTCAACATTTGTTTTTAATTTTTAGTCTGTTTCCCTTCTTGTTCCTTACACTTAAATATATTAATATGAGTAAAGTAATTAAAAAGTTGAAAAAATATTGAAAAAAAGTTGAAAAGTATTGAAAAAGATGAAAAATATTGAAATATTTAGAATATTGTTGGTGGACTTGAGTATTTAAGTTAAGAGCACACAATATAGAGTGATAAAATTTCTTTTTTTTCATATTAATCTTAAAATAATAATAACTTTATAAATTTAAATATATGGTAAACTTATAAAAAATTCAAAGCAAAATCTTATTCATCTTATAATAATAATAATACAAACACAAAATATATGAGAACAAAAAATATTGTATTTATTCACCTTCTAAAATTTATTCTTACATTATATCATTTCTTAAAATATTGATACAATCTGAAATCTTTCTGTTTGCTACGAACAAATTCATATAAAATATAATTCATTGAAAAGCCTTTACTGATTTTCAACAAGAAAAATATAAAATAATGACCACATAGAAATAAGGAATATCCCTTGGTTAATCCATTTCTCAATAAATAAAGTCCTTCAGATCTCAACAATTTTCCTTTTATAAAACAATGTGCTAACAGAAAACTTAATTTAATCTTATATTTTTTAAAATGTATTATATGAGAAGCATTGAAATAAGTAACATCATTCAATATGAATAATAAATACATTCGACAGGTATATGCATAAAATGAAGAGGAAACATTTACATTCTTAAACAAGAAAGAATAAGATATATACAGAAATCAATATTTATAAAAAAGAAACTATTTAATTAAATTCTCATTTATATAAAATATTAGTTTTCATTTATATGGCAGTCACCGAAAGCTAAAGTTGTAATACCATCTTCAAGAATATAGCTTATCGAAGGGGCAAAGTGAATTTTTTTTTTACTTTTTACAGAATGTATTTGATGTATAGAACTGTTAATGGGTTTAAACTCTTCACGACTTCTATACTTATTTATGAGGCAATTTTTATAGTCTTCATGAGAAATTTTACTTTTAAAATAGATATATGTATCTCTTTTGCTGTATTTTTTTCTAAAGTTAATGTTTTTATGCTGTACATTTTTGCATTGAGACCTACGAACTCAGTTGCTACCATACCATTTAACTCATCTGTCATTTTTCCGAGAACATTATTAGTTAAAGGATTATAAAGAAAATGATTTGGAAGCAAATATATGGGTCATTTCAATAAAAAGAAGTGAGTTTTCTTTGAATAGATACAAGGTCGTTATTAATTATTTTATAAGCATGAAATGCTGGAGATGCTATGAATTTCTTAGCTCTTTTCTCTCTATTCACTAGATAAATCTTAACTTTTTGCGTAAATTTTTCATTGTTTTACCAAACACGGCATTGTTTAAAAGTTTAAAGAGATCTTTTTCAAAATTGTTGTTTGCTCGTTTTCGATGTTCAGTATTAAAATCTATATAATTTTTTAACCGAGGACTTGGTTTGAATTTTACAAATTGGTGTATTTTTTTTTTTAATTTTTAAACCTAATTGTACATATAATTTCAAATTTCTATAATGAACATATTTAGTTTTATTTCTGAAGTTAGGAGCCAATTTTTCCACAGACTTCGATTCTAAAATACTGAATTCTTTAGCAATATTTTTAGTATAGGAGGAACATTCAGAGACACTTTAACTTTTTCTGGAGCTAATGGATAGCAGTTATGCAAATCGTGCAATTAATCTGGATATTCTAACTTAAAATATACAACTTATATCCGAATCGTCTGGTACATCCATGAAGTTAACGTATTCATCAGTCCAGGAAAAGTCGTGTGTAGACAAATTTTGCGACATTGCTCAACCATATAGATTGTTTGCATCTAAATATATAATGTAACTACTAGGTAGGCTTGAATCATAGGTTGATAAATACACATTGTTAGCCTTAGCGTAGCGATGACCAATCATCGCAACACCTCCGCGAATTCCTTTTTCGATGAATAAAGGCAAGTCTGTATCCGTTAAAAGCTCCAATCGTACTTTTGTCATTTTATGCTTGCCATTCCAAACCAGGAACCATATATGTATTACATGGATCAATTTTGTAGTAATTCTGGCACAGAGTTCTAAAGTTTTCAAATATATCTGAAAATAATACGTCTACGGTTACACACAAATCACGATAATCTCCCAATGTGCGCAGTTGAAACATGTTTCATCTATGGTGAGCATATTCGTAGTCTTCTCTGGATACATTTTTATTTGTTAGACTGTTGAAAAAAAAGCTGATTGAGGAGGGAGCTGCGTTTCATAAAATTTAGAAAAGGAATCAAAATATTCATATGGATAGCAACCCTTTCTAGTTATAAGTTATGCATTACTTGCAAAATACCTATCCCAAAGATGAAATTTACAAGGCTTTAAAGTTGGGCAAGTTTCTCTAGAGAAGTATTTAAAAATTGAAAAGAGTCAATGAAACGTAATGACCTCAGAGTAAAAAAAAAAAAATTCACTATGTCGGGAATGCATTGAAAAAGAAATCGAAACTTTTAGTTGATTTTTTAAAATCAAAATTCAATTTAATTATGTCAAATGATCCAAATGAAGCACGAGGAAGTACGGAATAACGCTTGAAGGAGTTTTTTTTTTTGTAAAAATTTAAATAACATTTTGAATCTAAAGGACTTATAACCTATTTCAGCTACCATAAACCTATTGTTTTCTTCTTAGAATACAATTAATTCCCAAATATGATTGTATATTTCGCACAAAAACATTCCTTTATGAGTACAGACATATGAACAAATAATTTTATAGGGCGATACTAACATCTCCTGGTTTTTTATTCACTTAACTGACCTCAGAAATAACATTACAAAATTTGAAGTTATCACTTCTAACGTGTGGTCATAAGCACACACACGATCTTTTTTTAATCGAAGTTTTCTGTTTTTACCCTCGATTATCGAATTTCAAGGATAAATACATTTTTACCAATCAAATTTAATTATTTACATTGAATTGTTAAGATATTATAGTGGGAATGCGTTTTAAACATAGCAAAATGTATTAAAAATAAAAACTTTCAGAGAAATATTTAAAAATTAATAGTAAGTAATAGTATAATAAAGAGTATGGTCAAATCTCAGGGATTTGTATTTTAGAGTTAAATAAATTAATTACCATAAAATTAATTAGCTTCATTAATGTAAGTAAAGATAAATACTAGAAGAGTAAAGTATATAAAACAGATACAAGTATATAAAAGAAAAATAAATACAAGTAAATTAATACTAACCTGTATTACAAAGGCATAAATGTCGTTTACCATTGGATTTAGTCTCACTTGTTACAAAACTTAAAGATTTTAGGCATTTTTCTAAATTTTTCGATATTTCGAATTCTTTTACGACGTTTTCAAATGGTACGATGTTTATATATTTAAGAAAATTGTTTCGGATAACTTTTAAAAGTTCCATCTAAGAAAATGGTCTTTCTATTTTCCAAAAGTTACAGAGACTCTTCTCCAAATACTAAAATCCTGTTATCTTGATCATTTCGAAAGTCTAAACCAGTGGCCTTTTTTTCAAACTATATTCCATGGAACCCTGAGGTTCCATGAGGCGTACCCAAGAGTTCCACGAGTCACAATAAAAAAATTCAAAAGAAACTTATAAATGTATATCAAAAATGGATCCACGTTCTGTATGAAGTTTCTATACCCACAAGAATTTAAAGCTTAACCCTGTCTTTAAGAAATTAAAAGTTTTTTTTTTTTTTTTTAATACACAACAATTTTATTTTGCAATACTTTTTAAACATTTATTATAATTTAATAAAGAATATAAAACGCTAAAAGAAATCTTTATATGTATTACCTACTGCAATTTTAATATTTTATTGTTTGCTATACGGGTTTTTTAATCGTTAGTACAATGTCTTGCAAAACTAAATGCACATTTTTATATTTGTTAGAAAAACCTACAATAAAAGAGAATGAACAAATTATTGATATATCAACAGATTCGATGTAAAAAATCTAAATTAAAGCAAGAACATCTCCTTAATTTTATGTTGCAAATTCATGTAAACTACACAATATTTCTCACACAGTTATAAACATTTTGATGTCAATTGGGTAGTGGATGGACAATACTCGAAAAAAAAAAAAAAACAGAAAAACTTCGGTTAAAAATCGTGTGTGTGCTTATGACCACACGTTAGAAGTGATAACTTCAAATTTTGTAATGTTATTTCTGAGGTCAGTTAAGTGAATAAAAAACCAGGAGATGTTAGTATCGCCCTATAAAATTATTTGTTCATATGTCTGTACTCATAAAGGAATGTTTTTGTGCGAAATATACAATCATATTTGGGAATTAATTGTATTCTAAGAAGAAAACAATAGGTTTATGGTAGCTGAAATAGGTTATAAGTCCTTTAGATTCAAAATGTTATTTAAATTTTTACAAAAAAAAAAAAAACTCCTTCAAGCGTTATTCCGTACTTCCTCGTGCTTCATTTGGATCATTTGACATAATTAAATTGAATTTTGATTTTAAAAAATCAACTAAAAGTTTCGATTTCTTTTTTCAATGCATTCCCGACATAGTGAATTTTTTTTTTTTACTCTGAGGTCATTACGTTTCATTGACTCTTTTCAATTTTTAAATACTTCTCTAGAGAAACTTGCCCAACTTTAAAGCCTTGTAAATTTCATCTTTGGGATAGGTATTTTGCAAGTAATGCATAACTTATAACTAGAAAGGGTTGCTATCCATATGAATATTTTGATTCCTTTTCTAAATTTTATGAAACGCAGCTCCCTCCTCAATCAGCTTTTTTCAACAGTCTAACAAATAAAAATGTATCCAGAGAAGACTACGAATATGCTCACCATAGATGAAACATGTTTCAACTGCGCACATTGGGAGATTATCGTGATTTGTGTGTAACCGTAGACGTATTATTTTCAGATATATTTGAAAACTTTAGAACTCTGTGCCAGAATTACTACAAAATTGATCCATGTAATACATATATGGTTCCTGGTTTGGAATGGCAAGCATAAAATGACAAAAGTACGATTGGAGCTTTTAACGGATACAGACTTGCCTTTATTCATCGAAAAAGGAATTCGCGGAGGTGTTGAGATGATTGGTCATCGCTACGCTAAGGCTAACAATGTGTATTTATCAACCTATGATTCAAGTCTACCTAGTAGTTACATTATATATTTAGATGCAAACAATCTATATGGTTGAGCAATGTCGCAAAATTTGTCTACACACGACTTTTCCTGGACTGATGAATACGTTAACTTCATGGATGTACCAGACGATTCGGATATAAGTTGTATATTTTAAGTTAGAATATCCAGATTAATTGCACGATTTGCATAACTGCTATCCATTAGCTCCAGAAAAAGTTAAAGTGTCTCTGAATGTTCCTCCTATACTAAAAATATTGCTAAAGAATTCAGTATTTTAGAATCGAAGTCTGTGGAAAAATTGGCTCCTAACTTCAGAAATAAAACTAAATATATTCATTATAGAAATTTGAAATTATATGTACAATTAGGTTTAAAAATTAAAAAAAAAAAAAATACACCAATTTGTAAAATTCAAACCAAGTCCTCGGTTAAAAATTATATAGATTTTAATACTGAACATCGAAAACGAGCAAACAACAATTTTGAAAAAGATCTCTTTAAACTTTTAAACAATGCCGTGTTTGGTAAAACAATGAAAAATTTACGCAAAAAGTTAAGATTTATCTAGTGAATAGAGAGAAAAGAGCTAAGAAATTCATAGCATCTCCAGCATTTCATGCTTATAAAATAATTAATAACGACCTTGTATCTATTCAAAGAAAACTCACTTCTTTTTTTATTGAAATGACCCATATATTTGCTTCCAAATCATTTTCTTTATAATCCTTTAACTAATAATGTTCTCGGAAAAATGACAGATGAGTTAAATGGTATGGTAGCAACTGAGTTCGTAGGTCTCAATGCAAAAATGTACAGCATAAAAACATTAACTTTAGAAAAAATACAGCAAAAGAGATACATATATCTATTTTAAAAGTAAAATTTCTCATGAAGACTATAAAAATTGCCTCATAAATAAGTATAGAAGTCGTGAAGAGTTTAAACCCATTAACAGTTCTATACATCAAATACATTCTGTAAAAAGTAAAAAAAATTCACTTTGCCCCTTCGATAAGCTATATTCTTGAAGATGGTATTACAACTTTAGCTTTCGGTGACTGCCATATAAATGAAAACTAATATTTTATATAAATGAGAATTTAATTAAATAGTTTCTTTTTTATAAATATTGATTTCTGTATATATCTTATTCTTTCTTGTTTAAGAATGTAAATGTTTCCTCTTCATTTTATGCATATACCTGTCGAATGTATTTATTATTCATATTGAATGATGTTACTTATTTCAATGCTTCTCATATAATACATTTTAAAAAATATAAGATTAAATTAAGTTTTCTGTTAGCACATTGTTTTATAAAAGGAAAATTGTTGAGATCTGAAGGACTTTATTTATTGAGAAATGGATTAACCAAGGGATATTCCTTATTTCTATGTGGTCATTATTTTATATTTTTCTTGTTGAAAATCAGTAAAGGCTTTTCAATGAATTATATTTTATATGAATTTGTTCGTAGCAAACAGAAAGATTTCAGATTGTATCAATATTTTAAGAAATGATATAATGTAAGAATAAATTTTAGAAGGTGAATAAATACAATATTTTTTGTTCTCATATATTTTGTGTTTGTATTATTATTATTATAAGATGAATAAGATTTTGCTTTGAATTTTTTATAAGTTTACCATATATTTAAATTTATAAAGTTATTATTATTTTAAGATTAATATGAAAAAAAAAAAAAAGAAATTTTATCACTCTATATTGTGTGCTCTTAACTTAAATACTCAAGTCCACCAACAATATTCTAAATATTTCAATATTTTTCATCTTTTTTCAATACTTTTCAACTTTTTTTTTTTTCAATATTTTTTTCAACTTTTTTTAATTACTTTACTCATATTAATATATTTAAGTGTAAGGAACAAGAAGGGAAACAGACTAAAAATTAAAAACAAATGTTGAAGAACACAAACCACACTTAATATTCTATCCATGACAAAGGTTTTGCATACAATGTTTTTGTTCTGAGATATTTATTCGTAACAAAACTCTATCAAAAATTTTTTCTTTTGAAAAATTCATTAAATGATTCGAACGAAAGGTTTTATTTTTCTATCTCTCACAAAGTGGATAGTCAAATTTGCAGCATTTGTATTTCGTATAGTTTTCCAATCATAAATTTCGATATTGAGATGGATACATTTGTCTTGCTAGACAAGAGATCTATTGCTTGTCTCTAACATTTTTAAAACAACTTAGGTAGGAAGTATTTAAAAAAATATTCCTATAATTTGTTTTTCATTGCAAAAATATTTTGTAAAATAAATATTACGGAAATATCTCTATGATGGCTTCCTTTCGTGAACAAGTTTGAAAGTTCTTTTGTCATCTCCTACTTCATTCATTAAGTCATCTATTATTACGAAAGCATTAGTAATATCTTCTACATCGAAAAGCATGCCTTCATGAAATTCTATGTCAGACATCTTATCAAACAATTTTGGATAAATTCCATAACGCCAAATAATTTTGGGAGGAAAAGAATTAATTAATTTTATTTCTAAGATTCGTCTAACAAAGAAAGTTTTACCAGAATTACAAGGTCCGCATATATTATCATAGGAAAGGGATGTTTCATGTAAGGAAACTACTTTGCAAACGAAAAAACATATGCAGAACTTTTACTTTATATAAGCATAGTATTTTTTAAGTTATCTCAGAATTAATTAAAAAAAAATACATGCAAAATCAATGAAAAATATATTTTAGTTATGCACAAAGTATCAAATTTGAAATGTAATAAACAATAATTCAACACGTATATCATAATTTTCAGAAATAGACTTTATCAGAATTATATACAAATATTTATATGTACAGAAAAGTTTGACCCTTTATCCTAATTAAAATTTGCTTCCAATGACGTACTTAAAAACAAATCAGAATTCTACCCATTTAGTTAAAACTATATAAGAATATAAATTGTTATCTCTAAAAACATGCATTTCTAGTACCCATTTACAGAGCCCCGAAACCATTATCAGAGCGGAGGGGGTACCATCCTCCCGGTTCAGACCCGGGGGGAATTTCCACTCACTTTCGTTTGCCTAATTTTCAATCCTCTGTTTCAGAAATCACAAGCACAAAGCATCAAATTTCAAATATAACAAATAATCATTCAACACGTATATCATGATTTTCAGAAATAGATTTATACGGAATTATATAAAAATAATCATATGTACAGAAAAATTTGACTCTTTATCCCAGTTAAAATTTGCTTCCAATGACGTAATTAAAAAATCATAATCATTTAATTAAAACTATATCAGAATATAACTCGTTATCGCTAAAAGCGTGCATTTCTTATCAGTACAGATCCCCGAAACCCTTATCAATCACAAACCATCTTCCCGGTTCAGATCCGGGGGGGGACTTCCACCCTCTTTTGTTTGCATGCGCCTCAACCTCCTGGCGCCACCGGCTTCACAGTTTCAGAACCGGTATATTTTAACTACTCCTTCGCCTGCAAAATTAAATTCATGAGATTATAAACATAAGTTTTCTTCAAGTCTGTATGCCTTCATAGGATATTGGTTAGCGTAACTGAAAAACTATTGACCTGTGGAGACATTTTGATCTGAGGCCGTGAGTTTGAATCTGGATTTTTTTTTATTTGAGCGTTATTTATTTCCATCATTTTAAAATCTATAATTAGTGTACATTTTAATCAATAGGTGGCGCCATGAGCACGTTTAACATTCCCATACTTCCATTTCTTGTGCACATTTTTTAAAAACAACTCAACTTAGCTGTAGAAAACAAAACAATTCAACTCGCCCCCTCAGCTCGAAAATCAAAGCCAATGCAGGAGAAAAAATAACTCAACTCGTCAGTAGGAACGAAACAACTCAACAGGAGAAAACAACTCAACTCGGTAACATGAACGAAACAACTCAACAGGAGAAAACAACTCAACTCGGCAGCAGGAACGAAACAACTCAACTCGTCAGTAGGAACGAAACAACTCAACTCAACAGGAGAAAACAACTCAACTCGTCAGTAGGAACGAAACAACTCAACTCTGCACTGCCGTCGACCGCCTACAACCGCCTGCAACCGCCTACGACCGCCTACGACCGCCTACAACCGCCTGCAACCGCCTGCAACCGCCTACAACCGCCTGCAACCGCCTACAACCGCCTACAACCGCCTGCAACCGCCTGCAACCGCCTGCAACCGCCTGCACCGCCTGCACCGCCTTTACAGCAGAATCGGCTTTTTCTACCTACTTACAATATCATGAAAAAAACATACAATCTTTCTATATTAATTTTCGATTATACAAACTGTTTCAAATAACTCGTATATTTTACCGATTTACATTGCTTAATGTGTCAAAATACGAATACAATTAACCAATTATACGTTTTAAACAACTTGGAATATACAGCTTAATTAGTTTTCCAAAACTCTCATAAAATACAATAAGTAATTCGGGTAGTTACTTATCAGCAACAATCTTATATAAAATGTATTAAAAAAATGTTAAATACACATATAAATCGCGAACTGATGTTCGAACTATATCTGTCCGAGTGTAACATAAATATTCTGAATGCAGGAATAACTGAATTTAGAACTGATGTTCTAACCCTTACTAGCAAAAATAATAAATTATACACTGATGTATAATAATTTTAATTTCAACTGCCGTTCAAAATTTTATAACTGCATCGTTATGCAATAAAAAACACTGAGAGAATTAATGATTTTGAAGCTTTCCTTAATTTTTTGAACTGATGTTCTAAAACTTACTTTCCATTGATATGGAACAAGAAATAATAAAAAAATATACTGACATATAATAACTGAAATTTGAACAGGCGTTCAAAATTTTATAACTGCATGGATATGCGATAAAATAATATACTGAGAGAATTATTGATTGTGAAGCTTCTTAATTTTTAGAACAGATGTTCTAAAACTTACTTTCCATTGATATGGAACAAGAATAATAAAATATATACAGATGTATATAATAATTCAAAATTGAACTGGCGTTCAATCAGTTACAACTGCATGGATATGCAGAGCAAAAAAACGTACACTGACGTATACAAAAATAAAATCAAAATTCTCTCTTAATAAAATGGATGTTAAACAGTATAATTTTAAAATTTTCTCTCGTCTTACATTACAGGGATTTGCAAGCAAAAACTCTTACCTGATTCATTTCCACGCGGGAATCCAGAAAACTCGAAATTTCTGGCTCTAACGTTCTTCCTGTGGGGCTTGCCACTAAGGCTTGATCCTATCGGCTGCGCCACTAAAGTTTGATTCTAATCGAAAACGAAAATTAGATGAGGTGGGTGCCAGCGAAATAAATCGCTTATACCCAAAATCGCAGAGAAAAGGATGAAAGAAGACCAGTATCTGAAATCACTCCCCCGCAGGGGGAGGCTGGAGGAAGAAAACGGCCGAACGAGGACGAAACAAGAGTACGTCACGAGGGCGAGAATGGAAGAGCGCAGGAAGGGGGCTTAACAGCCCCAAAACGCGTTCGAGGAGCACCAAAAACGCAGTGGGAAGGAAAATGCTGCTTTTTTTTGTTGCAGCTAGAATGAAAAAGAAAGGAATCTGCAAGGGAAACTTACAGACGACACAGCAGGTGAAACGAAGCTGGAGCCAGCTTTAACACTGATCCCAGTTCTGATGAGAGGCAAATGCATTTGAATGTTGTAAAGTGTAGGAATTAAGTGCTTTGTTGTGATTACGGCGGTTTCAAGGGCAGATTCCATTTAGTAGTTTTGTAAGCAAAATTTAGTTTAGAGTGAGGATACGTACAAAGTGTTTGTGCTTTAATTACTGGGTTGTCGTGATTTTGGATGGAAGTAAAAACATTTCTAGAAGTTCTAGTGATATAATTATCGATCGGCTCCATGTGTAAGTCGTGATGAATGACACTATTTCTAACGTACCAAGGTGCGTTAGTAATGATTCTAAAAATTTTATTTTGAATGATTTGAATGCGTTTTGTGTGGGTCGGGGCCGCGGCCCCCCATACGGGGGATCCATACGTTATTGTTGGACGCAGAATTTGCTTGTAAAGAATTACTTTATTTTCCAGGGAGAGAGGAGAGCTTCTCCCAATAAGGGAGATAGCTAACGCTATTCTACTCCAGAATTTGTCTGAAAGATAGTCAATATGTTTCTTGTAAGTTAGTCGACTATCAATATGTAAGCCCAAGTAACGTACGACCGGGACCCAATGAATGATGTCATCAAAAAGTGTGAGTTCAGCTTGGGGGTCAATGACGCCCCATTTTCTGAAAACAATGGCTTGTGTTTTTTCTACATTTATAGCTATTCTCCAGTCTGTCAACGAATTATCTAGTATGTCGAGGAAGCGTTGCATAGTTTTAATAGTGTAATTGAGTTGGACACCCTGGGTGAGCGCCACCGAGTCATCTGCGAATAGACAAGTACTGACGGTGGGGTGATCTGGAAAGTCATATGTGAATATGTTATAAAGATACGGGGATAGAACCGAACCCTGCGGGGTTCCACTTTGACAAAAACCCGTTTCAGAGAATGTGTTATTTACACGAACCCGGAAGGCTCTGTTGTGTAAATAATTGTAAATAATTTTAATTAAATATGCAGGGAATTTGAGTTTTATCATTTTGTAAGTGAGGCCATCATGCCACATCTTGTCGAATGCCCTTTTGACATCCAAAAAGACACCAACAGTGTATAGTTTGCTAGCGAAGCCTTCATTTATAATATTAGTGACACGTATCAATTGGTGTAGCGTAGAATGGCCCTCCCGGAACCCGTATTGTTCCGGGGGAATGCAATCTATGGCTTTGCAGTGAGTTTTGATCCTATTTAAAATAATTCTTTCGAAAATCTTAGCAGTGGTATTTAATAAAGAAATTGGCCTATAATTTGACTAAATTTATGATCTTGGTTTGGCTTTGGCAACATGACTACATTTGCTATTTTCCACTGTGTAGGAAAGTGACAGTTAATGAGGCACCTGTTGTAAATTTTAGTTAAGTGTGTAATAGCATTAATAGGAAGATATTTTAAAGCAATATTTGGAATCTGATCTGGGCCGGGTGACTTCCTATTTGGTAATTTTTTAATGATGCCTCGAACTTCTAAGGGCGAAGTGAGGGGAGGGATATGAGCGTTGAAGTTGTCGAAATAGTGATTCACTAAGCTTTCGACTTCTTCAATTTTGTCGTTGATTCTAATCAATGGGCACGGAAACAAATTAAGAACATGGCGTCTAAATTTTAAATATTAAGGTTTATTTTAAAGAAAAACATTTAAGGAAAAACAGTTCGTATACAGTTAGCAAACACTCGTACATGACTCCACTCCGTCGTACCCAAAAACCGAATGGTGAAACTACACATTCCACATTCTAAGAGGGGGGGGGAAACTACCCATTCCCTTTAGCAGGTTTTAATGGACCTTTCCACTCCTACAGAATGTTTAGAGGTAATCCAGATGTCAAGGTATATCCATATAAAGCTCAAAGTATTAGTGCAAAGAAAACAACCAAGTGGTTCAATACTACAGCTTCCTAGACAAATTTTTTACCAGGCCATGTAGAAAGGTTACTGCACGTCAAAGACGTTCCGTGCACATGGTGTGGCCACGGTAGCCTCGTGGTCAAGGTATCGGATCGTGGCCGGCTTGTCACGAGTTCGAGCCAAGTACCACTAAAGAACCGCCGTGTAGGGGAGAGATGCACGTTCAATACGTCGAGAGCTCAAACGTCCTCCCGTTGGTGTGGTAATTAGGGGAGGGGGTGCGAGCTCAGGTATCATCCTTGTCATTTGACCATGGTCAGTAGCGCACACAGGAATTTTTCAAGGTGGGTGTCCAGTGTCGCAAGTTCACCATTCTTGCATCATGCTCCTTTTGATTTTGTTGATTTTCAGAAACAAAAACAGCAAAAAAGTAATTATTGAATAAATAATTAGCATTAATTAATAAAATTAATCATTAATAACAAATACTTAATTAAATTTTACGTACTATTTACTCGGAATTATAATCAATCGGAGAAAAAGTCAAGGGTTTTTTGGGGGGGATCCAGACCCCTAGGACACCCCCCTTGTGTGCGCCACTGACCATGATTCAAATTTACGAGGTCCGTCGCCAAAAGCCCTCGTGGAGCAAACGCGTGGTTTGAACTAAACGCGAAGCACATTTTTAGACAGAAAAATGAGCCAATTTCCATGGAAATTTGCAATATTATAACTCGTATCTCTGTTAACAAAAAAGTATTTTTAAAAATTTCAAAACATTCCGCGAACACTTTCTTTTTTGAATAAATACGTGAAGGCAAAGCCCATTTAACATTACGGTATAGGATAAAAAATGCGAAACACATTTTAGAACAGAAAAATGACTCGATAAAAATGGGAAGTATGATAAAAAATGCTGCTCTCTAAAGGATAGTGAAGCCAGAATATCATATTAGTTTTTCATTTGTTTTATCTCTGAAAAATGTTCCAAATTCGGGTCCTATTCTTTAACATTAACCGAAAACAGCCTTAATAAACACTCTTGTATATGTTTGAATCTGATAAAGCTGCCAAGTAGCCTTGATACAGGACTCGGGGCTGTAGTTGTTATTAAGGAGTTGTGGGTTCGAGACCCGAGGCAACTGCACAAATGCGTAGAAATGGAACTGGTATATGTTAATATATTGAGGTTTAAAGTCCACAACACTACGCGTGGTGTGGAAGTTTAGAGAATGGAATACAAGCTCAGTTGTTGCTGTCGTCACTTGATTGTGGTTGAAAATTGCAAGGCTCCTGGCTAATAGCGGTCATGTAATTTCAATTTGATTTAACTCGATTTTAATTTGCGTCTCACTGTGAGTGAGTGAGTGAATATTAACGTCGCACTGTCCAGCTACACGAGGGCATTTGGCGATGGACCACGTAATTTTTAACCATGGTCAAGTGACGTGGACGACACCTGAGCTGGCACCCCCTCTCCTAACTACCACACTAATGAGAGGACGTTTCAGCTCTCGACAGATTTAACGTGCATCGCTTCCCTACACGCCGGGTCTTTAGTGGTACTGGGCTCGAACTCATGATATGCCTGTCATGATCCGATACCTTGACCACTGGGCTACCGCAGCCCTATGCGTCTCATTGTGAAGCAACACAACGTCTATTGCCGACAGACCTCGTTATTTTGAACCACTGTCACCAGACGAGAGCGACATTTGAGGAGGCACCCATTTCCAAAATTCCTCACCATAGGAACGTGAGAACTTTGAACCTCGACAGAGTTAACGTACATCAGT
Source organism: Trichonephila clavipes (assembly GCA_019973935.1). NCBI lineage: Eukaryota > Metazoa > Arthropoda > Arachnida > Araneae > Nephilidae > Trichonephila > Trichonephila clavipes. Next base: position 126,318 of record BMAU01020231.1, on the reverse strand, counting down.
TTCTCTACACAGCGGGTCTTCACTTGCACTAGGTTTCAAACTCGATACTCGAAAACACCGGCAACGAGTTCGTGGCCGCGGCAGCTCAGTGGTCACGGTATCGGATCGTGGCTGGCCTTGTCACGAATTTGAGCCCAGTACCACTGAAGACCCGCCGTGTAGGGCAGCGATGCACGTTAAATCTGTCGAGAGCTCAAACGTCCTCCGGTTGGTGTGATAGTTAGGAGAGGGGGGGGGGGCGCCAGCTCAGGTGTCGTCCACGTCACTTGAACATGGTTCAAAATTACGTGGTCCATCACCAAAAGTCCTCGAGTGAAGCTGAACTGTGAAGCTGTGAAAAGCTGAACAGAGTGATGTTAATATTCACTCATTTATTCACGCCACGAGCTCACGACCATGACCACTCGGCTACCGTGGCCACATCAGCAGTTAAATCTGCAGAGAAAGAAATATTTTCAAGATGTCTTAATAATTGGGGTGGGGGGACTAATTAAATACATTTTCAAGAGAAATTACCGGAAATGATTTTGTCTCCTAATTTTTCAAAAATTCGGTGAATAAGATATTTGAAAGAATTGTAAAAGGAGAGAACAGAAACAGCAAATTTCTGATTCAGGAAAATGTCACGTGGCCACCAAGTGTGTAAATCACGCCCAAACTGGTGTTTAAATTATAAAGAACGGAACATCTGAAGGTAAAATTCTGTACCTTCTGTGTGCTCGTCATTTTCAATTTAAGTTTCGTATATGTGCTCGGTTTTTTTTCTCTTGTTCTGCAATTTTACATTTCGAGGTAAAATATTTTTTTAAATTACGCTGATACTATTGTTTTTAAGTTCACACAATTCTTTTTTAATGAATCCGGATTGCACAATGAATATTTTAAGTACATTTATAATGCTTTAGAATATTGCTAATTTTTAGTTATTTCAGTCTCTAAAGTAAAATTTCTCAATATGTTTTTGTAAAATTTAATATCTCAATAACATTCTCGTTTAACTACCAAAGTTCTTCACGATATTGTTTAATTTTATTTTAAACTCTAAGGAAAGCGCCATGTTAAACAGTTTCATGAATTTCTGTGTGTATGAACTGAATTTTTATTAAGACTTAAAAAATTAATTTAGAAATAATTACTTTGTGTCATTGGGAAGGAAAAATTAATACGCGGATGTAATAGAGGAAAATATTCCTTCAGAAACATGCAAATTTGAAAATATTTTTCTCTCTGAACCATTTAAGTTACAAAATATCATATTTCTGGTATAAATACCAATTCTTATTAATTCGACTCATTGGCGGTTTTACGTTTTATATATGTTCGTGTTAAAAATATACAGATTGTATTGATAATTTTAATGTGCTGCAATGCAACCTATCCGATATAGTGGTTAGTGACGCTGACTTCACTGCCGTACGGCCTGGGTTTGAATCCCGGAGAGGAATAGACGTTTGTAAATGTATAGAGCCTTTGTGGCATGGAGGTACTCTAAATAGCCATTGGGCTGCGAGTCTTGTAAGATTGGTGGAAGGGGAAGAGATGGGTGGCCTTTGACCACCCCAGGGTGCTTTCCCTCAAAATTGGGTGGAACCGAGAAGTTCAACCTGTCTAAGGCTCTGGAAAATTTCTTTCCTTCCCTTTGGGAAGGACACGGCAACTAAAACAATGGTCTGTAATGATATGTATACTATGTTTATAGGTAGTGTAACATCATGAACCCTCAGATTTACTTCATTTTCAGGGTAGCGAATGGGACCGCACAGCTATTGGCCAAAAGGCATTTTACTTGCAAATTAATTTTAAAGAATTTAAATTCATTACAGTAGAACCTGTTTTTGTGCGGTCTTTTTTTTTATGCTATTTTATTTTTGTGCGATCTTTTTTAAATGCGGTGCTTGAATTTCAATCGCTTTGGCGCCACTGTAATGTTTTATACCTATTTACTAGTGGCGTAATGGAGAATATCGGGACTCACCCCCCGAAAGTCGGGTTTCGCTTTTAATATTTTATAAACTGGGTAAGTGCGTATTTAGCGTAAGTTAGCCGTTAGGCCCTCGGAATCCTGCCCCCTCGTGATGCAGGGGGTGTACGTTACGCCACTGAAATGTAGACAATTCAAGACTCTCAATTTTGTTATAAACAGCCTCCCAACAATGCGCTTTCAGTTGATTTCTTTCAACGCTCCATCAGCCCGCGCTTGATTGAAGACGAAACTTCCAATGACAGTGATATTATGAATAATTTGATAGATTATGAAGAGGGACAAGAACCGGATTCTTTAAGAGTAGATAAAAATATGCAGGGATCCAGCTTTCCAACAAACTGGTAAAGCATTTTCTTAAAATGGGTACCAATTAAGAAAGTAATACTAAATTCCAAAAAGGGCTTCAACCATGTATATCTGTTTATCGTGATATTTACCAGCAACTGACCACCAGACCTTCGTCACAAAAACTTATTTTACTTTATGTTGCCAAGAAATCAGTTGAAATTGTACCTTAAAGTGACGAAAGCGATTTCGAACTTATTCATTACAGGGCTTTGGATTTCGATAAGTAGCAATGAATTATGCATGTGCATTTTGAACGTATCCATGTATACAATGAGAAACTGTTTTTAAAATGTTTCCATGTGTAATATTTAATTATTTGGTTATGGAAGGACTCTTACATTAATTTCCTAAATAATTCGCATATTTTATAAATGCGACTTTTTTATGCGGTCCCTATTCACCGCATAAAAAAAATTTCTGTAGTATTTCCACGAATTAGTTTGTTATACTTGTATGTAAACATTTTATGAAATTTTAGAATATTTTTTGTGCGTTTATTTTTATGCCGTTCCTATCTACCGCACAAAAACGGGTTAATTATAATTCTAATCTTAACAGCCTAGCGCTGGAGAAAAGTTCAAACCCGGATCAATATTCGTAGATCTTCCGATGATCGTTTTCCGGGTGCGGATGTCCCCGCAAACTCTGCTACTTGATACCCCAAGATCAATCACCTGTACGGCTACTCTCCAGACTCCCATTTCGTCTGGAAAAGATCCTCAGTTTTTTGTTCCTCTCTGATGCGGTTGCCCCTCAACCTTTTCCACTTGTCCTCCCAAGATCCTCACCTTCCGAACCGACTCTTTAACCCCCTCCCCCCGATGGGCTGCTTTTACGTCGTCAAATAGAAATTATTGGGCACGTAAGAGTCGCGGGTTTGCGTCCAGCATCCTCTGTCTTGGTCCCAACTCCATAGATTCTTTGCGACAAAAGGCCGTCGCCACTGTGATCATCTATTTCGTCGTACCTCGTTAACCAAATGGAGGGTTAATCAATCGTCCAGTCACTTTAACACTGGCAATACCCTCCAGGGTATTTCTTCACAACAAGCCGACAACAATCCTTCACTTATTTTATTTCATTCATAAAGGAAGTAGGTAATAAGAAATCAAGGATGCATTTCAATTATTAAAGACATATTGAGAAGTAATATAATTTACGTAAACTTGCGTAAGTATACATAAGTTATTGTATAATTGTTTTTTGAAGTACATCAAAAAGCTTAATGACCGTTTGCTTTTTACTAAAATTAAATATTTACTATTAGTTTATTTGCTCCAAAATTTCTTTATTACGTATTATGTGATATTTTTATAAAATATAATATCAGAGTACAGAAACCCTTAACAGGAAATTTTTTAGTTTAGTTTTAAAGAATAGCAGAGAACCACAAAGTTATATTGAATCATGAAAGCTCATTTTTATATTATACTGTGGTGTCGGCTCATTAGACCAACACTCCTCAATACTTGCCTAGTTTCATGTACGGGGTGAGCAGTTTTGCCAGATGAGACATTATATTCTTCCGAAAGAGACCGTGTATTCTTTCCCCATGCATAGGGGCAAAACGGGTGTTCAGTCATTTCTGGAAACCATTTTGTTGCTGCCACACCTCTTCTAACACCCAGATTACTTTTAGCCACAAGAATTTATAGAAAGGACACTCATGTTGCACAGTCCTGTTATTTCGTTACTTCGCAGATGTGGGCAGCGAATTATTCGAATGAGAGAATGTCGGTCTGTTGTGATGAAGACATATCCTGGAGGGTATCCTCAGTGTGTCAAAGTGGTGGACTGCGGTAGCCAAATGATCAAGGAATCTGATCGTGGCTAGCTTTGTCATGAGTTCAAGCCCAATACCACTAAAGACACGCCGTGTAGGGCAGCGATGCACGTTCAATCCGTCGAGAGCTCAAACGTCCTGCCGTTGGTGTAGTGTGGTAGCTAGGAGAGGAGGGTGCCAGCTCGGGTGCCATCCACGTCACTTGACCATGGTTCAAAATTACGTGGTCCGTCGCCAAAAGTCCTCGTGTAGCTCATCATTGCGACGCTAATATTCACTCACTCACTCGGTGTCAAAGTGACAAGTTGATTGATACACTCCATATGGTGTACGAGGTACGGCGAAGGAGTTTGTTTGAGGTATGCAGATCCGCTACGCTCGCCAATCAGATTATTGGAGGCGTGAAAGAGGCCCACCCAGGTGGTTTAAAGGGTACGCTCGAGGGATGAAGAGGATCTGCTTTCGCATCAACTTTTTCTTTGAACACGAGTGATAGATGTTGCGGGGGCAGCCATACCCCAAAGAAAAAGGAAACTGCAATGACCTCTTAAAGAAGGAGTCTGCGGAGTAGCCGCTCGAGGGAGTAATCGGAAGCGATGCCAGTGAAAGGTTGTGGGGACAGCTGCACACGGAAGACAATCCTTTGCAGAACATTGATCCGGTTTTGAACTTTTCTCCAGTGAAAGGCTGGGAAGAATAGCACAATTAGTAATGAATTTGGCTGTGGATAGCCTAGTGGTTAGAGCATCGGATTCTAGACAGGAAGGCCTGAATTGGATGCCACCCAATACCCCCGGAGTACGTGCTCGTTAAATTAGTGGGTCCGAAAGTCTTGTGGGCTGAATCACGAGTGCAGGGGGCTGCGGTAGCCCAGGGGTCAAGGTATCGGATCATGGCATGCATGACATGAGTTCTAGCCCAGTACCACTAAAAAACCCGTGTGGGGGGGGTGATGCACGTTAAGTCTGTCGAGAGCTGAAACGTCCTCCCGTTGGTGTGGTGTGGTAGTTACAAGAGGGGTGCCAGCTCTGGTGTCATCCACATCACTTGACAATGGTTCAAAATTACGTGATAAATCGCCAAAAGCTTTCGTATAACTGAACAGTTCGACATTAATATTCACTCGCGAGTGCAGGGGACTGAAAAATATTTTTCTTCAGTTCCATGTCTAAATTGTGAAAGTGGAGATAGGTGGTGTCGCCATCTATTGTCCCTTCGGGGAATTTCGCCGGGTTAATTCGTACTGTCACCTGTATGGTGCTCAAGGCCAACGGGAGTACTTCTAGACCCTTGCCACGATAAATTTCGTGGGCCTTGATCCGACTACGTTAGACAGGTGGCATTAGCCACAACAATAGTAAGGAATTTAATTTTTTAAAAATTTATAATTCAATTTATTTATAAAATGCCTTTTGGCCAATAGCTGTGTCATCATTGTCTCTGTTAAGTAATGTAGTCTCGTGAGTCCTGAAAATTACTCCAATACTTTAAATTATGTTAAAATATATAGTGCCTCTTGGAATATATTAAATAAAATTGCAATTTTTACTTACAGAAGTTGAAGGTCTAATTGCATTTAGCTAGGCTTATTTAGTTCAAATTTGGGAAATTGACCGTAGCAAATTTGCAAATTCGTGAGTAGCCTTGAGGTCACGAACATTTGGTGGCCGGCGTTGTAGAGTCATGGATTAGTCTTAATTCCAATGAAGACTCGCTGCGTAGAGGGGCTGATGTACTTTAAATCGATCGTGGTTCAGAGACTTCACGATAACGTGGTACGGAAATCGAGAAAGAAGGGTGCTGGCACAAGTGTCATCCTCGTTACCGAACCAAGGTTCAGAGTTTACGAAGTATGTCGCTAATGTCATCGTCTTGTTATAAGTACGAAGATAACAAAAACTTACTCATGAATTTGTAGTCGTCATTGCCATGGGTTAGACTTTTGGTTCCACTAAAGAATTGCCTTATAGTTAATCCTGTCACGGCTCAAAGACAGTGGCGTAACGTACAGCCCCGCACCCCCCGCATCGCGGGGGGGTCAGGGTTCTAAGGGGCCCAAAGCCTGACTGATGCAAGTGCCTACCCTTTGTAAAATTCAACGTGGGGGCCTGAAACCCGACTTTGCAGGGGGGGCCCAAACGTTCTCCGTTACGCCACTGCTCAAAGACCTCATGTTGGTATACTGTGGAAGTTTAGAGAGTAGGGCACCTTTTTACCGAACGGTAATTGATTCGGCGTGCATAAATTAATCTTACGTAAATGAAATGTTTCCAGTTATCTTTAATACGCTTCAACAAATTTCAATTACAGATATGAACACCATCGTATATGCAAAGTCTACTCAGGATGTATTTTCGAATCTTCACGGCAGGTAAAAGGACCCCCAAGAACAATCAAAGATTCTTTTAGCTATTCAAAGCCATAAAAGTATATTAAGGTATCAGACTAAGTTCGGAACCGTGATTTTAAAAAGCCCATTAATGGACAATTTTCATATTTTGTCACTCAGATTAGATTACATGCATAAATTGTTTTAAGGAGATTTTGACAAAAAAATTTTATTTAAATATTATATTTTGGAAAAAAATTAGCTTAGAATAATCTTTTCCCAAATGTTCTCCTTTTGTGAAAAATGGTTCGATAATATTTTGCCTGTATATAGCTCAGACCTCTCTAGAGGCTCAACTAGAATTTTTGAAAAATTCACATTTCAGAGTTACCACCAATTAAAATTATTGGCGTTATTTTTCTTAAAATTGCTTCCCTCTGTTGTCGTAAAACATGGATAAACCCACTTCTAAGTTATATATTTCAAAAATTCTAGTTGAGCCTCTGTAGAGAGGTCGGAGCTATATACAGGCAAAATATTATTATAATAGAATAATTTTTCACAAAAGGAGAACATTTGGAAAAAAAGATTCTAAGTTAATTTTTTGCCAAAATACTTAATTTAAATAAATTTGTCAAAATGTTCTTAAAACAATTTTATGCATAAATGACACTAAATATCATGGAAATTATCCATTTATGCGCTTTTTTTAAAATTATGGTTCCGAACGTAGTCGGATACCTTAAATGCCGTACAAAGCAACCTCTTTAGAAGATACAGAATTTTGAAAGTGCCTCCAGAAATGTGTCTACCATCGTAGGAGATGACTGAGGATTTCTTACCCCTACTCTATCGCGTCTAATCCAAAGTCTCAATTAATTGGTAAGTAAAAGCTTTTTTAAATCAATTCATACACATTATCATTTTTACTAGATATCTCGAGTAAAATTTAAAATGGGTAGTAATTTTCAAAGATCACGTCCGGGTTACCAATGCTGATTAGAACTTGATACCTTCCGATCAGTAAGCACGTAACTTACCGCTGGACCAAAATCACTTTAGTGTGGAGGTTGTTACTGGCTTATATATATATACACCACCGCCGCACCCTAATATTTTAATATTTCAGACCTTTTGGGTGACGTGCTTGTGTAAACCTCGTAAGGATTGCTGAATATTTATATATAATACAGATCAATTCTAATAAACTAAATTTTGTATTCTTTATCTCTTTGTATTAAAAAAATATTTCGAAATACCGTGCTGTGCAAACTTTTCTTTTATCTTGGCAATAGATTATGAAGTTTGAAATAAAATTTTAAGACATTAACTGAATTGAGAGAGCCTCGGACTCCCATAAAAGTTTTTTTCGCTACCTCCAAGCCTCGGAAGAAATATTTGCTTTCCGTTCTCGTATATTATCAGTTAAGAATCGTATTAAGCCGCATTCACACAAAGGCAATCAGCGTTGAACGTCTAGCCAATCAGACTTCATCTCGGGCGAGATGAAGTCTCTGATTGGCTAGACGCTGACAGCCTTGGTCTGAATGTAGCTTTAAACCCGCCTAGCGGCTGAGTGGCGTTTCGCGCTTCCTCACTACAGGTTCGGGGTTCAAATCCTAGGATGGGAAAGGTCGCGACTCGGCCTTTCACTCCTTCAGTGGGTCGATAAATGAGTCCCAGATTTGTCTGAGAGCTTAACACTAGGGGTTTCGCGTCAGACTGATTATCTGACCGGAACATCTGCTCATACACCCAAGGTCACCTACACAGTAGGCCTTGACCCTCATGGACTGCTGTGCCACTGAGTTGAGTTTTTTCAGTGGTGTTATGGTCACGAACTTATGGCCAACGTGTCAGACTAGAGTCCTGGTGCATCTGAAGATGAGGCGGGTAAACGGGACTGATACACGGTAAATCTGTCATGGCTCAAATTCCTCCCGTTGACATGATGTGGTAGTTTAGAGAAGGGGTGCCAGAGCTCGGGGACCATCCCAGTCACTTGACCGAAGCTCAAATTTCAGTCGCCAATAGCTCTCGTGTTGCTTTATAGTGTGGCACGCGCTCGTCCTCACCCTTGAAAACAATCACCATCAGTGGCTCACACAAGAAGGGTGTCTTAGAGGTCCGGACATCCCCACAGACTTGATTTTTTTTTTTTTGGTTTTAATCCTATGTATACGTAAAATGTAATTATATATTAATTTTTATTTATTAATGCTTATTTAATTAATATTGTTTTAATTACCGAAAATCGACAAAATCCGAAGAATATGTTGGGGGAGGCGTATTGGAGCATATTACCAAAGTGATGGACTTTCGGCCCTGCCCCCCTCTTGAAAAATGGTTGTGTGCGCTACTGAACACAATTATATTACAAATTTATTTTTAAACCATTATGAAAAAAAAAAAATTAAGCCACATTAGCGACAACTTGCAGCAAGTCGTGATATTGAAGTTCTTCAAAACCCGCAAAGCATTCTGAGCATCCATAGTAAAGACGGTTATCTATTTTTCTACGTGGCAGAGTGGTCAGAGAAGCTGATTCCGAGCGAATTGTCTGGGATTCTATCCACGGGAGTCGCTCATATACAAAGGTGCGTTATTTTTCCTGAGAAAAATTGATTTTCTAGTTTTTTTATGCGATCTTTTACAGATTTTCTTCGTGTTTAAGGTATCCAATCGCGTTCAGAACTGTGATTTTGTAAAAAAATCTTTTAATGAGTGATTTTGTCACTTAGATTAGAATACACGCATAGAATTGTTTTAAAAATACTATTATAATAAAAAAAATTAAGTACAATATTGTGGCAAAAAATAACTTAGAATTGACTGTTTTCAAAACATTCCTTTTTAAAAATTGCTTTCATAATATTCTAAGACTTCTCCAGAGGGCTTGAACAAGGGATTTTGAAAAATTAACGCTATTTTCAGTTTTACCACCAAAGGAAATAATCATCGGAGTTTTTGTGAAAATTGATCCTCTCTGATGTATTAAAATACGGATAAATCCAATTCTAAGTGATATATTTGAAAAATTCTACTTCAGGCTCTGTAAAGAGGTTTGAGCTACATACAAGAAAACTACTATTATAGAAGCATTTTTCATAAAAGGAGAATGTTTTGAAAATGGATAGCTTTATATGCCCATTTTTTTGCTAAAATATTGCATTTAAATTTTTTAGTCCAATTATATTAACGATTTTATACGTGTCTTCTAATCTAAGTAACACTAAATATTAAACAAGTGTTCCTTGTTAACCGGATACCTTAAATATTTTATAGCTTTTAAAAAGGTTAGTTTTTTCAATACTTTTAGTCCGGATTATCTTCTGTAATTTCGTCGATCATTTTTGTAAGCTGCTCTCCATTGGTCAAGCTTAACCCTCCCCCCAGTCCTGAAATTTTTTCAATTTAGATGCTCTGCACCGATTTTAATTTTTCCAAGCACTTTATGCGTTCTTATATTTATAAATTTATATTTTTCTAAAACTACTATAATCTTTTTAACTATCTATATTTTTTCATAAAGAAATTTAATTTAACAAAGGGTACGAGTCATTACATTAGTCATTCAAAATCCTAATCATGAGAGCTTAAAGCTCTACAGAGCTGGACACTGGTCTTCCCTCCGACTATTTTTCTACCAAATACCACCTCAAAGAACATAATCGACTCTGTCAGAGCAACTCTCAAAATTTTCCATTCTCAATTTCTCCCAATCCTCCAATCAACACACCCACCATTTCCTCTCGACCAATAGCACGCAGTCACTGCCTCTTCACGATATTCCTCGTTTAGTTGGAAGGGGGTCTTCACACAGCCTTCTTTCTCCTACGCATCTTCACCGGAGCTTGGCAGGGCATCCTGTGTTCTTCCCCTCCAAACGAAATGCGTTCTCGTTCTGTCAACATAATTCAACACTACTCATTTGTGCATTCATAGGATTTTCTGGACACATTTTGAACAGAACGTCCGAGGTTCATTCCTTAAAAGCAGGGGCCGTCAAACTCGTATTTGGCCACTGGCCTAACGCTTACAAGTAAAAATAGTATCCTAATGCACTACATTTAGTTATGATGGCTAGTTTGTTTTTTCTTAATTATTGTTCCTTGTCACTTGTATTATAATGCTTGTACAGGGTGTCCCGAAACTCGACGTCAAGTGCCGTGGGGTGACGGAAGGAGTCGTATCAGTTCTGAGAGAAACGAGAGGAAAAAATCGCATGGGTTGGCAGAAGCGTACACGTGGGGATGCAAGGGATCCGGAAACCCCACCCCTTGACTTTTTCATTATACATAAATTCGTACGCTTTCTGGTACTTAAATTATTTATTAACAATTTTGTTAAAGCTATTCATTTTGTTCCCGACAATCGGTAAAATCAAAAGAATATGATGGGCGGCATATCAGGGCGTGATGCCAGATTGATGGACTTTCAACCCTTAACCTCCCCACCCAGAAAAATTCCTCTGTGCACCACTTTGGCTTGGTTCAGTGACAACTATCTTTTTGAAAACGCCGAAAAGTGACACCCTCCATCACATCATTAAGTACAATGATTTTCACTAACGTGTTCATGTATAGTTCTGCTGTTAATCGCAATCACTAGTGTGGCAAAAAACGTTACTGGTTTAGGTAAAATCAACGCAAATTGTTTGAGGGGGAAGGGCTTAGAAAATTATGTCACCCAATTTCGACTCTCCATGGAAAAATTTGGCTCAAAACCCCGGCCAAGAGCCCCGTTTCATTTAGTTGCGATACCAAAATGGTGCACTTGCTCTTTTTGTATGTAAACTTTTTTTATTTGCAGAACATCGTCATTTTAAAATCAACTCTGCTGGCATCCTCACTAGGTACTGTACCCAGGAATTAATCTGTTGAAACCTCAAGTTCGAAGAGTGTTGAAACATTAAGTGCAGTCAGTGACTCTGAAATTGCTTGTTTCTATGAATGCACGAATGTACGCTTTAGTTTAGTCTGCCTTGTCTATCATGTAAATAAGTCTCTCAAATCCTTGTTTCGTTTTTTCTGCGTCGCCTCATCAGTCTGACAGGTGAGATGTTTTATTTATCCATTTTTAATAATCGAAAAAGAATATTTGAGATCTGATTGAAATATTTTGCGAATCTGAACATAATCAGTCCCAGCCATTAGCGTAACGGAGAATATTACCCCCCCTCCACCTGCAGAGTAAAGTTTTGGGTTGAAGTTGGATCATACTGCTTGGCATTAGTCGGGCTTTGGGCTCCCTAGAATAGGGATGGGGATCTGAGATCTATTTCTCGGGCCAAAAGAAAATCGGATTTTTTAAATCGATATGTAGCACTGAATTGATTCAGTGAATCAATATATTGTCCTAGAAAATAGACATTAGATTTTTTCTGTTTTTGGTAAAAAACCATAAAATTATTTACAATTAGCTGAATGCACCGGAATATCAGGGCTTAAACGAAGATTTTAAACACTATCGCAGGCAGTTGTGCACTCGAAGTGTGATCCTATACTTTACTGCAAGGACAGAAATTCTCTATCATCACGTTCACTCAATAGCCATGATATAAATGAGTATCGTGGGATCATATGTTCCTTGTGAGCGCCTTTTCTCGATTGCCGGCAACACCGCAAGTGATGAGCGGTTCCACTTGGATCCCAGCAGACTTGAGACTGTTGTTTTTATAAAGCTTAGATGTTAAGCATTGGGAACTATAAGCTATATATTATCTATTTTCTAAACTTTCTAATTTAACAAATGCATTTAGAAAGTAAATGTCGTCTTTTATACCTTATACTTTGAGATATGGTACTAAAATTAATTGTAATTGTCGAAATACCTGAATTAAAAATTTCGTAATTTTTACTGATAAGAGATCGTTTATCATGGTATCTATGTTTTCATAAAATGTTTTTACAATGTAAATATAAATGCAGACTTGAAAAAAAAATAGATTGTTAGAAATCGATCTTTTAGACCACGATTTTTTTGTGGATCAATTCATCAGGTTACGATTCGAATCTATTTAAAAATCTATTCTTTTTCGGAAAGAATTGTACCTACCCTAGAATCCTGCCTCCTCCCGTGATTCGGAGGAGTACTTTGTGCCACTGGTCACGGCTATAACACTGTGGGACGTCGTGAGCCCTCAAATTACTTCATTTCTTGGTAGCGATATGGATCAGTTTTCCCAAAAGACATTGTATTTGAAGGTAATTAAAAAAACTCATAAAAGCTTTATTTTCAGCCTTACGCTGGAGGAAAGTCCGAATCTGGATTGATGTTCGTAAATCTTCAGATGATAGTCTTCCGGGTGTGGTCGTCCCCTCAAACCCTTTCGTAGGTATCATCCCGATCAATCACTGGAGCGGCTGTCCCGCAAACTTCGTCACACGGTCTTTAAGAAGTCAACACAGCTCCTTTCTTTTGATCCTTTAGGGTACTTCTACACCCGAAACCTCTTCGGGAAAAAAAGCTGAACACACACTGAAGCTCCTGAACTACTTAAGACCCCTGAGGGGGCCTCTTTTACGCATCCAATAATTTCTGATTGGCAAATGTTGTGGATCTGTACCCGGCATCCTTCGTCCTGGTCCAAACTCCATTTGTTCTTCAGATAATAAGCCGTCGCAACAGAGATCAACTACATCGCCGTACCTCGAACACCATATAGAGGGTCCATCAATCGACCTGTCACTTTGACACTAGGGAAAACCCACCTGAGTATGTCTTTATCACAAGAGGCCGATATTATTTCCTTTCAAGTAATTCGACGTCCACATGTACGAAGGAACAAAATAATAGATAATTGTCCAACAGGAGTGTCCCTTCTATGAATCGTTGAGGCTAAAATCCATCTGGGTGTCGGAGAAGGAAGTGTGGTATCATCAGAGCCCATTCTAGAATCGGCTCAACATCAGTTTTGCCCCAGGCACGAGAGAAGAATATACGGTCTATTTTTGAAAAATACTGTGACTGGTCTGGCCATTCTACTCGCCCTCGTGCATCAAACTTTGCAAATGTTGTCGTAAAGTGTTCGTCTTATGAGACGAAACTACTTCGCGAATAAATTGAGGAAAAAACTTTGCAGGCTTAGTTAAAAAATAACGTTGTTTGAGTCGACTAAAAATAAGTTACAAAAATCTTTCACGTCTTATTTTTTAAATATTTTAATGAATTAAATGTTGCGAGAGTTCGTCTTTAATTGCACGACTAAGCAAGATGGACGCTAGTGAAAGAATCGGAGGAATTGTGGAATTTGTGTTCATAGTAGTAACTAATGATGTGATGAGGAGTGTCAGTTTTCCACTTTTGAAAACTATGCTAGTCATCACTTAACAAGGGATATGGATAGATCTTTCAAAAATATTCTTAGATCTAATATGCCCCCTCTTCCCCATGCCAGTTTCCTGTTGGTTTTTGACCCTATATATACTAAATACATTAAAACAAGTCGTAATAAAATAAAAAAAAAAATTAGCTTCAATTCTTACTTTGTGAGAAAAACGTACTGGCGCCATCTGTTGCAGCTAATTATAACTACAAGGAAAATAACGCAGAATAAATTTAAAGTTAAATTTTATTTTTTAATTCACATTTGAAAAATGTATTAACATCAAGTGTCATCCACTTCAAGTTAAAAAAAATTGAACTTAATTGGATGAATAGAAATTATTTTATTAATGATTAAAAATTCCAACAAGAGAAATATATAGAGCGTGAGCTGATAGTAGGAATTGGGAAAAAAAGGAATAGGGTTTACACACAGATTTCAGAAAATTGCTTCCTAAATGCGGCGTTTCTCAAACTGTGGGGCGCGCCCCCTTGAGGGGCGTGAGCATATTTAAAAGTTGAAAACTAAGGATTATTCAAAACATTAATTTACTGAAAGTAAGCAAACAAAATATTTTCTGACATAATAAAATATAAAATACACGTTTACACTGATATAAAACACTTATAAAAGTATCTGTACTGCACAATGTATTTTATTATTAATTTAACATTACTAACTAAGAACAAGTTTGATAATTACCAGTGACCCCATGGGCTTGTATTAACACTAATCTTGAGGATTTGTACGGATTATAATTCCTTAACTGCCGATTAAAAGTTACGCGGTTTGGTCCTCAATACCGAGGTTTTCCACGTAGACGCGTGTATTTTGATGTTTTTTTTTGGGGTTAAGAGAAAAAGGAATAATTGAGCAAAATCCTCCGAAATAAGTAAATTCTTTGCAAAGACTGTGAAGGTTTTTTTTTATAGTACTCCAAAGCTTTAGGAATAATTTTATGGATAGCAGTGCACAGAAAAGATCGTACTTCGGAAAGACGCATATATGCGTTCAGAAGATTAACACTTTGGCTGAGCAAGACTTTTATATACGTGAGTGGCACATAAGAGGTTAAAGTCGTACACACACACTGTAGCTTTAGTGTAAAATTATGTTATTGAATTCAATACAATGTTACTGTAAAGAGGGGGGCGCGATGAAAATGATGGAATATTGGGTCGTGAGTATTGAAAGTTTGAGAAGCGCTGTCCTAAATGTAAACATCAAGTGTGCGTGTGTTTTTTTAACTTGTTTTCACAGCTTTTTTAGTCCTTAGAGTGCTCTGCTGTGAAAATTCCTTACGAGACCTTTTTTAAGGCCTGATTTTTTTGCTTAAACATTCTGGGGCCCCCATAGCTTAGGGGGGCCTCGTATCATTAATACGGCTGATACGATGTTGGCTGCATTCCTTTTAAAACTTTTTTAAAAAATAGTTTTCTTTTTAATTCCTACTATTAGCTTACACTGCCTATATATTTACCTTGGTGGAATTTTCAATCGTTAATAAAAATACATTTTAAAGCTCTCGATTGAGCGGAAATTTTATGATTATTTTGGTTGACAATACAGTAATTTAATTACAATTAAAAATTAATTAAAACTTATTATTTAAAGAATTACAAATACAGTCACGTAAGCATCATTTTTGGCGACTTGTATCAAAATTTAAAAGGCTTTCCTTCGCATTTTAAAGCGCTCATTTGAGCTGAAATTTTTTATACACCATTGTTTTGGTTAAAAACACGATAATTTAATTGACTGAAACTATTTAAAGAATTATAGATACAGCCACGTTGGTTTCCTTTTTAGTGACGTGGGTCAAAACTTTAAGATTTTTTCTTCTCGCGTTTTAAAGCATTTAGTTGAACTGAAATTTTATATACACGAGATTGTTTTGGATGACAATACGATACTTTAATGATAATTAATAAAAAAACTAATTACCACTTAATGTTATTCTGTCGTATGCATATACATATTTATATTGTAACTATTTAATAAAAAGTACCAAAGAATAAAATTTTTCTTTGTTAATCTAAGTAGGAATCGACGAAGAAATTTTTTTTATATTTGTTTAATTTTTTTTTTATAACTCAAATCCTAGCAGTGTGAAATATTGCTTGTATATAGATACAGTAAATCTATATAAAAGCAAAAAATTTAATAATTGATGTCTGACGGGTTTCGCTACAAAACTATTTTAGGATAGACAGATAATTGGAGTGATTCAGGGTATACAACATTTGAAATTTCTATACAAAGTTTGGGCAAAGAAATTGCTCGAAATGGGAAAAAATATTTATTTGTGGTTTGAAATGCTAATATCAACGGAATTACGAGGGCTATTCTTAAAGTAAGGTCGATTGGCGCGTATAGTTCCATAGTTCAACGAGTCTCTTAGTCACTGACCAGCATCCTTTGCGAACATACTCGTGCCATTTCCATCTTTGTAGCAGTCGTGTAAGATTCGCTGTGCGTCTTTAAAATGTTTAAGGTGATTGAATCACCCACCAAGTATGAGATACGGTCTGTTATCCGTTTTTTGACTGCGAGAAACATGTCGGCTGCAGATATTCATCGCCAGATAGCAGAAGTTTATAGCAAGAAGCAATGAGTGTCAGCAAAGTTCGAAAATGGGTCAGGAACTTTAAAGATGGGCGAACAAACGTCAATGACGAAGGATGCTCGGGCCGGTCCTCTGTAATCACTGATAATTTGATGCAAGCAGTTGAAACAAATTCGTGAGAACATGAGATTCACGATAACCACTCTTTCATTGGAATTTGCCGACGTTACTCGATCGGTGGTGTACAAAATTGTGACTGAAAACCTCAACTTTAAGAAATCGTGGTCTCGGTGCAGCGGAACACAAAGATAAGAGGTTTGCCATTTCATCGGACTTTTTGATTCGTTACGAGGAAGAAGGGAGGACATGCAGAGTCGAATCGTTACTGGAGATGAAGCTTGGGTATCCCATATCACCCCGGAATCCTAGCATCCACATCCTTCCCCACATCCTCTCCCGTCAAGGTCAAAGCCAAACAAACTCTGTCAAAGTGCAAGATTATGGCAGCAGTGTTCTGGGACAGACACGGTGTTTTACTATATTGGACTTCGGGCCTCAAGGAACAACGATCAACTCATTTGCCTACTTCGCAACTGTACGGAAGCTCCAAAGAGCATTGCAAAATGGCGCGGTATGCTGTCAAGACGTTTTGCTCCTCCACTATAACGCAAGGCCTCGCACTTCTCGAACGACTCAACAGTTAATCGAATCTTTTGGCTGGGGGTTTTGGATCATGCACCATACAGCCCCGACCTTGCTCTGAACGATTTTTACCTTTTTCCGGACTTCAAACAGTCTTGGAGGAAGCGTTTCAGTGACAACGAAGAAGTGAAAGCTGCCGTGAACACTTGCTGTCCGACCAGGCGGCAGACTTCTTTGTAGAGGGTTTTCAAAACTTGGTTCTAAGATATGACAAGTGCATTAATAAACTCGGCAACTATGTAGAAAAACAGGCAAAAGTATGTACAATCCTAAATTAAAGGTTTTGAAACAAAATACTGTCGTTATTTTTCAAAAATAAACGAACCTTACTTAAATAGCCCTCACAGATTGAATTTTCAAAATTTAATGAATAAAAAAAAAGAATCTTTATTGTTCTGTGTGAACAACATTTGTAAAAATGCAGTATATTATATATAAAAAAATACCTTCGTTCTAAGCAACTACTGAATAGTATAAAAAAGTCAGATTTTAAAACTTATGTAAAGGTGTCTAATATAGTTTATAAATGATAGAAGTCTTCATTATGGAAATTGTGTGTGGCCTTTGTGGACTGAGGGTACTTAAAAGTACAAATTAAATAGTTCTAACCGATTAAATTTCCGAAACTTTATTATTTTAACTATATTATCCTTAACTTTCAATGTAGTGATTCAAAAAAAATATTGCACGAAAAAATTGCATTAAATCATAATGCGGTAGATAAAGGGTTAAACAGCTGCGGTCCTCTTGAATTCCCCAATTCTATGTGGCCTTCGCTCTAAAACAATTACCCACTCCTGAATACAAAGAGAATCAAAAGCGTAACGGAGAACACCAGCCCCCCCCAGCAAAGTCAGGTTTTGGACCTTAAACCGGATCTTACAAAGGATCAGTCAGCTTTTGGGCCTCTAGAATTCCAGGTTGGGTGTGTACGTTACGCCACTACGTAGAAAGGTCGGTTAGATTCATCGATCAACCTGCTTAGTCTCGTCTTCTCCCAGTGGCGTAAGCGAGAATATTAGGTCCCTCCTGCAAGGCCACAAACCCAAATACGTACTTGAAGTCAGTCAGTCAGGCTTAGCGCCCCTCTGGAGTATCTTAATCTCCCTATCCCCTCCCGCAATGCGGGGGTGTACGTTACGCCAGTCTTCTCCCTAATCTGTTCTGTTGCATGAAACAACCACGCATTTTGAGATGTGTTCATTAAAACGTGAACTCGCCGCGACACGATTCGTTACTACTTATTGCAGGGCTGACATCTACCCGATGTCTGGTTTTGGTGTAACTATTCTAAAAAATACTGAATAGACTAGGATGTGACACACAAAGCATTTAATCGCACAAACATAACATTACAAAGCGAAGTTTTTTGTTCATCAACATCTAGTGCAAGAACAGAGCAGCAACATTATTGCGTCATTAGCTTGACGCTGATTAGTTGGAGAGGCGATGCCATTCGCAACACTCATGTTGGTTCGAGTCGCCATCTATTGGAGAATGTGTAACTCTTTGACTGAAATATAAATAATTTCCTACAGATATAAAATCCTACACTATATAAATTCCTTCACTATAAATTCCTACATATATAAAATACAAACTATAGACATAGAATTTACTGTTGAGTATATATTTTGAAAAATTATTAAATAAACACCAACGAATGTACGAAAATAAACATTTCCGAATTCTCTTATTGCGTTTAAGGTATTACAATTCAATGGAAACGGTTTTAGCTAAAATTATTTATATTGCATGGTGTAAAAAAAAAAAAAAAAAAAAAAAAAAAAAAAAAAAAAAAAAAAAAAAAATTAAAGGAAAGATTTTTGATATTTTTAACTTGAGTAGTTAACAAGCCCTTTTTTTTTAAAAAAAAAAACCATTCCACCCCAGTTTCACTTATTTTCTTAAAAATGGACTCTATTTTAATACATTGAAATTCATTATATGTAGTGTAATTATGCATAATCTGAATTCAATTCTAAAATAAAATTTAGCAGAACTCCATTTTCAGCTCAGTATAAAAATTATCGATACTTTTTAAAAACCGAAACATAATATTTAAAAGGTCTTTTTTTTTTTTTTTTTTTAAACAATTTAAAAATGAAACCTTTCAACTCCTTTAATTAAATTTAGGAGCTTTTGAACTCTATAATGAGGTGTTAATTAGTGGACCATAAATAAAATATAAGTGAAATAATTTTACTTACAGAAAGTGAAAATACTCAATCTTTATTTCGCTCATTCCTTTGTTCTAATCATTTATTTCTAAGTTTGTTCTACTATTACGAAAGCAATTCATCTTTTCATTGCCAGATACAACAGGATGAAAAACTACTAATCTGAATTTAAATATAGAAAAAATTATTTCTCTGACATATAGAACTAAATATACTACTCCCAAGTTCTTGTTGAAAGAGAAATAACATATCGAAGCTCGTCTGCCTTTCTTCATCCATCGACACCCGTTTCTACATAGCAAAAATTTTAAAAATAAAGAATCTCAGTCGTTTTTAAATATTAATGTATCGTACTCGGAAAAAAAATGAACTGTACAAATTGGAAATATTTATATCAATTTAATGCAAAATAAACATTTTCATAATTTTTTAAGTATTTTAATCAGAAAAAGTTAAAAAAAAATATTTCAAAAGTGTTAAGACATTTGATAAAAACGAAAACATTAAATATTTCATTAAGTAATAAATAATAAAAAAATGATAAATATATATACTAAAAAAATTGCAAATATATTATTTATTAAAATATTTCCTTAGGTTTTATTTTCCTGTTTTTAAAAATTGAACAAATTTGATTTTAGAACACAATTCATAACATGCATTCCTAACATTACAAAAAAAAAATGTTACAGTAAATATTACTCGTTTTGTTAATGATTGTAAAAATAATCAAAGTGATCATGCAAAAGTTGTTTCTATCAAATCATTTCCTCTCCTCTAGAAATCTAATGAACTCGGCAAAATTATAGAAATATGAAACCCAAATAACCACAAAGTAAAACGAATTTTTTTTTAAAGAAATGAAAAAGCACCCTCAGGTACTGTCGCCATCTAGTGTTGGAAAGTAATACAAAAGCGACTGTGTTGAACACACAGGGTTACAACAAGCAGGTTCAAGTAATAATCACACCAGGGATTATTCTATATCAACTTTAATACGGATATCAATTCACGAGGGCAGCGTCTACATATACATAACAAATCCCGCGCAATACTAATTTCTTAACAAAGGATTTCTCCGTTAATTCTACAGTTTACATAATAAAAAGTTCTAGAAATAAAATAGTCCAATAGGGAAAAGGCTCTTCTTCGAAGACTCCACCCACGCGTTGCGTCATCGAAAGAGTTCGTTGCGGTGGCCTTCAACAGACTGCTTTTTAAATTGCAAGTTTTTGATAATCAGTTTATTTCAGTTATTCATAGTATATTAGAGGTTCCCAAACTTTTTTGTCTCATAGACCTATTGCCATGTTTTTCGGTATGAGGTACACCCCTGCTCACTTAATATTGAATTTTTGCAAATTTATCAATTTAAATGTCTTTTTAGTAGCTGCTACTACTACTTATTTTAAAAGAATTAAACTTTTAACAGTGAGAAAGCATAGCGTTTTAAACTTAAGTAGTACATGTATTAATGAATTAAATTAAAATTAAATCAATATATAAAATAACTGATCAACAAATAAATGCTTTTAAGGAAAGAATCCGTTGCTTCAATAACAAATTTTCGTCAGTTAATATCAATCTATTCAGGTTTAACCCTAAATCTCCTTTGTTAATACGAGACCAGTTTTTTTTTTTTGAGTGATTGGCAAACTCACTGAAATTCCCTCTCACTAGGAAAAGCAATTAAAAACTTTCTCACGATATTCCATAATTCGCGACAAATAACATGTCTTTTTTAAAGCCAAAATTGCTGACATCCGTTTCTAAACTTTATTTTATGATCTTCGTTAGGACCTATTCTGATCAGTTCCTATTGTAATATGACTTTTTTTTTTTTCTCAATGTGACTATATGAATTAATTGTCTAATGTGGTATTATAGTAAAAAAAGCAATCTCAAACCTACTTTCAAAATCTGAGTAAATGGCATTTGAATGTTGAGCGTAGAGTAAAATGTCCTGACAGATTGTCTTTGACAAAGTGAAGGAATTTGAGACGTCAAATATTATACTTCGTTAGTTTAATTCTGGAAAGAATTGCTGAAATAGTCCTTGTCTTAAAAAACCTATGCCGCCACCTACTAACCACAAATTCACCTCACTGCATTCACCTACACTAATCAATCAGTTAAATTGGTAAAATCTGGTTTCAACTAGATGAAAATTTTTAAGATTAAAGTCACGATCTGGTTTAATGAGAGTCACTATCATAGATCCCCATTTACACCTCATGGACCCCCGAATTATTTTTTCACTGGCGGGGACCCCTTGCAGGTCGTCATAGTGCCCTGGGGGTCTATATGGGTGAGTGAGTGAATATTAACGTCGCCCTGTTCATCTACACGGGGGCTTTTGACGACGGACCACGTAATTTTGAGCCATGGTCAAGTGACGTGGATGACACCTGAGCTGGCACCCCCTCTCCTAACTACCACACCACACCAACGGGAGGACGTTTCAGCTCTCGACCGATTTAACGTGCTTCGCTGCCCTACACGGTGGGTCTTTAGTGGTACTGGGCTCGAACTCATGATATGCCTGCCATGATCCGATACCTTGACCACTGGGCTACCGCAGCCCTAGGGAGTGTATATGAACCATTTTGGGAATCACTGGATTATATAGCCAACATCTGGACACAAACGATCTCTATTTGATACCAAAATATCGTGAATAGTTAAGTGAAAAATTTAAACTAGCATGATTAATTTTGAATAGAAAAGATTCATTGCTTAATTGTTAAAAAATTCAATAAATTTGGAAATTTTTCTTTAGATATATTTGTAAATTTTGAACCTCAAATTTAAAAATATAAAGATTTTAAAAAGATACTCTTTATAAATTTGGGTATTTTTTCTTCATTATTATTTTTTTTTTTTATGCCTAAGATTTGAAAAACATAAAAATTCTGATAGTTGTGGATAAATTTGGCAATTTGATTTTTTGTTCGCAATTCTTTGCATTTTTTTTTTTTAATTTCAGAAATCGAAAAATACAAAATTTTTTTTAGTTAGCCAGATTTAGTAATTTTTTTCCCCTTTGCTTTTTAAGCATTTTTTTTAAACCGTAGGAAAAGGAAATTATAAAAATTCTCAAAATTAAAATTATTGTTGTATAAATTTGATTTTTAAAATTTTTTAAAGAGTTTCTTAATATCCGCATTCTAAAAATACAAAACTTTTCATCAGTTGACAAACTTTAGTAATTTTATTTTTAGATATTTTTAGCTTTTTTAAACTTGGACAACCAAAAATACAAAACAGTTTTCGAAAATTAACCAAATTTTGTAAATGGATATATATATATATATATATATATATATATATATATATATATATATTAGCATTTTTTGTTTTTTTAAATTTCAATAGTCAAAAAATAAACCTTTTCGAAAATTTCACAAAATCGATAATATGTTACTTGAAGCATTTAAGGTAATTTAAAACTTTCGTTAATTTTTACCTTTTTTGTCATTAGAATCGCAGCGACAGGTGAGATCAAGGAAAATATATTTTCAAATATATTTTAAGGTTTAATCCTCTAGCACGCGGCCTTCTTATTTTGCCAATTTTTTTTAAGACGATAATGGTTACAATATGGTAACCCAACCATTTCCTTCCGAATAAAGAGGGACGACCCCCCGAAGGTAATGGCAACCCTAAAATGAGTGAGGCGAAAATAACCTAATTTCGGACAATTGTCATTCTTGCCCCTTACGTCTTTTACAAAGATTGTTTTCTTGCGCACCTGTTTGAATAGAATAGCTACTGAAATTTAAGTTGTGTGTGTGCTTGAAAATGAGACCACAACAGGTTTCTTTGTGCTTGGTGAAAGAGTGAAGAAAGCAACAGAAGATAATGTAAGAAAGCTAACAATATCTTCCAGTTATGAATGTCTAAAGCAGGAGTGTCTAACACGCGGGCTGCATGTGGCCCGCCAGTACATAAATTGCGGCCCACCGAATCTATTTTAAAAAATTTTATAAGTATCAGGTTTTTGAAGTTTTAAGATTTTGATATTTATTTGAGGGGAAATATACATACAAATAAATCTACAATGTATTTGCCTGTTACCTGTACATGTTTTAAAATAAATCCTTTTTGATAATAGAAATGTCCTTTAGATTAAAATAGATTTATATTTTATCAAACAGTTATATTGGATTTTACTAAAATAAGTTACTTTTTTAATAATTTCCGAATTGCATTATGCATATCCTTTACTCTATGGATGGTACATGATTCTCTGTGTGTGCGACTTTCATTTTGTCTCCTCCTTTTCTGTTTGAGGTGCCTAAAAAGTAAGAGGCAGTCAGATGTTTTTTAAAGTTTTAAAAATGTATTCACATGACGGTTTAGATAAAGGGAAATGTATACTTAATCGCTTGCAAATGACAGCACAATCAAATTTCGACAATGAGTAACGAAAGATCAATTAAAAAAGAACAACGTTATTTTCAAGAAAATGGCAAATGTAATATTCTAAACATTATTCGATCATTTTATTATTATATTATATAAACATTATTATAAAGGGTGTTTTTTTTAGAGGTATAGAACTTTAAATTGTGTAACAAAACAACGATGTATTATTCGATTGACATGAATTTTTTTTTATTCGAAAGATAATCTTGTGGCATTACATTTTAAATAGGATTTCTGGTATATGACTGCCACGGCTGGCTCGGATGTAGTCGAATCTGGAAGTCCAATTTTCGATGACTTTTTCCAACATTTGTGGCCGTATATCGGCAATAACACGGCGAATGTTGTCTTCCAAATGGTCAAGCGTTTGTGGCTTATCCGCATAGACCAATGACTTAACATAGCCCCACAGAAAATAGTCTAGCGGTGTTAAATCACAAGATCTTGGAGGCCAATTCACAGGTCCAAAACGTGAAATTAGGCGGTCACCAAACGTGTCTTTCCATAAATCGATTGTGGCACGAGCTGTGTGACATGTTGCGCCGTCTTGTTGGAACCACAGCTCTTGGACATCATGATTGTTCAATTCAGGAATGAAAAAGTTAGTAATCATGGCTCTATACCGATCACCATTGACTGTAACGTTGTGGCCTTCATCGTTTTTGAAGAAGTACGGACCAATGATTCCACCAGCCCATAAAGCGCACCAAACAGTCAGTTTTTCTGGATGTAATGGTGTTTCGACATACACTTGTGGATTAGCTTCACTCCAAATGCGGCAGTTTTGTTTGTTGACGTAGCCATTCAACCAGAAGTGCGCTTCATCGCTAAACAAAATTCTCTTATGAAAATCGGGAACAACGGCAATCTCGTTTTGGGCCCATTCGACGAATTTACGCCTTGCTTGATCGTTTTGATGAACTGCCAAACCAAACTGAGAATAAATCACTTGACAGCTGTTAAATCGGTCGCCATCTTGGAAAGTAATGCCAACTTAAACTTCTATACCTGAAAAAAAAACACTCTTTATTATCATTATATACATTATTATATTATATTATATAAAATATTATTTAAAAATAAGGTAAACAATAATAATAATTCATTTTGTTTTAAATTTTCACTCCGATAATTGTTTTTTTTTGCTTCCAAATCTAATATAAAGATACATATTTTTATGTGAGGCCCGCGAGATTATAATGTTTTTCCGAAGTAGCTCGCAAGGTCATTTGGGTTGGACACCCCTGGTCTAAAGTGTCGTAAGGATATGCATTTGCTTGAGCGAAAGAGAGCGACTGATGGCTAAGAATAGCGTTGTGGTTGTCAGTCGAAAGAGAACCCCCACGAGGTAGCTAGGAGTATTAGGAAGGAAACCTGGTTTAACGAGAGTAAGCTTGGTATATGCAGGGAAGTCTTACGCCATGGCCACCGCCTCAATGGGAGCATCGTCTCGTTCATCGTTCTCCACTCAGCCTTAATAAGAGAATGATTCGAATAATTTCAACGGTAAAATGTTTTTTTCCGGTTGTATTCTCCGAAAAACTGGGAATTTCGAACGATATGTCAACTGGCTATTTGTGATGATCGTCGTTCATGAAGTGGTCGTGCCGGTTTGTGTGAATGTATGTCATGCATATTTATTTGTTTCAGGTTACCGTCTGTAGAAGTATTTTACAGTGTATGCTATGTACTGTCTAATTTTAAGGGTCGTATATGGGATCTATACATCTACGTAGGTGCCCTGGACCTTTTTTTGTGTAGGGGGCCAGGGCCTTCTTTTGTGTTGGGGCCAGGGCCACAAGAAACCTTAAAACGTCCCTGGGTATGTGTATTATCTTGCGTTTTACCAGATATTGGTTTGGGAAGAGTATGAATGAGTTCGTGGCGAATGACTTTAACCTTTTATCTACCGCATTAGGATTTACTGCAGTTTTTTTTTTTATGCAATATTTTTTTTTGGATCACTACATTGTAAACTGAGGGATATATATATAAACAAAATACTCAAATTTGGGAAATTTAATCCATTAAAGCTAATTAATTATTTAAATGTATTCAATTGTAAAATTAATTATATACACTCTTCACTCAAATAAATAGTTAAGTCGTTTTCTAAGGTCTTCATTAACATACAAAAAAATTAGGGCCCTTAAATTTTGATATTAACTATTTTTTCGGGATAAAAATTATAATCTTCGCAATCCGCTGAAAACGCCGTTAGTTGAGAACACAATTTCTGCTATAAAACTATTATTCTTCCCCGCTAAAATACTCATCATAGAACCCGTGCAACCATACATCATGGGTGGCCGCGGTAGCCGAGTGGTATAGGTATCGGACCGTGGCTTGCTTTGTCACGGGTTCGAGCCCAGTACCACTAAAGACCTGCCGTGTAGGGCAGCGATGCACGTTAAATCTGTCGAGAGCTGAAACTTCCTCCCGTTGGTGTGGTGTGGTAGTTAGGAGAGGGGGGTGCCAGCTCAGGTGTCGTCCACGTCACCTGACCATGGTTCAAAATTACGTGGTCCGTCGCCAAAAGCCCTCGTGTAGCTGAACAGTGCGACGTTAATATTCAATCAATCAATCAAGCCATACATCATGGTAGAGTAGATTTCAAAGAATATTCCTGCTAAGTATCGTAAGAATATTCGTAAAAATGGTTATTCTATGTAATTTTAAAGTGAGTGGTACTTATAAGTACCGTCGGTAGATAAAGGGTTAAAGTGAATAAAAAAAATGGTGCATGGAGCGCCACGTGATAGAAGTGAAACTTCTTCAGCGACGTTGAAACATTGATTATTTGCTCTAATAATCCAAACTGACCGCATACTTGTCACAATCACCTAATTTGCATGAAAGGTATTCGTAGCGAAATGAGTCTTTCTGATACCAAATCCTAAGTAGAAAGATGTGCTGGAATTTCTGGGTATAAACACAATTATATTCCGATAAATTTGGTATACTTTTCCTATTTAAACTATGTCGGCAATTGTTGCGTGCTTTAATGTGTCTTCTAAATTAATTCCAGTTAAAATATATTATAAAATATTTTTGTGCTGAGCACAACAGGCGTTCTCAAATCATCTCTAAACCATAATCTATCATAAATTGAACACCCGCGATCGAAAGGATTATTTATGAATCGCTTTTGAAAATCTTTGTGAGCATTTTTATCGGAATCATAGTCTTTATAACGAAAGATAGAATTTATTATTGATTTACATGCATCAGTTCCAACATGCAGTAGACTTGTAGAGCTCTGTAGTTAATGGCACAGGGTGGTTCACAAAGTCCGTATTAATCTGAACTGTCATTAGAAGAGTCTCAATAGCATTCCCATCCCTTAAACTGGACATTAAAAGTATTTTGCAGGGTTTTTTTTCTGTACTCGATATTCTCTCATGTACGCTGATGGCGATTTGGCAGTAGTACTTGAATTTGCACTGTTTTTCTGTTTATTTGTCTTTTTTTCGACTGGACTTGCAGCTATTTTTCTTTTTTTTCTTTCATGAAACTCTTTTCCTCTTTGTGCATTTGATTTAGGCATTCCGACTAGAACTTACAATAATTAAATGCAAATGAAAATTAAAAAAAAATTAGCCGCCTAACACATAGCCATGTAGCCAAAAATCTAAGGAAATATTTCCAAAAGGTACGCTTTTACTGCGAGAGCTATTTTGTCTACACAGTAATGCATAGATGTTCCCGGGTTTGGGGGAAAAGGACCCCCAATCGGAAGGTGGGTAAGTTGAGTAATCGGAGAGATGGGCAATCATCCAACTTTTTCACGTATATGACGTAAGTCACGTGGCGTCCCCACTTCCCCTTTTCCACCCACTTGCTATTCTGTCACCATGGCGACGACTCGGGAATGGAGAAGAAGACTACTTCCGTTTGCTTTGTCAACTGTTACGCAAACCAGGGCAAATTTCTCATTCACTCCCGAGCGCAAAAAAGTTTCACTTCAAAAATTACGTTGGGGATTGCTATATGTTTTGCCGTGAGGTTTGTATAATTGCGTGTGTGAATGAGAGTGCGAAACTGAATAGAGAGGGTAAAATCGTGGAAATAGATGAAAGTTTGTATGGAAAAGGGAGGAGAGTGTAAATGGTAGATGGGTGGTGTTTGGAGGTGTGCATAGAGAGTCTAAGAAATTCTTCTTCCGTGTGGTTAAGTCAAGAACGAAAGAGGAATTGTTTGAAGTAATTCGTGAGTGGATCTTGTCAGGAACCTCTTTAATTTCGGACTGCTGGATGGCTTATGACTGCCTCTCGGACAAGAGGTATGTGCATTCAAGAGTCAACCACAGTCTAACTATTACGGATCCCGAGACCGGTGCCCATACGAACTCTGAAGAAGGCACTTGGTCAGCGATAAAAAGAGGACTTCATACGACACATGTGGATGGTCAATTTGACTCGTATGTAGCCAAATACACGTGGCGTTATGCAAATGGCCACAAAATGGTGGAAGCGAACTGGGAGCTATATCAAGAGAGTATATGAAAAAGACGACCCTCAAGATCAATGTGCCTTTTTTAAAATTTTTAAAATGATGAATTTCTTGTATTTCTTCAATTTTATCTTTTCGAAACGCTCTTTTCTTTCTTTTTTAATGTATGACATGTACTACAAGAGGATTTTAAACGTTCCTGTCGCTTTTACTGAAAATCCTTCTTTTAAAATTTTGAAATGATGAATTTCATGTATTTGTTCGATCTTATCTTTGATAAATGCTCTTTTCATTCTTTTTTTTAATGTATGACATAGTGTTACAAAAGGCTTTCCGACGTCCCTGAAGCCATTACGGAAACCCCGTTCATTTCATGATTTTCGGCCATTCCATCATCCCTCCCCCTTTTCAGAAAAACTACAATTAAAAAAGAAATAAAAAACCATTAAGAGAAATATAATTTAACTTATAACAAACCAATTAAACTTAACTTATTACCAATATATGCTTAAAAAATTAATAGGGTAATCCCTGTCTAAACAATAACTAGTAAGTTTTCCAAAATTATTTTGTCATTTTTTTTAACTGAAAAGTTATCATTTTCTAAATAATTAAGAAAAATATTTTTATAATGAAAATACAGTCGAACCTCCATATTACAAACCTCAATATTGCGATTTTTTCTATATATTTTCTGGAAACAAGAGCATTTCACGATTTTCTTCATAAAATAACCTCCGTATAGCGAAGTGCATTTTTTTATCAAATAACAAAATTTGAAATTTTATCTAAATTTTTCAAGTAGAACAACAAGTACAAGCTTAATGTCAGTTTTTAATTCAATGGAGAACACGTGATCGGGCTATTGTTTTAATTAGGTTTAAATAATTACATACACAAGTATTAGAAAAGTTTCCTCACAATTGAAAATTAGCCTTATCGTATGATATTATTTAATTTTTTTTCTTTTTCAAGCTTCTTTTTTTAAAGTACCAATTAAAATCCCGTACGTCAAAAGAGTACCGATGCTTGTGATAACCCAAGACCCGGTCATCGCGTAAGCTTCCTGCAAATTCAACGAATTATCTTGAGATTCAAATCCTTTTTAAATTTAAATATTCTCTTAAGGTCCTGGGTGGAATTTTGAAAAGATAAATACTGCATGTGTGTGTGTGTGTGTGTGTGTGAGAGAGAGAGATGTTTGACTTTGTTTGTCGATTCGTTTGTGGCAGATGCTGATACCATGATCAGAAGGTGAAATGATAAGCAAAAGATAAACGAAATTATTAAAATAAATAATTCTTAGTCATGTCAGAATTAAAGGCAATTCTTTAACCATCCCAGAACAATCCAGTCATGCTGGAAAAAAAAGGGGGAGAAAGACAGGGAGTGACAGATATTTATCCATACATCTCGCAATATCTTCATATTCGACTAAAAATCTTCCCATGTCGTCCAGAATAAAATTACCATCCGTGTGTTCAAATACGTGTTCTAAGATAACTCGAACATAACTGCACGTGAGAATGTATTACAACATAAAGAGAGAAAGAACAGTGCACGGAACTATAGAAGCAAAGGTCAGAACAATTCTGAGAAATAGATTTCAGTTGTATATTAAGAAGTTTATTGAATCTGAGGCATTATTCTGAATCAGATCTATGTATGTAGTCCTCTGACAGATAACGTAGCGTGATCCAAATAATCATTAAAATTTGCATCAGGATTATGTTTGCAATCTCTGCGTTTGTCTTTATCTTGTGAGTGCAGTCCATCTCCTTATTTAATGACTGTCACCTGAGACATTGCCTGTTGACATGTGTAAACTGATGCGTAAAATAGTAATGTCAGCAGAGCTATTAAGGGATCCGACTACGTTCGGAACCGTGATATTAAAAAAGCGCATAATTTTGACAAAAAAATTTATTTAAATATAATATTTTGGCAAAAAAATTAACTTAGAATAATCTTTTTTCCAAATGTTCTCCTTTTGTGAAAAAGGCTTCTATTATAATAAAAATTTGTCTGTATATACTCAGACCTCTCTACAGAGTCTCAACAAGAATTTTTGAAAAATTCACATTATTTTCAGAGTTACCACCAATTGAAATAATTATTGGCGTTTTTTTCTTAAAATTGCCCCCCTCTGTTGTCGTAAACTATGAATAAACCCACTTCTAAGTTATATATTTCAAAAATTCTAGTTGAGCCTCTGCACAGAGGTCTGAGCTATATACAGGCAAAATATTATTATAATAGAAGCATTTTTCACAAAAGGAGAACATTTGGAAAAAAAGATCATTCTAAGTTAATTTTTTGACCAAATATTATATTTAAATAAAACAATTTTGGCAAAAAATGTCCTTAAAACAATTTTATGCATGTGTTCTAATTTGAGTGACACTAAATATCATGAAAATTATCCATTTATGTGCTTTTTTAAAATCATGGTTCCGAACGTAGTCGGATACCTTAATCGTTGTTGTTTTTGAATCATAGGAATTTTCAGATGCTGATAAGAAATAATTTGATTTAATCTTTTACTGTATATTTTTAAAAGCTTAACATTCTTCTTCATGCTTATTTTGTCCAGAAATATCCAGCTGAGTTTTTATTTTACTTCCAGAAGGAGATCTTCTTGACCAAACTATTGAACTAATCCACAATAAGTGATAAATTCGCACGATGTCAAGTTTTTCAATATATTTACACATAGTATTAAAATATCAAGAGCTATCAAAGCTTTACATAAAGGAAAGATTGTGTCCGTATTAGAATATTCTTTTTCTTTCCGTATTTTCAAAAATAGAAAGAAAGCCTAAATTAAGTCATTTGGTGGAAGGATGTTGAAATGCAGTGTGCTTTTTAAAAAACAGTTCAGCAGAATAATTTTTTATGTCCTGCTTTTAACAGATGAATATATATATATATATATATATAGAAGAGTAAAATATTAAAGGTATTCTCTTATGCACGATGAAGGGCTGCGGTAGCCCAGTGGTTAAGGTATCCAACCATGGCAGGCATGTCATGAGTTCGATCCTAGTACCACTAAAGACCCGCCGTGTAGGGCAGCGATGCACGTTAAATCTGTCGAGAGCTGAAACTTCCTCCCGTTGGTGTGGTGTGGTAGTTAGGAGAGGGGGGTGCCAGCTCAGGTGTCGTCCACGTCACCTGACCATGGTTCAAAATTACGTGGTCCGTCGCCAAAAGCCCTCGTGTAGCTGAACAGTGCGACGTTAATATTAACTCACTCACTTATGCACGATGTTGATTATTGAGGAAGAGGAATACACACACACACACAGCCCTGTCTGCTGTATTTATTTCCGATCAATTCCTTTGATTTTCAGAAACCTCGTTTGATGTAAGAACAGAATGAAAAAACCTTTTTAAAGTGGTCGCATTATTGATTTGTTCTGTAAAAAAAAAAAAAAAATTACATTTTATGCTATGTCTGGTTTATTGAAGTTTAATTTTATACTTTGATGCTGAATCAGCATTTCCCAGAACCCAAAAGTTTGGGTGATTAATTTTCAATAGACTTGAGATTTTTTCAAATGGTTTTGCCTTTGAATATTTTAATATGTGCGTTTTTTTAAATGCTTATTATTTCTTTATTTTTCTCTTGTGCTTTATGAAAATATTGGTAGTCTTTATTTTTATGTATTTAAATCCAAAATTGCACCGTTCTTTGCATAAGCGTGTTCATTTTTATCCTGCTAAAATCATTTTTCTTTTTAAAATTATATATACATTTGTTTTATTTCACATTACATGTACTTCTCATTTAATCCCATAGTCTGATATTCCTTATTCCGTTCTCACAGGTCAATTTCATTCGTTTCTCTTATTGAAATTAATTTAATTATTTAATGCTTACAAAGGAATAAAAGAAATCCACATGAATACCACCAAGTTAAAACAAGAGGAGTATGTAAATTTTACGTTTATTTACCGGACTCTGCTATTCAAGGAGCGATTTGTAAAAGTGAATACTGAGCCATTTATTTACGCGGCTTCCAAGGATATTTTTGAAAAACCTTTTTTGAGAACTGTCCAATTTCTCAAGTTAAAACATGTCTCGTCTTATCCATCATTCCACAAAGGTTGTTTCTATTGATGTACAAACCACACGTTGAAAGAAGCATGCAGAAAAGTTATCTTAGGCTCTTACACCACTGCTTCTCAAAATGTTAATACTTGCGAACCAATCTTCAATCATAATTTTCTTCGCCCCCTTCCCATACAACAACAATATATTGAATGTACACTGCTGGTCACCGTAAATGCAAAACCCTAAAGGAAGCATGCAAATAACATGAAATTTGCAACATGCATTAGCGGAGATGAGATATGCAAATGATTACAATTTCAGGGAGACACACATCACGCGTGCCTGTGGCGCCACCTCAAAGGGCTATTTAATGCTTGGAGATTTCGACGAATTACAGTTCGGCAATTGTGTTTTTTTCTGTTTTTTTTCAAAAAACGATCAGATACGTCTGGTAAAAAACAGTGGTCAGCTTTTGATCAAGTATCCGAGTTCGACAGACGAAGGATAGTGGCCTACCGAGATTGTGGATTATCTTTCAGAGAAATTGTTAGTCGTGTTGGACGAAACCAAACAACTGTAATGCGGATATGTGACCGTTGGATGCAGGAGGGTACGACGGACCGACGTGGTCAATAGCATCCACCTCAGTGCACCACTTCACGTGTGGACAGGCAACATATGCGCATGGCAGTGACGTATCGCTCAGTCACATCACGAAACATAGCACAGCACATTGACTCTGTAACGCATCATTCAGCATCTGTGCGTACCATTCGACGACGTTTACAGCAGAATGGTCTGTCCACAAGACGTCCATTGCTTGGTCTACCCTTGACACAGAACCACAGACGTTTCCGCAACCAATGGTGCGATGAAAGAAGGATGTGGTTGGCAGAATGGAATGAAGTTGTGTTTAGTGACGAGTCACGCATCTGTGTGCAACACCACGATAGTTGGATTCGAGTCTGGAGGCACATTGGAGAGAGGATGCTAAACAGCTGCGTTATGCACCGCCACACTGGTCCTGCACCGGATATTATGGTATGGGGTGGTATTGGATATCGCTTTCGCACTCCTCTAGTACGCATTGCCGGTACTTTAAGCAGACAGAACTGCATCTCCGAGGTGTTGGAGCCAGTTGTCCTTCCTTACCTTCAGGGCTTGGCCACATCCATATTTCAACAGGATAATGCACGTCCACACGTGACACATATTTCCCAAAGGTTCTTCGTTAATCGCAAGATTGAATATTTTCCCTGGCCGGCTCATTCTCCGGATCTTTCGCCCATAGAAACATGTGGTCCATGGTTGCTCACCGATTGACCCAGATTACCCCTCCCCCCAGCTGCCACACCAGATCAACTTTGGCAACGTGTAGAAGCTGCTTTTGGTCTGCTCTACCCTATGAACACATCTAAAGTCTCTTTGAATCAATGCTGAGGCGTGTGGCAGCGGTGATCTCCAACAATGGTGGCTTCTCTGGCTACTGATTCTGGCAGGAACCAAACTTCACAGAAGTCTATATATTTAATCATATGATACTTGATTAACATGTTATCTACAAAATAAATCTTGTGCTGTCTCTTGTCTTTCTTGGTGTTGCATTTACTGTGACTAGCAGTCGTGCACCTCCTAAGGAGACAGCAAAATAGATACAGTTGCCATGGATTCTAACAGTATTGCAACCTGCGTTTTATAGAACTGGATGAGGACGCCCTATGTTTGTAGCACTAGCACAAAGCTGTTTTTCTCCTTCCACGGTTTGAATTTTTACAAGAAATTCCTGTCCCGAAAACTACGAAATTAGTAAGGGTTGATTGTCAAGATGATTTCTTATGTAATGTTTTGTACAAATTCCTTTTTCTATAGCGAATCAAAAATAACGTGCACACATTGACACGGACGTGATTCGAATACGCAACCTTTTGATCTGGAGTCAGACGCACTACCGTTGCGCCACCGAATCTCGGCTGCTTCCAACATTCTGCGATTCACTGTGAAATTTAAGAGACATAAAAAGTGAAGGTAACTAAACAACTACCAGTTGTTTTACCACAATTGTACCTTTAAAAAACGCAGCCTAAGAAGAAAATTGGTAAAGGAATCGCACCTCTCTTTTTCACACGCTTCCTTCTCTCGAATGTACAGATTGATTATTTTAGAAACACTCAGGCAACATATCGTTACTGCAGATGGATCTCGTAAATTTGGTTTTCAGACAAATGGCGAAGACGGAACCTAGCATTAATTTTTCAATCATAACAATCACGATCACCTGTGAATTTTGAGCGTAAGCAAATTTAACGGGTTTCAATACACCGCATGTAAATTTCTTATTCGAATCCTGCTGAAAAGCGCTCTACAGGAGAAAAACAAAAAAAAAAAAAAAAAAAAAAAAAATCGGAAATTTAAAAGATTTAGTTTTAGAAATAGTCTTAATCCATACTGTTTTTAAGACGGAAAGAAAATAATTAAAGAAACCCTTTAAACTTTTTTTACCCTGACGGGTTTTAAACACGCAACCTTTTGATCTGGAGTCAGACGCGCTACCGTTGCGCCATCGAGTCAAAGGCACTGGTTTGTTGTGACCGTATATTATGCAAAGTAATCGTATAAATGGAAATTTTACACATCAGAAAACAATTTAAATTGTTTAACTTTGTTTGTGAGAATAGGTATTTCAGGATTTAAGAAGTAGAAGCCATAAAGATATTATCTTAATTCGCTCATTGAAAGAAATGCCGAATAAAAAAAAGACCCAGAAAAAAATTGCTTTTTCGTGTAAATGTCGACTAATTAATTCAAAGGTCCCCTTAAACCAAGGTTTTATCCTAAGCACGGTAGTTACAAAATCTATTATTTCTATATTTTGATGAATTTTGTAAATTTTCAAGATATATATAAGTTTTCTTCTTTCTTGTTTTAACCTCAGGTTCTAAATTCATGGCTAATTTTTGTGATTTTTTTTTAATTAACGTGTTAATACAAGAGAGAATTGATTTGATGCCCTTTCCAAAAAGCCGTTATTTAATACAACATTCACTCTTTTTTTATAAATATTTCAGGTTTCGGAAATATATATATATATGTGAGTGAAGAGAAAAAGAGAGGTAACAGCTATAACAACAATTCTTAAAATATTTTAAATATTCGATGTATCGAAAAAAATTCGACTTAGTTAAAAAAGTAAAAAAAAATGTTAAGATAATTTTATTTAAAGTAGCTAAAAAATACATTTTTTGTATATATGACTTCATTATTTTCACTAGAGATAGTGGATAAGCAAGTTGTGATAATTATAAAGTTCTTAATGCGTTTATTTATGTATATTTACTGTCGGCAAAGTATGAAACGCGGCGTTTCATACTTTGCCGATATTAAAGGACATGACGGACATTTTCCGATAAAGTATGAAATATGTGAATGTTTACGTGCTTTTCCTAGGTATTGTATAGAATGATCAAAGCAATTTAGGCAAAGTATAAAAAAATGGTCCTGATAAGTCTATTATATCAATGACAAATATTCCTAAGAAATACAAATAATACTCCGAAAAAAATACGAATGCCCTTAAAAAGTTATTCAAAATACATAAAGGAGGATGAAAGTTGTACAAAACAAATATATATATATATATATATATATATATATATATATATACACTGGTGTGCAAAAATTAAGGACGAAGTCGAAAAATTAGCATATCAGCTGAACGAAGAGGCAGAGCGGACAGAAAGACCAATCAGGAGATTAGGTAAGGTGATGTACGGTAGCACATGCGCAGATATGCAGGTAGACGTAATGGGGGAGTGTCTGAGTAGTATAAAGCATGTTGTCGGTGTAAGATCAGTATTTCTGGCAAAGTGATTGCACGCCGTATAGCAGTTAAAATCACACCGAGTTGCTGCCTCAGCGAGAAATGGCGAATAATCAATCTGTTAGACGACATCTGGATGCTTTTACCCGAGGTCGAATCATTGGGAAGTTGGAGTAAGGCCGCAGTGTGACAAGTGTGGCTGCAGAGTTCGGAATTGCTCACAGCATCGTTTCACGACTTTGGAGACAGTTTCAAACTACAGGAATAGCTATCCGGGGGTTCAGTAGTGGTCGTCCACGAGGAACCACATCCGCAGATGACCAGTACATTGTATTACATGCCAGAAGAAACAGGCGGCAGACAGCGAGAGAAATCGCTAGACACACGACACAGGCGACTGGACAACCGATATCGCGTTTTATCGTGGCCAGAAGACTGCACGGTGGTGGTCTGTTAGCACGGCGCCCTGTACGGTGTGTACCTTTAACGCCTGCCCATCGGAGAA
This sequence comes from Trichonephila clavipes, assembly GCA_019973935.1. Classification (NCBI taxonomy): domain Eukaryota; kingdom Metazoa; phylum Arthropoda; class Arachnida; order Araneae; family Nephilidae; genus Trichonephila; species Trichonephila clavipes. The sequence continues at coordinate 89,840 of BMAU01020231.1, read as the reverse complement.
GGTGTTCTCTGTGGTGCTTGGAACACCGGAATTGGAGAGACAATGAATGGGGACGAGTTATTGTAACGAGATTCTTCTTCCATATGTGCGTCTTTTTAGAAGCGCTATGGGTCTGCAGTTCCTTTTCATGAACGACAATGCACCATGTCATCGCACAGTAGCTGCCGAACAGCTCTTAGAGAGTGGGGATATTGAACGTATGGATTGCCCGGAACGATCTCCGTATCTCAATCCCATCGAGCATGTATGGGATTTTCTAGGCAGACGCTTTGCAGCTCGTACTTTACCACCAGTAACGATTCGGGAGCTTCGGTTAGCGCTGCAAGACGAATGGGAAGCAATGCCTCAACAACTCATTGACACCCTCATTCTCGGCATGGGCAGACGCTGTGAAACCTGCCTAGCAGTCAGGGGAGTTCATATTCCCTACTAAAGACCGGATGTTTCTCGTTGGAAACCCATCACAGGGATGTTTCGGCCTTCAGTCGCATTGCGCTCCATGCTACTTTTTCAATCAAGCTTCTTTTTATCCCTCTGATTTCTCTTTTAGTAAGTGTTGCTTACATTATACATGTCCTTACGTATTGGGGATCTTACGGTATTATAAATGTGTTGATTTGGAAAGCTTTTGTGCAAAGTTATATTGAAAAAACCGTATCGTCCTTAATTTTTGCACACCAGTGTATATATGCCTTTCTTATTAAGAATGTGAGTTTTAATGGCGCAAGGGTTCTTATTAAGAAAAACAAAATTTTCCTATAAAAATAAGATATTAAATTTAATCTACTTATTGCAATATGGTAAGCATGATTTACTGTGTGTGAGTGGACACTTTGAATTACATTTCATTACATTTTTTACGCAATGACAATTCTGATTTTAGCACTTTGTTTTACTCATACATTTGAAGAGTCCTTGGACCCTTCCACTGGAATGAGCAATTGCAACTGAACGTAGAAAAATTTCGTGGTCAGGAATATATTTAATCCTCTTAGAGTACAGAGTGAATTGTGATCTTGAAGATACATGTTTTTAAATTATTTCAGAAGTTCCAAGTCGGTAGAAACCATCCTATTTCCCACTCATTACAAGTGCCCATATATTGGAATTAAAAAAGTCAAAGGTGGTTTCACAAAAACCCCTTTTTCATAATTTTCTGTTTTTCTGCTACGTTCACAAAGGAAAATGTGCATTTCAATATCATGACTCGTAATGCTTTTGTGTTTGGTTCAAAGTTGTTTCAGAATTTTTTCATGTCCAGTGGCCAAATGAGCTACATGAAGTACTTAAAATAATTCTCAGAATCCTTGGCGTAATACTGTATAGTACTGACGCCTTTTTTAACAGAGTAAATGAGTTTACTTTTGTTTTCTACAATCACCATATTTTAGATTCAGCAACCAATACTCCCTGGTTAAGATTTTTCTTTTTTTTTTTTTGCAGCATTAACTCAAATGTTGGGCAATTCGCACGCCTCATCGATTAGTTGTTTAATGTTGATAGACCACGACTCTTTCTCCAGAACTACAGTATGCTCCATTTTTGTGCTGCACGAGAAAAAGCTAATTTTTTTAAAAACAAATGTAAGTAAAATTGCTTATTTTGACAAACCGCAAAGTATAACTGATCCAAATTCTAAGCAAGAGGCACGCGTTAAAAAACATTTACCTTGCCTTTGAAACGAAATGAAGACATATTTCGTATTTTGTCGATTACCCATAAAACTTTCTATAGAATGCCTAGACAATGTCTGAACAGACATTGTCCGCTGGTTTTAGGCATTATATAAAATGCCTTTAGAATGTGGATTTCATACTGTGCCGGTAACATATTTATTTAATACACATTTTATTGGAAACACATCCCCATATAATACATACAGAGAAGTTGCACACCCAAGTAAGTGAACTCTTATAAGTATTCAATATCTTAAGTCTGAGCCAAAAGATTGAAAACGCAGGGAAATATTGAAAGAACAAAATAGCATGATATTTGTTATTTATTAAATATTATAAACTTATAATCAAGAGATGAACAAAAAGTCTGTTCATCTCTTCTTAAAGTGAATAGTAAGTAAACATAAATACTAAAATTACACAAATGTTCATGCGATTTGGAGTAAACGTTTTGTACTAAGAAATATTGCGGAAAAGTACGAGAAACCAATTCTCAAACTCTTACGTACATCTGAAGAAGTGTATTTGGTTAATGTTATTTTTTAATAGTTTTTTTTCAAATGCATGTATGTTACTCATTCACATTATCATTAACTGTACATATTTCTATATTTACAAGTTTTGTTTTTTTAAAAAACAAAACATTTATTGAGTTTTTGAAAAATAATCTGATATATATATATATATATATATATATATATATATATTTCTTTGCACTGCTTTTTTTTACAATCCAACTTTTAAATTGGTTTTTGTGATAATGATGTCGGGTGAATGAGTGAATGAATCTGTAGGGTTTATAGGTGCAAAAGCTGACTTCGATCAAAATGTCTGAAACATTTGTCTAAAGTACCATAAAAGTTTGAAAAAATTATAAGCATTAAAAACAATTTGATGTGAATAAGGTATGTTTAAAAAGTAGGTAGTCAAAATCGTGTTAAAAATTCATTTATTAATGTTACACAATAAAAATGCAAGACAAAGTAATAGAAAAGTGAAAATAAAACATACGGAGTGAGTGAGTGAATATTAACCTCGCACTGTTCAGCTATACGAGGGCTTTCGGCGACGGACCTCGTAATTTTGAATCATTTCAAGTGACGAGGACTACACCTGAGCTGTGTACTTTCATTTCATTATCGGGCTTTTGTTCTTTTGTGTGCTTCTGTCAAATTTTTGGATTTTGCTTAAACTTTTTTGGAGCTTTAGATGCAATAGAATGTTGACAATTGGATATGGTAGAGGCATTATCAAGTAAGGGACAGCTGACTGAATTTGATAATGATATAGGTGTCTTAGCATTCAGACAAAAATTCAACTAAAAATCTTTACTAATGTTGATATTTTTCAACTCGCTTCACCTAAAGTGCCTATCAAAATTCCGTATAACAATGTACCAAACCCAGTAATAAGCAGAGATCTCCACGACATAAATCTTCCATAAAGTTAGGTTAGTCTCCTTTGTGCATAGTTCCTGAAGTTTTGTTTCCCTGAAATCCCGAGAAAATCTGTATTTAAAACTCTGAAGAGTAATCTTAACTTCTTTAACCATTTCGTTCGTCCTGGATGCCTAGATCATTATCAGTAGTTGAAATGTGAAATAGCAACCTAAACTACAAATTAGGGAAATGAAAAATTCGTTACCCATATATTTATGAACTCTGCTAGTCTGCCTCCACCCCAGAATAATTCAATCATAATCACGACGATTGCAAGGAAAATTAAGAACGAAAAGTCTTTATCTACTTTTCTTATGCTTTTCGTTATTTTTTCATAGTGATCAAGCAAGTTCCTATGTTCTTGGATAAAAGTCTGGCGATGAAGTAGATCGAATAGATGACCGAAAAACACAATCGAATAACTCTGCAAATAAAACTATAGTAAATGATGAAAACTACAAAAATGAATTTCGTTATGAATGAAAACAAAAACTCAGAAATTAAAAGAACCAAAGAACAAAATAATGACAGAGATGTGAAGGAAATTTTACTCCTTTGAAAAATTCTTGCGATGCATTAGACCTTTTGTGAGCCAGGAAACAAAATATTAGAGTCCAAATACAAATTAAACTTTGAATAAAAATAAAATAAAAGGTACACATCCATTTTTCCATTCGGAAGTTACACTGTGGTCCCAAAATATTAAATATTTCCCTTAAATTTCAAATTATTTGGGCCATTGCTTGACACTTTCTAAAGCGAACTAACACGAAAAACAGCAATTTTAATAAGGTCAGGAATGTATGTATCACTTCTTTTGATTCTTGGAAATTTTGATCCATAATATTCCATTTACAATAGATAAGCAGAGGATGACAATAAGAATATATCTGATATAAGCACTGAAAGACGAAATTAATTTCGCTTCTTTAACTTCCATCTTCTGTTTTATTTGAGAGAAAAGATCTGTTATATATATATATATATATATATATATATATATATATATATATATATATATATATATATATATATATATATATTTCAATTCCGAATACCCGAAGAAGAACGAAAAACGGACGAAATTCCCTCGCAAAGGTGTTTTCAGCATTGTGCATTATTGCTGATGAGTAGATCATTTTTACTTTTGCTTAACACTTTTTTGACGATTTTTTTTTTCTACGTAGACTAGTAAATTTTCTTACAATTTTAAACATTTTAAAGAAGAACGCTTCTACTTTGAATGGAATATGATAAAATTAAATTTGCTTTGAAAAAATACTATGGATTAAATAGAAAGATGTAAGTTTCTGCTTACTAATCATCTCTTTGTGTGTGTACAGAAGGAATATTACTTAGTTGTTGGGATGTGTTTTACTTTAGTAATAATATAAATCAGTGTATATAGGTACAAAGATTCAAAATCCTTTTCAAGATTTTTTTTTGCGGATGTTATCGGTGTATTGCGGTTATTATTTAAAAACATATCCACATATTGATTTCATTGAACCATGTTTCGCTTTTTAAAAAGATGGGATTCCTCATTTACTTTAACACGTAATTCCGTAAGGTTTGTAGATTTTCTCTTAAACTCACATTTTTGTTTACATCCATGTCTCTATGGGAACATGAGTAATAGGTTATTTTAAGTGTTCAAAGCCCAAATATGTTTCCAAATGTTTCTTGGGTAAATGAACGAGTTATGTTGGGCTATGTATAGCTATTGAAATGATTCTCACGAGGAAAACTAGAAATATACAGTGTTATTAATTGCATCAAGTATGAAAGCGAGAAAAACAATTAGATTATCATTTTCTATGATTGTTCAGTGTTTAACAGTGAATGAAGCCTGTCTCGGCATTCCATTTTTGTCGATAATCTTTATAAAGAATCGTGTCATACTCGTCTAGTATGTCTAGGTACAGTGGCACTCTTTTTAGATTTATGAAGTGCCATTTTTACTTCGCTTTTCATTAGATTTTTCTTTTGTAAAGTGAGAAAAATTTACTTAAAGCCCCCTTTTTTAACTGCAGTTTGCGTTTTAATATCTGTAAAAGACACAATTGTAAAATATTAACAGCATTGCTCTTAAAAATACCAAGCACTGATATTGTTTCTGCTGTTTATGTAAAAGGGCATCTTGAATACAAATATGATGCCTCTTTTGCTCCATCGCCCGCCGGTTCGAGCCCAGTACCACTAAAGACCCGCCGTGTAGGGCAGCGATGCACGTTAAATCTGTCGAGAGCTGAAACGTCCTCCCGTTGGTGTGGTGTGGTAGTTAGGAGAGGGGGTGCCAGCTCAGGTGTCGTCCACGTCACTTGACCATGGTTCAAAATTACATGGTCCGTCGCCAGAAGCCCTCGTGTAGCTGAACAGTGCGTCGTTAATATTCAATCAATCAATCAATCAATCCATCGCCCGCCATTTATGTACTTAGAACGTCCACTTGTATTTTTAAATAATTTTATGGCAACGAGTTTGATTTAAAGGAGGATGAATGATTGAGGAATTTTATGGTGCTAGAGTGTAATTCAGGTATACTGCGTCAAATATTTGTCAAAATATAAAAATTCTACGAACTTATAAATATAAAAATGCATGCATGCATGCATATATATTTTACATGCACTCATGTCCATAAATTAAGGATAATGAAGTTCAGGCAAAGAAAGAGACAGAAGCAAAACAAATTTGACTTATTTGTAAAGTCTATTTATTAAACAAAAGGTAAAGAGCAAACAAAAGGCTATATGACTGACATAATTAATAAGAATTAAGCTTTTTACTCCCTGGAGTAAATTTCAAAAAAGAACCTATTTACAAAAAACACTATAACATGGTTAGTATGATGGTTAATATGGAGTATGTCTCCCGGACGATGAAATACAGGCCTTACAACGCCTATGCATGATGAGTACTAAATTATCAATCTGATCTTGTGGAATATTGCACCACTCATCAAGCAATGCCCTCCGAAGTTCCGGTAGACAGGTGGGAGGAGGTTCACTGGCTGCAATTCGTTGACCAAGCATATCCCACACATGATCTATTGTATTCAAGTCCGGTGAGTATGCTGGCCAATCCAAACGGGTGATATCCTCTGATTGAAGGCATTCGTCTACAATGTTTGGATGGTGAGGACGGGTGTTGTCATCCATAAACACAAATTCAGCACCTATGGCACCCCGAAACAAACGTACATGTTGCTCCAGAATGACATCCCGATAGATGTGGCCTGTCATCGTTACACTCTAAACATGCAGGTCAGTTCTGGAACCAAGAATAATTCCTCCCCAAATGAGCCATCCTTCACCACCGTAACGGTGTCGTTCACTGGTGTTCTCTTGGAGGTAACGGGTACCTGGCGCTCTCCATATTAAAGTCCGGCGAGAATCAGACTGCAAACTAAACCTGGACTCGTCGTAAAACATCACACAAGACCACTGTTGTGGTGTCCACAATGCATGCTCTCTACTCCAGAATAATCACAGGCGACAGTGAGTTGCGGTAAGTAGAACACATCTGAAAGGCCTACGAGCATATAGACCAATGTGCCCTAAGCGTCTGTGCACGGTCTACCTTGAAACTGTCGTACCGGTAGCTGAAGAGAGCTGACGAGACAGGTGTGATGCTGTGCTCCGTCTGTTTCTTTTGGCAGTAACTGCCAAACACACACTGGTCCTCATTCAACGTTGTAACTCGGGGGCGACCTGTGCTGTAACATCTACTCACAATACCATCATCTTGTAATCGTTGCCAAAGCCTGGAGATGACACTCTGGGCGATTCAAGTTCCTCGGATACTTCCGGCTGAATACGCCCCCATTCCAGTCGTCCAATATTTCTACCACGTAAAAAATCATCCAAATGCTTCCTTTGTGCCATAACTATGCGGTTATTGCACTGAAAGACTTTTAAAGCGCTTGTGAACAATTTTACTTCTTTTCCACCATTCCTTATATACCCCTCTCTTACACTCTCGTCATTGTGACGTATTATCCGCGCCATCTGGTAGTTTCCTGTAATTTGCATATTATTCTTCAAGATGTGTGTGATTATTCTACAGGTGAAATTTTTGTTTTAGAGTTCAATTTCTGTGTGATTCTGAATTATCCTTAATTGATGGACCTGAGTGTATATGGATGTCTGCATACATATAAAAGTTCTGAATAAAGACTATATCAAAGTTATAATTCAAATTAAATATTAAAATTTAGTTTCACACATAAAAACAAATAGTTTTTTGTGGGGAATTTTTCAAACCAAGTCACACAGATAAGATTAAAACACATGAATTTTAAGAAAATGACACGGTGATGATTAAAAAGGGGGCAATCTACAAAAAGGGGATGAACAGTGTAAGAGAACTTGCATGAGAAGGATTTTTATAAAAACCGCAAAGTGTTGGGGATCTCTCAGATTTTCCGAAACATCCCAGTTTTAGAGGTTTATAGAGGTACGGTGTCTGACTGTCTACATACAACGTAGCAAGACAAGCTTTGCTAAGCAAAATAGTGGACGGAAAGCGGAAAGAGAAGCTCAGTGGAAGAGATCAACATGTGTCGGAATCAGTTGTAACATCTAAAAAGTGACCGCAGAGGTCTATCAGCATCTAGATTCTCCGGTGTCAATAATTACAGTTAAAAAGCATCTCCATAAACAGAAAATTTACGGCAGAGTAGACTTTCCCAATCCACTTGTCACAGATGTTGTTGCCAAAGGTCGTGTCATTTGTGTCACACTCGCAAAACCTGGTCGATTGATAAATGGAAGAAAGTAATACACTCTGACGAATCGTCTCTCTTTCACACTTTTCCCTATAACAAGACGGGTGTACGTTTGGAGTACAAGGGTTTGATCGTGAATGTCTCATTCGAAATATGGGGTGGATCTGTCATGATATGCACAATCGTGTCGTGGTTTTTTGCTTGACCAATCGTAACAATGAAAGGAAGGATTACTGCGGAGAAGTATAGAGAAATTTTAGTTGATCGGGTCCATCCTATGATATAAACTTTGCTTACTGCAAGAGATGGAATTTTTCAAGATAATGCACCTATCCATGCAGCGGGACTTGTCCAATCATGGTTTGATGAACACATGAATGATGTTAAACATTTACCTTGGCCCACACAGTCACCCGTCCTCAATATAATTGAACCGTTATGGTCTATTTTAGAACGTTCAATGCATCATCGATATCTTTAACCTGTATCTCTCCAAGAACTTTCACAATATCTCCATAAAGAATAGTACAACATTTCTCTAAACACTATTGAGCAGTTGTATGAATCGATTCCTAGGTGAATCTAAGCTGTATTACATGCCAGAGAGAGGTGATCCTACACCATACTAATAAAGGATTCTTTATAAATTTATGGTGTTTCCGCTATTTTCATAACCACCTGCATATTTGTGGAACACCACCGCCAGCCAAACTGGTGTTAACCTTGTGAAGAGAGACATGTTCCCTTCACAATGCATGCGACAATGTGTTCACGACACATGCACTATTATTAAAAAAGCGCGCGATGTTGTTAACACACTCTCTCACATTATTTGCTACTGTTAGGGGAAAATGTGATCCCAATGAAATAGACCACAGAAATGGATCCTTCTTCGCTGACTAAAGGGGAAAATAAACGTTGATCAGCTCTTCCCATGATAACACGGAATTGGCTACTAAAACATCACCCCACACTTCACGTGCTTTCACGGGATTCGATTCCTGTGTTGATGTCATGTCCCGCGATGGTGCATAAGTACATCGTGTGAAGTACACATATCAGTTAAAGTGTTAAGTATATATATATATATATATATATATATAATCGGTTACAGATTCATCAATTCATGTATGTTCTCTGCAATGAAGACGTCCACACTCCACAGTCTAGCAATTGCTCATAGGTTGTGTTCAAACATTCAACTTGAAGATTTTATGTTATTTGTGTTTTTGAACTAAAACTAGTTATCTCATATTTTAAAACAGGCGTATAATGTCAAAATAAACCAAGTGACCCTTTTTCTTAACAATTGTGAATGCAAAATGCGTGTGCTGTATATGTCACGCAAGTGTGGCACTTAAAAAAAAAAAAGAGAACTTTGAAAAGCATTTCAAAAATACGCATAAAAGTGTTGATACAAATTTTCAGTTAAAAAGCGAACGGTGTAAACTAAAATTAGAAGAATTTGTATCACACACACCCAATTAATATAGGACAACAAAATAATGTTTTATTAAACCCAATACTATATCCAAAACTGAAACAGTTGCATCTTTTCGTGTGAGTTGTGTGTTAGCAAAAACAGTAAACCTCTTGCTGATAGAGAAATGCTAAAAGAAAAAAAAAAGCGTTTCTGGAAGCCAGTGATTCCTTATTTGATTCATTCAGGAACAAAAGTTAAATTATTTTCGTAATTAAAGACGCAGAACTTTCCCACAGTACTGTCACGGGCCATATAGAAATGAATTCTGATCTGGCTAATCGAAGATATTACTCACTACATTTGACTTTCCTTGCAGTTTGACGAATCTACGGGTGTGGTTGATACTTCTCAACTTTGCGTTTATAAAGAGTGTTTTTTTTCCAGGTATAGAAGTTTAAGTTGGCATTACTTTCCAAGATGACGACCGATTTAACAGCTGTCAAGTGATTTATTCTCAGTTTGGTTTGGCAATTTATCAAAACGATCATCAAGCAAGGCGTAGATTCGTTGAATGGGCCCAAAACAAGATTGCCGTTGTTCCCGATTTTCATAAGAGAATTTTGTTTAGCGATGAAGCGCACTTCTGGTTGAATGGCTACGTCAACAAACAAAACTGCCGCATTTGGAGTGAAGCTAATCCACAAGTGTATGTCGAAACATCGTTACATCCAGAAAAACTGACTGTTTGGTGCGCTTTATGGGCTGGGGGAATCATTGGTCCGTACTTCTTCAAAAACGATGAAGGCCACAACGTTACAGTCAATGGTGATCGGTATAGAGCCATGATTACTAACTTTTTCATTCCTGAATTGAACAGTCATGATGTCCAAGAGCTGTGGTTCCAACAAGACGGCACAACATGTCACACAGCTCGTGCCACAATCGATTTATGGAAAGACACGTTTGGTGACCGCCTAATTTCACGTTTTGGACCTGTGAATTGGCCTCCAAGATCTTGTGATTTAACACCGCTAGACTATTTTCTGTGGGGCTATGTAAAGTAATTGGTCTATGCGAATAAGCCACAAACGCTTGACCATTTGGAAGACAACATTCGCCGTGTTATTGCCGATATACGGCCACAAATGTTGGAAAAAGTCATCGAAAATTGGACGTCCAGATTGGACTACATCCGAGCCAGCCGTGGCAGTCCTATGCCAGAAATCATATTTAAAATGTAATGCCACAAGATTATCTTTCGAATAAAAAAAATTCATGTCAATCGAATAATACATCGTTGTTTTATTGCAATTTAAAGTTCTATACCTCTAAGAAAACACCCTTTACATATACTCTGGTAGTATGTGGTAGCTTTATTGAAGTTCTATAAATCTTGAATTTTTATCAAAACCGCAAAGTGTTGGGGATCTCTCAGATTTTCCGAAACATCCCAGTTTTAGAGGTTTATAGAGGTACGGTGTCTGACTGTCTACATACAACGTAGCAAGACAAGCTTTGCTAAGCAAAATAGTGGACGGAAAGCGGAAAGAGAAGCTCAGTGGAAGAGATCGACATGTGTCGGAATCAGTTGTAACGTCTAAAAAGTGACCGCAGAGGTCTATCAGCATCTAGATTCTCCGGTGTCAATAATTACAGTTAAAAAGCATCTCCATAAACAGAAAATTTACGGCAGAGTAGACTTTCCCAATCCACTTGTCACAGATGTTGTTGCCAAAGGTCGTGTCATTTGTGTCACACTCGCAAAACCTGGTCGATTGATAAATGGAAGAAAGTAATACACTCTGACGAATCGTCTCTCTTTCACACTTTTCCCTATAACAAGACGGGTGTACGTTTGGAGTACAAGGGTTTGATCGTGAATGTCTCATTCGAAATATGGGGTGGATCTGTCATGATATGCACAGTCGTGTCGTGGTTTTTTACTTGACCAATCGTAACAATGAAAGGAAGGATTACTGCGGAGAAGTATAGAGAAATTTTAGTTGATCGGGTCCATCCTATGATATAAACTTTGCTTACTGCAAGAGATGGAATTTTTCAAGATAATGCACCTACCCATGCAGCGGGACTTGTCCAATCATGGTTTGATGAACACATGAATGATGTTAAACATTTACCTTGGCCCACACAGTCACCCGTCCTCAATATAATTGAACCGTTATGGTCTATTTTAGAACGTTCAATGCATCATCGATATCTTTAACCTGTATCTCTCCAAGAACTTTCACAATATCTCCATAAAGAATAGTACAACATTTCTCTAAACACTATTGAGCAGTTGTATGAATCGATTCCTAGGTGAATCTAAGCTGTATTACATGCCAGAGAGAGGTGATCCTACACCATACTAATAAAGGATTCTTTATAAATTTATGGTTTTTCCGCTATTTTCATAACCACCTGCATATTTGTGGAACACCACCGCCAGCCAAACTGGTGTTAACCTTGTGAAGAGAGACATGTTCCCTTCACAATGCATGCGACAATGTGCTCACGACACATGCACTATTATTAAAAGCGCGCGATGTTGTTAACACACTCTCTCACATTATTTGCTACTGTTAGGGGAAAAAGATATCCCAATGAAATAGACCACAGAAATGGATCCTTCTTCGCTGACTAAAGGGGAAAATAAACGTTGATCAGCTCTTCCCATGATAACACGGAATTGGCTACTAAAACATCACCCCACACTTCACGTGCTTTCACGGGATTCGATTCCTGTGTTGATGTCATGTCCCGCGATGGTGCATAAGTACATCGTGTGAAGTACACATATCAGTTAAAGTGTTAAGTATATATATATATATATATATATGTATAATCGGTTACAGATTCATCAATTCATGTATGTTCTCTGCAATGAAGACGTCCACACTCCACAGTCTAGCAATTGCTCATAGGTTGTGTTCAAACATTCAACTTGAAGATTTTATGTTATTTGTGTTTTTGAACTAAAACTAGTTATCTCATATTTTAAAACAGGCGTATAATGTCAAAATAAACCAAGTGACCCTTTTTCTTAACAATTGTGAATGCAAAATGCGTGTGCTGTATATGTCACGCAAGTGTGGCACTTAAAAAAAAAAGAGAACTTTGAAAAGCATTTCAAAAATACGCATAAAAGTGTTGATACAAATTTTCAGTTAAAAAGCGAACGGTGTAAACTAAAATTAGAAGAATTTGTATCACACACACCCAATTAATATAGGACAACAAAATAATGTTTTATTAAACCCAATACTATATCCAAAACTGAAACAGTTGCATCTTTTCGTGTGAGTTGTGTGTTAGCAAAAACAGTAAACCTCTTGCTGATAGAGAAATGCTAAAAGAAAAAAAAAAGCGTTTCTGGAAGCCAGTGATTCCTTATTTGATTCATTCAGGAACAAAAGTTAAATTATTTTCGTAATTAAAGACGCAGAACTTTCCCACAGTACTGTCCCGGGCCATATAGAAATGAATTCTGATCTGGCTAATCGAAGATATTACTCACTACATTTGACTTTCCTTGCAGTTTGACGAATCTACGGGTGTGGTTGATACTTCTCAACTTTGCGTTTATAAAGAGTGTTTTTTTCCAGGTATAGAAGTTTAAGTTGGCATTACTTTCCAAGATGACGACCGATTTAACAGCTGTCAAGTGATTTATTCTCAGTTTGGTTTGGCAATTTATCAAAACGATCATCAAGCAAGGCGTAGATTCGTCGAATGGGCCCAAAACGAGATTGCCGTTGTTCCCGATTTTCATAAGAGAATTTTGTTTAGCGATGAAGCGCACTTCTGGTTGAATGGCTACGTCAACAAACAAAACTGCCGCATTTGGAGTGAAGCTAATCCACAAGTGTATGTCGAAACATCGTTACATCCAGAAAAACTGACTGTTTGGTGCGCTTTATGGGCTGGGGGAATCATTGGTCCGTACTTCTTCAAAAACGATGAAGGCCACAACGTTACAGTCAATGGTGATCGGTATAGAGCCATGATTACTAACTTTTTCATTCCTGAATTGAACAGTCATGATGTCCAAGAGCTGTGGTTCCAACAAGACGGCACAACATGTCACACAGCTCGTGCCACAATCGATTTATGGAAAGACACGTTTGGTGACCGCCTAATTTCACGTTTTGGACCTGTGAATTGGCCTCCAAGATCTTGTGATTTAACACCGCTAGACTATTTTCTGTGGGGCTATGTAAAGTAATTGGTCTATGCGAATAAGCCACAAACGCTTGACCATTTGGAAGACAACATTCGCCGTGTTATTGCCGATATACGGCCACAAATGTTGGAAAAAGTCATCGAAAATTGGACGTCCAGATTGGACTACATCCGAGCCAGCCGTGGCAGTCCTATGCCAGAAATCATATTTAAAATGTAATGCCACAAGATTATCTTTCGAATAAAAAAAATTCATGTCAATCGAATAATACATCGTTGTTTTATTGCAATTTAAAGTTCTATACCTCTAAGAAAACACCCTTTACATATACTCTGGTAGTATGTGGTAGCTTTATTGAAGTTCTATAAATCTTGAATTTTTATCAAAACCGCAAAGTGTTGGGGATCTCTCAGATTTTCCGAAACATCCCAGTTTTAGAGGTTTATAGAGGTACGGTGTCTGACTGTCTACATACAACGTAGCAAGACAAGCTTTGCTAAGCAAAATAGTGGACGGAAAGCGGAAAGAGAAGCTCAGTGGAAGAGATCGACATGTGTCGGAATCAGTTGTAACGTCTAAAAAGTGACCGCAGAGGTCTATCAGCATCTAGATTCTCCGGTGTCAATAATTACAGTTAAAAAGCATCTCCATAAACAGAAAATTTACGGCAGAGTAGACTTTCCCAATCCACTTGTCACAGATGTTGTTGCCAAAGGTCGTGTCATTTGTGTCACACTCGCAAAACCTGGTCGATTGATAAATGGAAGAAAGTAATACACTCTGACGAATCGTCTCTCTTTCACACTTTTCCCTATAACAAGACGGGTGTACGTTTGGAGTACAAGGGTTTGATCGTGAATGTCTCATTCGAAATATGGGGTGGATCTGTCATGATATGCACAGTCGTGTCGTGGTTTTTTACTTGACCAATCGTAACAATGAAAGGAAGGATTACTGCGGAGAAGTATAGAGAAATTTTAGTTGATCGGGTCCATCCTATGATATAAACTTTGCTTACTGCAAGAGATGGAATTTTTCAAGATAATGCACCTACCCATGCAGCGGGACTTGTCCAATCATGGTTTGATGAACACATGAATGATGTTAAACATTTACCTTGGCCCACACAGTCACCCGTCCTCAATATAATTGAACCGTTATGTCTATTTTAGAACGTTCAATGCATCATCGATATCTTTAACCTGTATCTCTCCAAGAACTTTCACAATATCTCCATAAAGAATAGTACAACATTTCTCTAAACACTATTGAGCAGTTGTATGAATCGATTCCTAGGTGAATCTAAGCTGTATTACATGCCAGAGAGAGGTGATCCTACACCATACTAATAAAGGATTCTTTATAAATTTATGGTGTTTCCGCTATTTTCATAACCACCTGCATATTTGTGGAACACCACCGCCAGCCAAACTGGTGTTAACCTTGTGAAGAGAGACATGTTCCCTTCACAATGCATGCGACAATGTGTTCACGACACATGCACTATTATTAAAAGCGCGCGATGTTGTTAACACACTCTCTCACATTATTTGCTACTGTTAGGGGAAAATGTGATCCCAATGAAATAGACCACAGAAATGGATCCTTCTTCGCTGACTAAAGGGGAAAATAAACGTTGATCAGCTCTTCCCATGATAACACGGAATTGGCTACTAAAACATCACCCCACACTTCACGTGCTTTCACGGGATTCGATTCCTGTGTTGATGTCATGTCCCGCGATGGTGCATAAGTACATCGTGTGAAGTACACATATCAGTTAAAGTGTTAAGTATATATATATATATATATATATATATGTATAATCGGTTACAGATTCATCAATTCATGTATGTTCTCTGCAATGAAGACGTCCACACTCCACAGTCTAGCAATTGCTCATAGGTTGTGTTCAAACATTCAACTTGAAGATTTTATGTTATTTGTGTTTTTGAACTAAAACTAGTTATCTCATATTTTAAAACAGGCGTATAATGTCAAAATAAACCAAGTGACCCTTTTTCTTAACAATTGTGAATGCAAAATGCGTGTGCTGTATATGTCACGCAAGTGTGGCACTTAAAAAAGAGAACTTTGAAAAGCATTTCAAAAATACGCATAAAAGTGTTGATACAAATTTTCAGTTAAAAAGCGAACGGTGTAAACTAAAATTAGAAGAATTTGTATCACACACACCCAATTAATATAGGACAACAAAATAATGTTTTATTAAACCCAATACTATATCCAAAACTGAAAAAGTTGCATCTTTTCGTGTGAGTTGTGTGTTAGCAAAAACAGTAAACCTCTTGCTGATAGAGAAATGCTAAAAGAAAAAAAGCGTTTCTGGAAGCCAGTGATTCCTTATTTGATTCATTCAGGAACAAAAGTTAAATTATTTTCGTAATTAAAGACGCAGAACTTTCCCACAGTACTGTCCCGGGCCATATAGAAATGAATTCTGATCTGGCTAATCGAAGATATTACTCACTACATTTGACTTTCCTTGCAGTTTGACGAATCTACGGGTGTGGTTGATACTTCTCAACTTTGCGTTTATAAAGAGTGTTTTTTTTCCAGGTATAGAAGTTTAAGTTGGCATTACTTTCCAAGATGACGACCGATTTAACAGCTGTCAAGTGATTTATTCTCAGTTTGGTTTGGCAATTTATCAAAACGATCATCAAGCAAGGCGTAGATTCGTCGAATGGGCCCAAAACGAGATTGCCGTTGTTCCCGATTTTCATAAGAGAATTTTGTTTAGCGATGAAGCGCACTTCTGGTTGAATGGCTACGTCAACAAACAAAACTGCCGCATTTGGAGTGAAGCTAATCCACAAGTGTATGTCGAAACATCGTTACATCCAGAAAAACTGACTGTTTGGTGCGCTTTATGGGCTGGGGGAATCATTGGTCCGTACTTCTTCAAAAACGATGAAGGCCACAACGTTACAGTCAATGGTGATCGGTATAGAGCCATGATTACTAACTTTTTCATTCCTGAATTGAACAGTCATGATGTCCAAGAGCTGTGGTTCCAACAAGACGGCACAACATGTCACACAGCTCGTGCCACAATCGATTTATGGAAAGACACGTTTGGTGACCGCCTAATTTCACGTTTTGGACCTGTGAATTGGCCTCCAAGATCTTGTGATTTAACACCGCTAGACTATTTTCTGTGGGGCTATGTAAAGTAATTGGTCTATGCGAATAAGCCACAAACGCTTGACCATTTGGAAGACAACATTCGCCGTGTTATTGCCGATATACGGCCACAAATGTTGGAAAAAGTCATCGAAAATTGGACGTCCAGATTGGACTACATCCGAGCCAGCCGTGGCAGTCCTATGCCAGAAATCATATTTAAAATGTAATGCCACAAGATTATCTTTCGAATAAAAAAAATTCATGTCAATCGAATAATACATCGTTGTTTTATTGCAATTTAAAGTTCTATACCTCTAAGAAAACACCCTTTACATATACTCTGGTAGTATGTGGTAGCTTTATTGAAGTTCTATAAATCTTGAATTTTTATCAAAACCGCAAAGTGTTGGGGATCTCTCAGATTTTCCGAAACATCCCAGTTTTAGAGGTTTATAGAGGTACGGTGTCTGACTGTCTACATACAACGTAGCAAGACAAGCTTTGCTAAGCAAAATAGTGGACGGAAAGCGGAAAGAGAAGCTCAGTGGAAGAGATCGACATGTGTCGGAATCAGTTGTAACATCTAAAAAGTGACCGCAGAGGTCTATCAGCATCTAGATTCTCCGGTGTCAATAATTACAGTTAATAAGCATCTCCATAAACAGAAAATTTACGGCAGAGTAGACTTTCCCAATCCACTTGTCACAGATGTTGTTGCCAAAGGTCGTGTCATTTGTGTCACACTCGCAAAACCTGGTCGATTGATAAATGGAAGAAAGTAATACACTCTGACGAATCGTCTCTCTTTCACACTTTTCCCTATAACAAGACGGGTGTACGTTTGGAGTACAAGGGTTTGATCGTGAATGTCTCATTCGAAATATGGGGTGGATCTGTCATGATATGCACAGTCGTGTCGTTGTTTTTTACTTGACCAATCGTAACAATGAAAGGAAGGATTACTGCGGAGAAGTATAGAGAAATTTTAGTTGATCGGGTCCATCCTATGATATAAACTTTGCTTACTGCAAGAGATGGAATTTTTCAAGATAATGCACCTATCCATGCAGCGGGACTTGTCCAATCATGGTTTGATGAACACATGAATGATGTTAAACATTTACCTTGGCCCACACAGTCACCCGTCCTCAATATAATTGAACCGTTATGGTCTATTTTAGAACGTTCAATGCATCATCGATATCTTTAACCTGTATCTCTCCAAGAACTTTCACAATATCTCCATAAAGAATAGTACAACATTTCTCTAAACACTATTGAGCAGTTGTATGAATCGATTCCTAGGTGAATCTAAGCTGTATTACATGCCAGAGAGAGGTGATCCTACACCATACTAATAAAGGATTCTTTATAAATTTATGGTGTTTCCGCTATTTTCATAACCACCTGCATATTTGTGGAACACCACCGCCAGCCAAACTGGTGTTAACCTTGTGAAGAGAGACATGTTCCCTTCACAATGCATGCGACAATGTGTTCACGACACATGCACTATTATTAAAAGCGCGCGATGTTGTTAACACACTCTCTCACATTATTTGCTACTGTTAGGGGAAAATGTGATCCCAATGAAATAGACCACAGAAATGGATCCTTCTTCGCTGACTAAAGGGGAAAATAAACGTTGATCAGCTCTTCCCATGATAACACGGAATTGGCTACTAAAACATCACCCCACACTTCACGTGCTTTCACGGGATTCGATTCCTGTGTTGATGTCATGTCCCGCGATGGTGCATAAGTACATCGTGTGTTAAGTACACATATCAGTTAAAGTGTTAAGTATATATATATATATATATATATATATATATATATCGGTTACAGATTCATCAATTCATGTATGTTCTCTGCAATGAAGACGTCCACACTCCACAGTCTAGCAATTGCTCATAGGTTGTGTTCAAACATTCAACTTGAAGATTTTATGTTATTTGTGTTTTTGAACTAAAACTAGTTATCTCATATTTTAAAACAGGCGTATAATGTCAAAATAAACCAAGTGACCCTTTTTCTTAACAATTGTGAATGCAAAATGCGTGTGCTGTATATGTCACGCAAGTGTGGCACTTAAAAAAAAGAGAACTTTGAAAAGCATTTCAAAAATACGCATAAAAGTGTTGATACAAATTTTCAGTTAAAAAGCGAACGGTGTAAACTAAAATTAGAAGAATTTGTATCACACACACCCAATTAATATAGGACAACAAAATAATGTTTTATTAAACCCAATACTATATCCAAAACTGAAACAGTTGCATCTTTTCGTGTGAGTTGTGTGTTAGCAAAAACAGTAAACCTCTTGCTGATAGAGAAATGCTAAAAGAAAAAAAAAAAAAAAGCGTTTCTGGAAGCCAGTGATTCCTTATTTGATTCATTCAGGAACAAAAGTTAAATTATTTTCGTAATTAAAGACGCAGAACTTTCCCACAATACTGTCACGGGCCATAAAGAAATGAATTCTGATCTGGCTAATCGAAGATATTACTCACTACATTTGACTTTCCTTGCAGTTTGACGAATCTACGGGTGTGGTTGATACTTCTCAACTTTGCGTTTATAAAGAGTGTTTTTTTCCAGGTATAGAAGTTTAAGTTGGCATTACTTTCTAGATGGCGACCGATTTAACAGCTGTCAAGTAATTTATTCTCAGTTTGGTTTGGCAATTAAAAAAAAACGATCATCAAGCAAGGCGTAGATTCGTCGAATGGGCCCAAAACGAGATTGCCGTTGTTCCCGATTTTCATAAGAGAATTTTGTTTAGCGATGAAGCGCACTTCTGGTTGAATGGCTACGTCAACAAACATAACTGCCGCATTTGGAGTGAAGCTAATCCACAAGTGTATGTCGAAACACCGTTACATCCAGAAAAACTGACTGTTTGGTGAGCTTTATGGGCTGGGGGAATCATTGGTCCGTACTTCATCAAAAACGATGAAGGCCACAACGTTACAGTCAATGGTGATCGGTAAAGAGTCATGATTACTAACTTTTTCATTCCTGAATTGAACAATCATGATGTCCAGGAGCTGTGGTTCCAACAAGACGGCGCAACATGTCACACAGCTCGTGCCACAATCGATTTATTGAAAGACACGTTTGGTGACCTTCTAATTTCACGTTTTGGACCTGTGAATTGCCTCCAAGATCTTGTGATTTAACACCGCTAGACTATTTACTGTGGGGCTATGTAAAGTCATTGGTCTATGCGGATAAGCCACAAACGCTTGACCATTTGGAAGACAAAATTTGCCGTGTTATTGCCGATATACGGTCACAAATGTTGGAAAAAGGCATCGAAAATTGGACGTCCGGATTGGACTACATCCGAGCCAGCCGTGGCAGTCATATGCTAGAAATCATATTTAAAATGTAATGCCACAAGATTATCTTTCGAATAAAAAAAAATTCATGTCAATCGAATAATACAGCGTTGTTTTATTGCAATTTAAAGTTCTATATACCTCTAAAAAAAACACCCTTTACAAGAACGGTTTTTAAAAATTAGAGTGTAAAAGAAGAATGATTAACAATATTACTTAAGAGAAAAACAAAGTTGAAAATGCTAACTGCCCTTTTAAAAAATACTTAGAGGAGAAAAGGATTCCAGATTTATAATGTTGTATCGATAGCAACTGATGGAGCCCCATCAATGACGGGAAGGTCAATGGATTTCTGGCAGAGACTATGATTTACCGCATTTCCTGTCATTATAATTGCATTATTCCCCAACATATGCCCTCTTTTGCAACATTCTAAATATGCGTCACATCATGGGAATCTGCATGAAAATTGTGAACTCAGTTCGAAGAAGTCTTCAGAGTCTTCTACCCAACTCGAAGAAAACGAATCTCACTGTAGAGATATAATGCAAACATTCGTTGGTTAATTTGGAATATTTATTTTAACAATGATTCAGGGACCTACAACAGGAGGTGAAAGTTTTTTGGAATCAAAAGAGGAACGTTAAATTTAGTGATGACGTTTAGTTGATGTATTTAGATTTTGTTTTTGACGCAACACTTAATGAATCGAACTTAAAATTGCAAGGGAAAAATCAAACAATAGTAGAATTGATTGGATTCATTAATATTTTTTTAAAAACAAGTTAAAGCTAATAACATCTCAGTTTATGAAGAATGAATTAAAAAATTTTACAAACATTTATGATGAGTTAGTTAAAAATGGAGGTATATACATTAAGCAAAGATAAATATATTATGATGCAACAATAAAGCTACACCCCGAATTTCAAAGACGTTTTTCAAGAATTTACTAGACTAGAACCAATTCACACGTGTGTTACCCATTTTGCAATGTTGATGTGAAAATATAAATTAAAAATATGTTACATGTTCTCTTTATCTCTCGAGGAAAACGGAGTTTTTCTTCTTCATAAGGAGTGCTTTTCAAACTTTTCACATTTACGACCCAATATTCAATCATAATTTTCATCTCGCCCCCCCCTTCCTTACACTAACAAAATATATTGAATTCAATAATACTGTACTTCGACGCTAAATCTACAATGTGACTTTAACCTCGGAAGTGCCACCGGCATATATAAACGTCTCGAGCAGCCAAATCATTGATTGCCCCAAACGTATGTATACGTCTTTCCAAAGTAGGATCTCTTCTGTTCATTGCTATCCATAAAATTATTCCGAAGGCTTTGGATTACTATAAAAGGACCTTGATAGAATTTGCGAAAGATTTACTTATTTCAGAAGATTTGCTTATTTATTTCTCCCCCCACCCTCTCAATACATGACATACGCGTGCTTACGTGGAAAACCGTGGCATTGGGAACGAATCCAGTAACTTTTTATCAGCAGTTAATGGATTAAATATAAACCGTACAAATTATAAAAATAAGTGTTAATTTTTGTTCATAATTTTGAAAATGACAAGTCGTTGGGATCAATAGTAATCATCAAACTTGTTTTTATAGTATTGTTAAACTAATTATAAAATATATTGTGCATATACTGATACATTTATAAGTTTATTATATCAGTGTACATGTGTATTTTATTTTTTATTATGTCAGGATGTATTTTGTTTGTTTACTTTCAGTAAATTAAGATTTTTTAAAAAATAATCTTTTGTTTGTACGACTTTTCACTATGCTTGCGCCCTCCTGCCAGAGTTATCATGCCCCCCTCCCCAGGGCGGCGCGCCCAACAATTTGAGAAACGCTGTCATAAGAATGTAATTTTAGAAGAATAACTTTTGGAATCTAATGGACGAAGTAAAGTATCCTAATTTTAAAAAAGTTACAATTCGTGTAACATCGTTCTTTTGCTCAACCTACCTGTGTGAATATACATTTTCAACAATGGATATAATTAAGACAACATATCATTCCCGTTTCACAGACGACCACTTAAAATCCAATGTATGGTTAGAAGTTAGTAATTATATACCGAAATATTCTAGAATGGGGCAGACAGTATGCAGACTAAGTCTTCTATAACTACGAAAACTAGCTTTAAATGAAAATTATTTTTTTTTATGTATTTTGAGTTGTTTGATAATAAATGCATGGTTTGATATTATTATATTTATGGCTATTATTATTATGCTTGCATTTTTCGTTTTACTTAAAACGTAGTTTTAAAACAGTAATTTTTTATATTGTTGTTATGTAGGTAAGATTCTGTTATACACATATTTTGTATTTATTATTGTTATAATAAAAATATTGTTGAGCTTATTTTGTTTATCACGCCTGCGTCACAGGGTGGATGGTAATATCTTGAAAAAATTCGAAATAGACCGCGCCATGTAAAAGTTTGCCCACCCCTACTCTGTAAGGTAACTGGGAATCTGTGTGTGCGGCAAGGAAAAATGGACTTTTTTTTAACACGCTTTTATAAGTTTCACTTGTATGTAATGAAATCTTTGGACTCGAATTTTACCCACTTTAAAAGGTGAGCTTAATTCGAAATTTTGCACACTTGTCAAGGACCGATGACTATACAATAATTAAAGAATTTTGTTCCATTGTCCTGATTGGATTGCCAAAAATAGCGATTTTAAGTATTTTGGGATAAAATTTTGCAGAGTTTTTGCAAACAATACAATCCATAAAATAAATGAAGTGAAATTTAAAAAAATATATATAAATTTATAAAAATTTTAAAAATTTTTAAATTTAGTGACGAATAATTTTCTTTTTAAATTCTATGCAAACATTGTGTTGTATCTAAAATTTGTGAAAGTTTATTTGAAAAAAATTCATTCACCTTGTTAAAAATTTGTGGATCTTATAATATGCAAAATATCAGCACTATAATTTAAGTAGATTTTGAGAAAAGTATACCGGAATCACCAAAAAAAATGCATTTTGAGAAAATTTCAAACAAAGATATTTTCATTTATGATTTGTAAAATAGTATTCTTTAATACAATATAAAGCTAAACCATAATTAACTGGATTATTTTGCATAATCTCTCAGTTTTTAAATTGTAAATTTAAAATTCTAGATTCTATTAGAAGCTTTTTTAGTTTCTCTTTCCCTAATTCATCAACACGTGTTATCAATGATCCACGCCTTCTTCCATTTAAAATACCAAAATTTTATATTTATAAGTTTTAGTATTTTTACTTCACTTTGAACATCATCATTACAGGATATTAAAGAATTCCTTACACAAATTTTTATTGTTATAAAAAGGCACAAGGAAAATGTCTTTGATGAATTAAAAAAGTTAATTTGATGTCTAATTTAAATGGAACTGTGTTTTTAAATATTATAACAAAAGAATCTCTGTTTTTGTACTCATACATATGAATATTTATTTATTTTAAAGTAACAGTTATAAACATATAGAGTTTTTCATGAGCATTCAAATGCTAACAATAAGTAAATAGGAACAACGAAATGTCTATTTTACAAGCTGAGTATTTAATTTAGAATAATCCTCAAGATCCACTTTGTACTATATACACTTGATTTATAATTTAAGTACACTGAGTATTTATAAATGCTAAACTAGACATAATTAACATTTCAAAAAACAAAATTTTGTTTTAAAATTTTGTAACTAATCATTTAAACTCTACGTAATTTCGGCACGAAAATGTAGAATTTTATAAATTTGAACGCATAATACAGAAAAATTGCATTTTTTGTATTGAAAATTAGTTTTTTACAATACACATTACATACAAAATGGATTTTGAAGAAAGTGTGTATGTATATGGATTATAGTTACATATCACATTTGTTAACAATTTTAAAATTCAATTTTATAGCGTTCTATTTATCGAATTCTCATAAATAATGCATCTATGGATGCAGCAAAGTACCCTCTATTTTTTAAAAGTAAAATAAAATAAAAAATGCAAAATGTTGGGCGTTAAGAACCGAAACCTTTACAGTTGAAGTGATTAACTCAGTTGTAAAGGTAAGGGTGCTTTCCGTGTGAGTTTTCTTTTCTTTTTTAATAATGTTGACAGAAGCTAAATAAAAAAGAAATATATTGCTTTATAATTAATACCATATTTCCTTGGGAGAAAGGGTTGCCAATTTCTTTCTCTCGCTTTTTTTTTTTTGCAATTTTTTCTTTCATACATTTATTGAGGGGTAGGGCATTTTCATCCTTTACACAAATATCTGTATCTATCTCTTTCTTCCCTTCCCCCCCAAAATATGGGTTTTTCCGTGTGAGTTGGTAAATGGTTTTGTAAGTATTATTATTTTTTTTAAAGTAATAAATTTTTTGATGCATTTTATTATTTTCCATGGAATACTGTGCTAACTTTTATACAACTTTTTTCTGGTGTCTAAAAAAGGAAAAGAATTTTCACATAAGAAGAAATTTTACATTTGATGAACAAATCAGATTTTGAGCTTAATGATCTCTTGGACAATGACTACGCTGCGAACAAAACGTATTAATCATCTATCTGGATGGAAAATCAATTTCAGATGAGAGAGATGAAGAAAAACATGGAAATATTTGCAATGGAATGCCAATTTTGGATCATTCTTTACCATCAAAGTCCCTTGAACCCATTCATTTCATTGCTTTAGCTGTTACAAATGCTTGGTTTCTGGGCAAACAAGGTGCAATATCAAACAAAATTTCTTCAAAAATCAAAATGAATCTCTTAAAATTTAAGTTAAATATAGCTGAAGCGCGCTCGTTAGCAACATCTCCACTTCTAACAAAAGTATTTTAACTGATGATGAAGTTGATAGTGTTTTAATTCCTTCCGCAAAAATATCTAACTGTTATAATCCACGGGCTATACATGTCATATCTTTGATGTGTTGATGACATTTCAAAGCCTCGAAGTGCAGATTTGAAAACTGCAAAAACATGTTGTGAAAAATGCAATGTTTTTTATTTATACTTGTTTAAAACAAAAACATGCTTTAAAAATTTTCAAATTAAAAAGAAGAGTTAATTAAAGAATAGTTTATACATCAATATTTTCCGCATTTGTAACAATTTTTATTGAATTAAGATTGTTTCTTCTATCAACTTAGCTAAAAAATGTATAACTCGTAAAATTTCCCAGGTGACTTTTTTCACAGATAAAGTCCTACCCGCACGATCGTGTGGGTACTGCCTATGTTTGAGGGGTAGAGAGAAATTTTTAAAATTATTTTTTGCCAGTGTCATTGGGGTCAATATAGTGTTAATAACCCGATGAATAATAAAATATAAAAATATTTCGGGTCTTAAAGGGTTAGACCCTTTTAGATTTGTGTCGTGGTCATGGCAGCTATTTTTGCCGCCACGTTTAGCGACATTTTTGCTTTTTCTTTCATACGGCAATCACAGAACTAGTATCATATTTTGGTGTGATACCATATAGGTAGATACCAATTGCCACAATGCATTTTGATGCCCATTTTCCTCCCCGGTAGGAGGCATCTGAGATCTGAAGAGGCGAAATTGGGGCAGAAATTTAATTTTGCCAAAAGCACAGAAGCCAAACAGGCACTCTAAGGATTTTTAACATGTGACATAATCATACGACATGGATGCTATCGATTTTTTGCATGATGAATATCCTGTGATTTGAGCTTACAAGGCCAGCTCCTAAACAACTACTTCACCCAGCCGACTTATTGCCATGGGGCTTAATTTACTGAATCATTTTAATGTGCTTTTTGAGTACAGATGGTCGCTCGCACTTTATGGAAACGATTTTGATAATTTTTATCAACAAATACCGTATTTTTTGTGGAAATTTCCTTCTATCTGATAGTCCTGATGCTTAACAATAGCCCTAGCTTTAATTGTTCTGGAAAGTAAACTTTTCTTAGTACTGCCATGTAAGTTTTACTCCATTCCTTCTGAAAGTCTGTTCAGTGTTCTTAGATGCCATTTTAATAAACCGAAAGTACAAAAGTTAATTTCAGAAGTGTATAGTAATTTTACACGTATTTCATCAAATGGGACACACTTTATTCCTGTTTCTGATTCTTTCTTTGCTAAATAAGGGGCAGTTGACTTAGATGTGTGAATAGGGACTCTATCCATATGAAGCTCAAATTTATCAATGTCCTTTCCATATAAATTTGGAATTTTTCTTCAAGAATTGGTTCTAAAATATTCTGCTGATAGTAGAGTGCATTAATTTTGGCTTTACTTTGAACTTTTTGATTTTTAATTTGCCGTTGTTAGAAAATCTTACAACTATCATGAGTCCCCTTAGGATCTTTACTGCACACTGACAAAGCCATTTCGAACATTCATTACTGTCAGTTGAGCAATAAAAAATTGATCTTCTTTTACAACAGTCACTTAAATATGCCCATACCTAATCGAGTGCTACAAATTTTCCTTTTTCAGCAGCTTTCCTTTTTCATATAAATTTCTACAATTTGCTTTTCTTTCAGCAATTTTTTTTTAAAAAAGGAAACGAACATTAGGTTTAAGTATTTGTTTTAACTTTAAATTCTTATGAATGGTTTTAATTACAGATCCGGAAGACATTCCTAGTTTGGATGCAATGAATTTTTCAGTCGACGGGTTTCTTTTAGTATCAGATACTTCTCTTTCTTGATAGTTGCCTGTGTTTGAACAGTCTTAAGATGGAGTTTCGTGTTCATGTGTTTTCATTTTTACTTTCTGCTAGATACTTTTTTCCTTTCAATTTTAATAAATTATAAACATTTTTGATTGAAATGCAATAGCCGAGATTTTTATTCTGCTTTTTAATTTATTGAGGCGAATATTTCTCCTTGAAAAAAGCTTCTTAATTACGTAAGCTTTGAGCCATATACCATTTTTAGGAGCCATTTTTTAAAATAAATCTTTTATTTTACATTCCAATAAAAAACATTGGCAGATGATTATTCTGAGTTGTCAAAGTTTTATCTCAAAATGCAAATGAGAATATGAATTACGAAATCGCTTCCATAAAGTGCGAACGACTTTCTGTATTTCTTCATGGAATCAAAATGATTCAAGTCCTACAAAGTATCCTATGTAATACATCATCATTAATTCCAAATGCAAATATTTAATTCCCGCATATGTCTCTCCATTTA
This sequence comes from Trichonephila clavipes, assembly GCA_019973935.1. Taxonomy (NCBI): domain Eukaryota; kingdom Metazoa; phylum Arthropoda; class Arachnida; order Araneae; family Nephilidae; genus Trichonephila; species Trichonephila clavipes. The sequence goes on along the minus strand of BMAU01020231.1, from coordinate 62,702 downwards.
TTAGATTATTCAAGATCTTTAAATGTTTGTATCAGGCAGACAGTCTTGCATAAACCACGCGCACGAAAATTTAAAATAATAAGAAAAGTCATAAGGTGTGAAAATTGCTTGCATTTTTTATATCTTTTTAAACATACAATCAGCCAATTTCTGGAGTTCTTTTTTTGCAAAAAATTTGTGTCATATCTTTCTACTAGTGTTTTTACAGTAGTCTCGTGAGGGCCGTGGGTAGCCTAGTGGTTAGAGCATCGGACTCCAGACCGGAAGGCCTGGGTTCGATGCTCGTTGTCACCAAATACCCTCCGAGTGCACACGGAGTACGTGCTCGTTAAATCAGTGGGTCCGTAGTCTTGTGGGCTTATTCACGAGCGCAGGAACTGGAGAATATTTCCATCCCCTTCAGTTCACTTGCAGAAATTGTGGAGGTGGAGATAGAGGTCGTGTCGCCATCTATCGTCCCTTCTGGGAGTTTCACCGAGCTTAAATCGCACTGTCACCTGTATGGTGCTCAAGGCCAACGACAGGCGTACCTCTTGCCCATGCCACGAGGAATTTCGTGGGCCTCGTTCTGACTACATCAGACAGGTGGCATTAGCCACAACAACAGTGGTCTCGTAATAAGTAAAAAAAGAAACAAATTTTTTAGCGATAATCAATATCTTTGAGGTACGCACACACACAAATACTTTAATAAAACTATTCACAAAAGATATATTATGCATTTCGAAGTAAAAGATAATTTTCTTGACAAATCTTGCTTAATAACCATTTTTAACTATAAGGTGTGTTCAAAAACTATCTGACCTTCCATTCTCCCGCGCAAAGGAGAGATTCTAAAGCTGCACCAATATACACAGAGGGAGGTGACAGCTTAATGCGCATGTTTGAATTTTCCTCCTTCGTTCAAGGGTACCAGTCGTTTCAAGGAAGGAGACGAAAGAGGTGCTGTTATACGTATTCGTCGAATTTTTATTTCTAAAGAGGAATTGAACGACTTGAGCAGAGACACAATCAAATTCTGTCAAAATAAACAATTCGTAAAATTCGGGATGTGTTTGGAGACGGTGCTATAGGGGTCACACAAATTAAGGAGATGTTTAACCAATTCAAAAGTTGTTACGTATGTCGATGAGATCAATAAACATTCTGTGCATACAATTTAATATGATTATGTGCAGAGCAGCTGCATAATTTGTTCCCTAGCCTCTGTCAGTAGAATAAAAAGAACTCCGCCTTGCAGTTGCATAGGATGTATTGGATACAATCAACTCTGAAACCGTTTTCTGGCTGTTCTCGAAAATGAAACTGTCTTTGAAATGATACCATTTTCAGAGTAGAAATAAGATAATGTTCAACTGGTGGAGTTAAACACCAATCAAAAATAAGACTTTTAGAAGTGTTTTCGGCATTAGAAAATATGCTGGGATAAGTGTGTGAAGACGCAAGTAACCTAGTTTGAATTTAATTAGGATCCTAATCTCACAAAGTAAATAAGATATATTTTTTTTCTGGCTTAAGGACAGACACTTTTTGAATACACCCTGTATAGTCCCAATCCCTCAATAATGATTATGAAAGCAAACTAAAAATTTATATATAAGTAATAATAATACCTTCGATATATAGAGTTGCTTTGGACAGTATTATTTCATAAAAATACCATAATAAGAGGGATATATTGAATTTCTTTTTCCATGAAGAGCATTAAAAGCTTTCATATTCTTCAGTTGAGAAGCTTTCCGTATAACATTCTCCAGATCAATTATTTTTCTTAAAATATTCTCCAGTTGAGAAAGTATCATATTCTCCAGTTGTGGAAGTATATTCTCCAGTTGAGGAAGTATCATATTCTTCAATTGATGAAGTATCATATTCTTCAATTCAGGAAGTATCAACTTCTCCAGTTGAGGAAATATTATATTCTTCAATTGAGGATGTATCATATTCTTCAGTTGAGAAAGTATCATCTTTTCCAGTTGACGAAGTATCATCTTCTCCAGTTGAGGAAGTATCATATTCTCCATTTGAGAAAGTATAATCTTGTCCAGTTGAGGAAGTATAATCTTGTCCAGTTGAGGTGCTTTCCGTATCATATTCTCCAAATGAAAAGCATCATATTCTCCAGATGAGGAAGTATAATCTTCTCCAATTGAGGATATATCATCTTCTCCAATTGAGGATATATCATCTTCACCAATTGAGGATATATCATCTTCTCCTGTTGAGGAAGTATCAACATCTTCAGTTGAGGAAGTATCAACATCCTCAGTGGAGGAAGTATCAACATCTTCAGTTGAGGAAGTATCAACATCTTCATTTGAGGAAGTATCAACATCTTCAGTTGAGGAATTATCATTATCTCCAGTTGAGGAAGTATCATCATCTCCAGTTAAGGAAGTATCATCTTGCCCATTTGAGGAAGTATCATCTAGTCCAATTAAGGAAATATCATATTGTCCAGTTGAGGAAGTATCATATTGTCCAGTTGAGGAAGTATCATCTTGTCCAGTTGAGGAAATATCATCTTGTCCAGTTGAGGAAGTATCATATTCTCCAGTTGAGGAGCTTTCAATATCATATTGTCCAGATGAGTCGCTTGCCGCATCATATACTAAAGTTGGGAAGTTTTCCGCGCGCGCGAATCATCTTCTCCAGTTGAGGAGCTTTTAGTATAATCTTCTCCAGTTGAGTAGCTTTCCGTATCCATTTCTCCAGTTGAGGAAGTATCATACTCTCCAGTTGAGAGGAAGTATCATATTCTCTAGTTGAAGAAGTATCATATTCTCAGTTGAAGAAGTATCATATTCTTCAATTAAGGTAGTATCGTTTTCACCATATGAGGAAGTATCATCTTCTCCAGAAGAGGAAGTATCGTCTTCTCCAGATGAGGAAGTATCATCTTCTTTAGATGAGGAAGTATTGTCTTCTCCAGATGAGGAAGTATTGTCTTCTCCAGATGAGGAAGTATTGTCTTCTCCAGATGAGGAAGTATAATCTTGTCCAGTTGAGGAAGTATAATCTTGTCCAGTTGAGGAAGTATAATCTTGTCCAGTTGAGGTGCTTTCCGTATCATATTCTCCAAATGAAAAGCATCATATTCTCCAGATGAGGAAGTATAATCTTCTCCAATTGAGGATATATCATCTTCTCCAATTGAGGATATATCATCATCTTCTCCAATTGAGGATATATCATCTTCACCAATTGAGGATATATCATCTTCTCCTGTTGAGGAAGTATCAACATCTTCAGTTGAGGAAGTATCAACATCTTCAGTGGAGGAAGTATCAACATCTTCAGTTGAGGAAGTATCAACATCTTCATTTGAGGAAGTATCAACATCTTCTGTTGAGGAATTATCATTATCTCCAGTTGAGGAAGTATCATCATCTCCAGTTTAGGAAGTATCATCTTGCCCAGTTGAGGAAGTATCATCTAGTCCAATTGAGGAAGTATCATCTTGTCCAGTTGAGGAAGTATCATATTCTCCAGTTGAGGAAGTATCATATTCTCCAGTTGAGGAGCTTTCAATATCATATTGTCCAGATGAGTCGCTTGCCGTATCATATACTAAAGTTGGGTAGTTTTCCGAATCATCTTCTCCAGTTGAGGAGCTTTCAGTATCATCTTCTCCAGTTGAGTAGCTTTCCGTATCCATTTCTCCAGTTGAGGAAGTATCATACTCTCCAGTTGAGAAAGTATCATATTCTCCAGTTGAGGAAGTATCATATTCTTCAATTAAGGTAGTATCGTTTTCACCAAATGAGGAAGTATCATCTTCTCCAGAAGAGGAAGTATCATCTTCTCCAGATGTGGAAGTATCATATTCTCTATTTGAGGAAGTATTATATTCTCCAGTTGAGGAAATATCATTTTCTCCAATTGAGGAAGTATCATCTTCTCCAATTGAGGAAGTATGTTCTCCAATTGATGAAGTATCTTTTTCTCCAATTGAGGAAGTATCAACATCTTCTGTTGAGGGAGTCTCAACTTCTTCAATTGAGGAATTATCATCATCTCCAGTTGAGGAAGTATCATCTTGTCCAGTTGAGGATGTATCATCTTGTCCAGTTGAGGAAGTATCATCTTGTCTAATTGAAGAAGTATCATTTTCTCCATTTGAGGAAGTATCAACATCTTCTGTTGAGGAAGTATCAACTTCTTCAGTTGAGTAAGTATCAACTTCTTCACAGTTGAGGAAGTATCAACTTCTTCAGTTGAGGAAGTATCATCATCTCCAATTGAGGAAGTATCAACTTCTTCAGTTGAGGAAGCATCATCATCTCCATTTGAGGAAGTATCTTCTTCTCCAGTTGAGGAGCTTTCCGTATCATCTTGTCCAATTGACGAGCTTTCAGTATCAAATTCAATTTTTGAGTCGCTTTTCATATCATATTCTCTAGTAGAGGAAGTATCATGTTCTCCAATTGAGGAAGTATATCATCTTTTCTAGATGAGGAAGTATTATCTTCTCCATTTGAGGAAGTATCATTATCTCCACTTGAGGAAATATCATCTTCTCCAATTGAGGAATTATCATCTTCTCCAGTTGAGGAAGTATCATCTTGTTCAGTTGAGTAGCTTTCGGTATCATATTCTTCAGTAGAGTAGCTTTCAATATCATATTCTCTAGTTAAGAAGCTTTCAGCACCATATTGTCCAGATGAGTCGCTTGCCGTATCGTATTTTAAATTTCGGTAGTTTTCCGAATCATATTCTTTCATGGAGGTGTTATCCGAATCTTTTCCAGTTGAGGAGCTTTCAGTTTCATATTCTCCAGTTGAGGAAGTATCATATTCTTCATTTGAGGAAGTATTATATTCTTCATTTGAGGAAGTATTATATTCTTCAGTTGAGAAAGTATCATCTTTTCCAGTTGAGGAGCTTTCCGTATCAACTTCTCCAGTTGAGGAAGAATCATATTCTCCATTTGAGGAGCTTTCCGTATCATATTGTGCAGTTGAGGAGTTTTCCGTATCATTTTCTCTAGTTGAAGAGCTTTCCGCTTTATATTCTCCAGTTGAGGATGTATCATATTCTCCAGTTGAGGAAGTATCATATTCTCCATTTGAGGAAGTATCATATTCTCCAATTGAGGAGCTTTCAGTATCATATTTTCTGGTTTAGTAGCTTTCAGTGTCATATTCTCCAGTGGAGTAGCTTTCCGTATCGTATTTTCCAGTTGTATAGCTTCCGGTGTCATATTCTCCAGTGGAGTAGCTTTGTGTGTCGTATTCTCTTGTTGTATAGCTTCCCTTGCCGTATTCTCCGGTTGTATAGCTTCCCGTGCCGTATTCTCCGGTTGTATAGCTTCCTGTGCCATATTCTCCAGTGGGGTAGCTGTCCGTATCGTATTCTCCAGTTGTATAGCTTCCCGTATCGTATTCTCCAGTACTGTAGCTTCCCGTTTCGTACGTATCATGTTCTCCAGTTTCGTAAGAACCTGTCTCGTTCGTTTCATAGCTTTCTGTGTAGTACGATTCTGTTGAGTACGTATCGTAGCTTTCATCGTCATCTGCTTCACCAGTTATGCCATTAATCGCTCCTGATACGAGAGCACCTAAGTTCCCACTAGGCTTTCTTTTGTTCCCGTTTACCGCTTTGCCTATTGCGTGTGGTGCTTCTTCTTCTAAGTTATCTGAAAGAACGGCTTCTGCGTCATGGGAGCCACCCCCTATGTCATTACCTCCGTAATCGAAAGCTACTGGTGAGTAAAGAATGCCTCTGGTGAGATAAAAAAGATTCCAAACAGTTCCTCTACTTCAAAGATGAAGATAGGTTTGGTCACGCCGGTGGTGTCAATGAAGGCTTTCCTCAATGCTTGTATAATGCATCGAGTCTTCTTATACAGTTCACCCTGTCCAATGTCGGCTGCAGTTCTTTCTGCAACAGCAGATGCGAAACTGGCCGCGGCAGCTTTGCGTACTCCTGGCGTTGTCCTCTGAAGATCCGGAAAAGAACCAAACGCATCGGTCAGTACCAAAATAATCTGCTTGTATTCCCTGGTCTCCTCATTGGTGAAGGTTCCACACATCCGTAAACTCCTTTCAAACACATTTGCAAATTTTTCTCCAGTATTTTCGTCTGGCAAAGGTTCTTTTTGCACAACTCCGAGTCCGGGTTCATAAAATTTTTGTGAATAGGCAAGTGTGCCTACCAAAGAAAATAAGACCATAACATGAGATGTCCAGCCCATGTTTCTACATACGAGCTACCCGAAGGATTGCTGTGCTGTGTCTTGAAAAATTAGCCTTATGTACCTGAGTTTTCTAAAGACTATTAAGTTTACGACGCTTGATAACTCACCATTTACAGATGTGCACATATTACCAATCAATCAATTTCCTTCTGAGGATTGTAATCACCTTTCGTCTCAAAATGGAATGTAGTAAAGTGGACCGTTTAATAAGATAGCAGTTTTGCGTCATGATATTGACTCAGCTGAAAACTAAATTTTATTTCTTCTTCAATTAAGTTTTACAGTTTTAATACACTCTTATAACAGAATAAATCTACTTTTTCTTCTTCTCCCATAATTTATTTCCAAGCGACAATTTCAATTCAATTAACTTATAAGTAATGGAACAAATGCCATAAATATTTTTATTGATATCGTTTAAGGCCTTAGATACTCTATTTTCGATGGCACATCTGCAAAATTCGATTCAAATTGAATACAGATCGAACATTTATAAGATTCAATGCACGACTTATCAGATTTTAGACTGTCTAGATTCAGGAACCATATAACTAACACAAATAATTTATTAAAATGCACGCATTCAGTGCAAATGAACAGTTTTATTTTAATTTTAAGGCGTTATGCTTTACATTAATCCTGTAGACAGATCACATATAACATTCCAGTGCAAGAGAATTCGACAAGCTTTTTTAATTTTTTTAAAAAATCTTTTCGATACACTTTGTTAGAGTCATTTCATTTACTTGGCATGTTCACAAAATTGCTACGTGTTGTTAAAGTAATATAGTTAGAGAAAATGTACACTTTTCTTCAGATGAGCAACCGTACTTCTCGATATCCCAGGGGAAATTTTGATCATTGCAAAGGCAAAGGCTCAATATAGTAATTGATTGATTAAAATTTGCATTGTACAAATATTGCTATCGATTACAATTGCATCTGCTTGTTGTTTCTTCTTTAAGCTGAATATAACAAAATATTATTTACGATCTGACACTTGGGATAAAGATTTTTTATATTCTGGTATTTTTTTTCATAAGAATGAGCATTGTTCTATTAGTTGTATTATGAAGATACTACTAATAAATTTATTAAAAACATTCATAATATTAATTTATTTATTTGTATTAGATAGTTATTATTTTTATAAGCTTATTTATTTTTGAATTAATATTTATTTTCAGTTCCTATATATATATATATATATATATATATATATATATATATATATATATATATATATATGCGTATTGATTTTGATAGTATTTCACAAGTTTGAGAGTAAAGTAATTTAACAGCAAATAATTTCCCGTACATCATTGTTCAAAAACGGTTTTCTTTAGATGTTGTTATTATCAAAAGTTCTCGAACATGCATTAAAGTTCACTTATTTTTCCGTAATAATTTAATTTAATTCTATGAATTAAATATTTAAAGATTTGATTTAAACTTTTAATAACTTTCATAATGCAAAAGAAGTGTTAGATAAAAGCTAAAAAAATATCTGTAATTATAAATTGACTTATCTTACCGGCTGGGTGGCGTAGTTGGTTTGGCCCTGACCTAACACGCCCAAGTTTGCGGGTTCGACCCCGTCTCAAGTAGGTGGATTTTCATGATGCAATAAATAAATAAATAAATAAAAATAAATAATTTTAAAAAAAACCCAGCGAAAATGACGTATGATTATGTGACATTGTAAATATCCGTAGAGTGCTTGTTTGGCTTTTGTGCTCTCGGCAAATTTAAATTCCTAGTACAGTTTCGCATCGTCACAATTCAACTGCTTCCCTTTGGGAAAGAAACTGGGCATCAAAATTACATTGTGGGAATTGATATCCACCTCACGGCGTAGCTACCGCCGTATCAATGATACGGGGCCCCAACATACGTAGCTAAAGTACCACTAACAGAGCTTTCTTTCCTAAAAAAGTGCCCCGAAGGAATTTTGATATGGGGCCCACTCAGAACTAGCTATGCCAGTGATCCACCTATATGGTTCCACACTAAAAAGTGATACCAGCTTCCAGGCAATGTTCTAAGCCTGCAATGGTATCTACAAATTCGCAGCCTTATTAGGAAACAAAAATTATTTATCTATCAGAATAAAGATAAAATTAAGTAACTTATACTGGAAAAATTATTATTATACAAGATTTATTCAAGAAGTATTCGACCTCTTGAATTTTCCTGCGCACAGTAGAGATTCTAAAACCGCGCCATGGGCCCAGAGGGAGGTGGCAGCATAATGCACATGCTTGAATTTATCCCCTTCGTTCCAGTGTATCACTCGTTTCTAGCAGGGAGACGAATCAGGTGCTATCATACGTTTTCGTCGGATTTTTATTTCTTTTACGATGACTGAACTGTTTGAGCAGAGGTACTGCATCCAATTTTTGACAAAAACTAGGTGATTTTCTAAGTGAAGCAATTCTTAAGATTCAGCAAGTGTTTGGGGATGATGCTATGGGGGTCACATAAATTAAGGAGGTTTTAACAGATTCAAAAGTGGTTGAAAGATGGTAAAGAGTGACCAGCGGTCTAGGAAGACAAACCCGCTCGACATGTAGCTGTTGTTGAAAAGGTGGAAAATTTAATAATGAACTATCGTCGTTTTACCGTACGAGAGACTTCTGAACAAGTTGATAACAGTACATTTTGAGGGATCATGTGCAGAGCTGCTGCGGAATTTGTTCCCATGCTTCGTTCGGCGGAACAGAAAGAAATACATTTTTCAATTACACAGGGTCTACTGGACACTATTAATAGCGAATCTGGATTCTGGCTATGTTCGGAAATGAAGATACAATTGAAAGGATCCCGGTTTCAGAGTAGTGATCAGATAAAGCAGAACGCGACGGTGGAGTTGAGCACCTTTCCAAGAGAAGCATTTTAGAAATGTTTTTGGTATGGTACGGAATGCTAGGCTGAGTGTGTAAATGAGCAAGGGAGCCTAAGATATTTTTTCTGGCCAAAAGTTGGACACTTTTTGAACAGACCATATGTGTTAAAGCTTAAATTCTTTTTAAAAATTTAATTAAAAAAATATATTCCTTTTTTACATAACAATACTTTAATGACCATTAAATGTGTATGAGTTCAGCACACACACACGCACACGCACGCACGCACACACACACACACACACTGCTTCTTCATAATTTTTCGATAGTCGCAGTACCCTAGTGGTCAAGGCATCGGATCGTGACTGACATGCTCAAGCCCAGTACCACTGAAGACCCGCCGTGTAGGGGCGCGATGGAGCCCCCTATCCACCTATCCGCCGTCTAAATGTGTGGTGGAGTAGCTAGCAGAGGGGGTGCTAGCTCAAATCTCGTCCTCGTCACTTGACCATGGTTCAAAATTACTAGGTCCGTCGCCAAAAAGTCATCGTGTAGCTGAACAGTGCGACGTTAATATTCACTCACTCACACTCATAATTTTTGGATGAAACCCAGTGGTAGTGTATCACGCTTCCTCACCATAGGTTCAGGGTTCAAATACCGTGAGGGGAAAGGTGGACTCATCCTTTCACCCCTTCAGTGGGTCGATAAAGGAGTACCAAGTTTGCTTGGGAAATAAAAATTGGGGGTTTCGCGTCTCACTGACCCCCTAACCAAAACATCTGCTCATTCACCTCAGCACCCAAGGTCACGAAAACTAAGATGGGAACAGTAGGCCTTGGTTCTCATGGACTGTTATGTCACTAAGTTCAAGTCAGTGTAATTCCTGGATTGTATGTCGTTTTTTATTAAAATGAGAGAAAAAAAATATTGCTTTGCGGATAATTAGAACGAAACTCCTTGGAATAACTGGAAAAGCTTAAGGCTTCAAAAGAAACAGAAAGGTTACATTTAATAAAATAATTGAGGAATATAGTTATGTTTTTCCTTCAATGATGCAATACTTGTTGGTTTTGAATTTCGAAGAAAATTTATGATTACTAAAGGTGAGGGTACACCTTGTCTGACTAATGGTGAACCAAACCCCATTGTACAAATTATACAACTGTTCATACTCATTGCTCAATTTCTAAAACTAATTTAAATGTATTATGTAGTTCTATTTACTTGTTCTTTTTCTTTTCACAAAATTCGGTCTTGGTGCTCTTCTTCAGTTAAAATTCATTACTGAAGCTGCATCGTTCAACACTTTATTAGTTAAGTTGTGATGGTTCCATCCGTGTTCTTTCAACTAATCCTCTTGGCATACATCGGGTTTTTAAAAATAATTCTATTATAAAACTCTCCCTCCCCCTCAAAAAAAGATGTGAGTATGTAGATTAAGACTTGTATATAAAGATTAAACTCTCAAATTAAACGGAGAGAGAGGTTAGACTACTAATGTTTAGCAGTGATTGATTTAAATCTGAAGTGAGGCGTGAATACTTCGTAGTTGATTTATGTAATATTAAATATTGACGATTTGTCAACTAATGATTAAACTAGAATAGGTGGTTTGGAATTAGAAGATATATTGCTTGGACGTAAGTGATCCAATTTATTAAGACTTCTTGTATCTCGTCTACCTCGCTATTGCTTTCCATATTTAGTACTACGGTGCATCTCTTAATTTGATTAATAGAATTTGTGTTGTTGCTCATGACTGAGAATAAATAGTAGTTATTTTGAATATGACTAATCTTCCTTCCGACTCTCTTCCACTAATAGACACATCGCGGGGCGACCATTACAAAGTCTTCATATTTTTATAAACGTACAACTCTTGCAACTTCCTGGAAAGATGTGTATTTAGTTCCGTTGATTGTGAATAAGTCATCATAGGCGACAACGCCTTTATTCTCACACAATGATTCCAGTTCAGGTAATGGTTGTGATATTTCTCTGCGAGCTTGCAATAACGTAATACAGCAAACATATTGACAACATTATATGAAACGAAGCACATGGTTGCCAATTCAGCGCATATTACGTAAGCGAAATCGGGGGTACCAACTTGCCGAGTTATCTTAAACGTTGGCATTGTTGCGATAGTACGTAATACATTTATTACAGCATCACGAAAAAATTTTTTATTTAGAGAGAGGTTAAAAAAGCATCATAGAAAGAAGTTTTTCCATGGATTTTAAACTTTGGCTTTTAAGCTAATTATTTGAAAATTTCCTCAATATATTCAATATTCTTTTAAATTGTAATACAAAAATGGCATTTATATTTCTTGTTGTTTTTGTCTAGGTAATATAACTATTGATTCCATGACGATTCATTTCCCTATATAATTTCATAAGTATATGTGTACTTTGTTTTTTTCGCGCGAGTGCTTTCGTTTCATTCTCGAAGCTTCCATTTCAGACTATGCATTTTTTAGTGTTCTACTTTTATGTAGAAGCACAATCTGTACAGAATATAAGTTTGTTAGAAAGATTTTCTCAGTAAGAGTAGTTATTCTATTGTTTACTTAAATTTTTTTATGCTGTTCTAAAAATGATAATATCAGTTATATATATAAAGCAATTTTCGTGTTATGGAATTGGAAAATAAAAATAAAGAAACTATGAAGCTATCCTAGATTAGCATGCAATGTGGCAAGAAATCTCGAAAAATAGAATTACGAGCTTATCAAATGCATTAAATAATACTCGCAAGTAGTTTTAAATAACACAATTCAAAAGAAGCAAAATTATTTTAGCTAGGTTATTAAGTATTGATATTTTATGGATTATATATAAATGCCGTTAATGTTACAAAACTCAAATGTGATTTTGAAATTTCTAACTCTAAATATCTTGTTTATTCTAACATAATCAAAAATATTTATTATGCGTGTTTTAGAACTTCTTCCGCATAAGATATACTTATTTAAGCAGACTAAAATACAATCAATAATCTGAAATCGTTAGGTCTAACTATATGCTTGAAATATAAGCTTGTGTAAAGCTTGGTAAAACGGGCATAGAGACTCACATGATTAAAGAAGCCTACGGAGATACTGCCATGGGTAGATCGGGGTTTTTTTAAGTGGTACAAGAGCTGTGTTCCGAGAAGATAGCGAAAGAGTTTAAGACGACGACAGCTCCGGATGCCCTTCGATGAGCAAGATCAACCAAAACGTGTCGCGAGTGAAAAATTTACTGGATAGTGATAGTAGGAGGAGTATCAGAATGATTGCTGATGAACTGAGGTTTCCTCAAACCCAAGTGTTTGAGATTGTGACAGGAACCTTAACCATGAGGAGCGTGTTCCGCGTAGTGGAGCATTTTGTCCAGCACAATGTAGCAACGTTACATCATCCCCCTTACAGTCCCAACCTAGCCCCTCCAGACTTTTTTCTGTTCCCAAGAATAAAATCAACGCTTAAGGGGAAACATCATGGATCGGTAGAGGCAGTTCAACAGGCCGTGACGAGTGAGCTAAACAGCATTCCGGTCCAGGCGTTCCAAACTGGAAAACTCGTTGTCAGCAGTACATAGATGCGGAAAGGTGCTGCTTCGAAATATTCTAATCGCTAGTACTATTATCATGAATAAAACTTTTTCAAAAAATGAATCCTACTACTTTCAGAACACATTTTGTATGTAAAGTGAAACAACCATTACCTTTTTTGCATATTTATTTACTAGGTAATAGAAAGAAACGTTCTTATTTATCGAACGATATATCAATCTTGTAAAACAATGTATCTTTAGCATATTTAGATTATCCGACTGAGATGTGTTTACCTATTCCCAATATATATTTTGATTTTGTTGATTTAAGGGTTATAAAAGAATCAATGCGAAAAATCATTAAAAATGGCAGCAGTTTTGGATATTATTTTGAAAAATAAGAACTTTATGTTTTATTTCATGCGTGATTAGTGATCCTAAGTAATTCCTTAAAATAACTGGTGAAAAAGGCAAATCCCTGCAATCAATCATATAAATTACATTAAGAAAGTACAATTTTTTATTAGCATCTTGATATATATAATCATATACTAAACTGCCATAATTCTAAAAAAGCAAAGAAATAAATAAAAGTGTAACAAATCATATAGGTCAAAAATAAGATGGGCACAGTAATATAACAGGAAACTCCCAAAATTTGAACCAAGATCATTGAAACACATAATTTTAATGCCAGCCAACCTTTCCCTGTATTTGACTTTAGAACTGGGTTGCAGGGAAGTGAAAATATAGTGCAAGAAAATGATTATCTAAATACCAAAATTTTATAATCATAATACTACAGGAATAACACTTAAAATATATCATGTTAGTTTTCAGTGCCGAATACCAAGAAAAAAAAATTAATCTTAATTATATAAGACAGAAAACACAAACTCTCAATAAAAATAATAATATTTTTAAGTAGACAATATTACAGTCCAACAACACATCAAAAAGGAAGAATTCCCTCCACTTTAAAATAGTGTTGTAATAAAGAAAGAAGGGAGGGGAATAATAATAAGAACAAAATAGAGTTATAGCTAAGAAAAAACATGAAAACCAAAAAAATGTATGCAAAATTTATTAGAACGAAAAACAGAAAAAATTCAATAAAAAGTTAGAAAAGAAATTTTATTAAAAGATAACCCGTTTCACCAATTTGGGTATGTGTGTGAAAGAATGTAGGAACAACAGATAAAAACCAAAAATAAATATATAAGTAAAACTTTAACTAGTCAAAAATATTCTGCTAAAGAGAAAAAAAAAGTATAAAAAAAAAAGTGACCTATATCTGAAATAAAGTTGTTTTCAAAAAAAAAAAAAAAAAAGTCATTAATCTTGAATTTATGAGAATGTAATTTTAAGGGGACGTAGTACGATTTACGCAAAAATTTGTAATTTAAGGATTTTAAAATTTTTTTTGGGTGCCTCTTATGTATGCATACTATGTTAAACAGATTTTCTGCTCAAAATTTCATAAAAAGTAATGTAAATTCCATGTAATTTTTAAGGAAAAAAACTTAAAATTTGTGAAGTGATTTTTTAAATGCTACTCCTCCCCTACAAAAATTTAAGTACATGCATGAAATTTGATTTACAAGTACGTCAAACTATGTATAGTAAAAGTTGGTATGGGTTTTGCGTTAACGAGATTGGTATTGTAACGTTTGAAAGAATAACAGTAGCGTATTCTTGGTTAATTAAAATATGGAATTTATTTACGTCACAACTATTGAAAATTATTTACTAAATGATACATTAAAGTTATTAAATTTAATTATAGATTGTTAGAGTCAATATTTTGTGAGAGGAGGATCCGTTGGTCACCGCTCTCGTGCAAGTTCAAAGCATCTCTCCCCTCATCTTCCGGTCGACGAGCTAGATTCCTCGGGGGGTCAAACAGGGGTTGCGCTGCATCTGCAGATGCACGTGTGGGTGTCGGGTCCACAAAAAAGCCGACTAGATGTTGATGTTTTCGAGAAGTGACGTTACAGTATTCATACAATACTTCTTTTTATGAATTCTTTAAAAAATGTATAAATTCTCTGAGTTCAATTATTTAAAAAAAATAAACATTGTTTTGATTCAAAAATGCATACCAACTTTTCTTACATGTACTATTAGCAATAGGTAAAAAAATTAGGCGCAATAGAAAAAAAAAAGCCTTATTATTTTAAATGAAGACAAACTAGTTATTTTACCTTTCTGAGATAAGTCAGTTTGAAGTTTTGATTTGCCATAGAGATGTTAATAAAAACGATCGTGAAAGCTATCATAACTCTGTGTTTTTTAAGTTAAGAGCAGAGTTTCAATACTTGCGACCCAATATTTAATCACAATTTTCATCGCACCGCCCCCCCTCCATACAATAACCATGTATTGAATTCGATAATACTATACTTTGACGCCAAAGCTACAATATGATTTTAACCTCTCCATCGCCGGCGTATATAAACGTCTGACTTAGCCAATGCGTAAATTGTCCTGGACGTATATATACGTCTTTCTGAAATACGATCTTTTCTGTTCATTGATATCCATAAAATTATTCCGAAGGCTTTGGAATGCAATAACAGGACCTTAATAGTGTTGGCAAAGGATTTACTTATTCCAGATGATTTCTTGTTTATTCCCTTTCTTCCCCCCCAAATACGCCACATACGCGTGCATACATGCAAAACGGTGGCATTGTGGAGTGAATTGCATAACTTTTAATCCACAGTTAAGGGATTAATTACAAAGTGCACAAATTATCAAGTTAAGTGTTAATTTTTGCATATAATTTTATATATGACAAGACGGCGAGAGAGATCACTGATGATTATTAAACTTGTTCGTAACTTAGTATTGTTAAATTAATCATAAAGTACATTGTGCAGTAGTGATGCATTCATAAGTGTATTATATCCGTGTAAATTATTTCATTATGTCAGAATGCATTTTGTCTATTTTAAATAAATTAATTATTTTTTAAAATAATCTTTTGTTTTCTACTTTTCAATCTTTTTTGTTTTCGCGCCCCCCTCCCAGGGTTATCACGGCCCCTAGGGGAACGCACCCCACAGTTTGAGTAGCACTGGTTTAGAGCTTTCAAATTCTTTGAGGTTATGGAAAAGAATATAAAGAATAATTTAGGCTTGGATTTTTTGACCAATTTTGGTCATTTGAATCGTACTGTGTCTTCTTAAGAAAATTAAAGGATAGTCATGATTTAAACAATAAGTAGTATATTTTGATATCAAAAATTATGTTTGTATTATTTTTAACTATTGCATTGCTACATTGTAAATAATTAAAAATAATATTTCAATAAATAGAAATATGAATATTAGAATCCCCAAAAGATATCTTAATCACAAATTTAAATGCCTTTTATGAAAACTGTCGCAATCAAATTTATTATGTATAATACTCATACTTAAAACAAGGTAATAAGTTTTGTGAGGGGTATATTGTTAGTTTTAATGAGGTTCTGACATTTGGAATAAAAATTTATATAGTATAAGTAAACTCACTATTTTTATATTTAACACTTAGGTCATCAATATATTTAAACATAAAAAAATTATCATTTAATAATGTAACTATTCTAAAAAAATGAAAATACGAATTCGGTAAACAATTGCTATCAGGGGTCCATCATGCGGTGAATGTTTAATTTGATTACCCAGATGAATATTACAATTAACATAATTTCCTTTTAATACTACTTTGAAAAATTAATGACACTAACACAATCATAATTTCTGTATAATTTTCGTAAAAACTTTAATAATATCACACTTTTATATCTATCGAGTTAAATAAATCCCTTACATCATAACTATGTGTGAATACAGTTAATTACTACTTTTAGGTAATGGATTATAACTTTAAGATCTAGAAGGTTGATAAAATTTTGCAATAAAGTTTGTAAAAACCTACCAGAATTAGTGATATAAGCTTTAAAGGTATTTGTGTAACTGTTTGAAATTTAATAGAATTTTTATGGAATTTTGATATTAAAAAATATGTGAAAATTGAACTTCTAGAATATGAATACTAATTTTAAATTATAATACTCATAATACGATTACTAAATTTCTTATTACAAAATTTATATTTATTAGAAAAAGCTTATTAAGCAAAATAACATAAAAATATTTGTAAATTATACCATAATTACCTAGCACTTTATCAATATACACAAAAATGAAATACATTGTAAATTATTTATCATCTGTTTAATTTCCACAGAAGTTTCATACAAATGAGCAGGTATCGTAAGGTTTTGATTATTACTAAAAAATATTATTTATTGTTCTCTTAAAACTTCGCTGCATAGTCACCATTCAGTATAAATTGCGCCCAATTTATCATCATTGTTTAGCAGGAAACTATTGGTTTAACGTTATTTATATTGTCAAATTTTCGATGCCGCAATGGTTTGTTCTTTTGAGTCCAGGAAGTAAGAAAAAGTAGCTTGGTGCCAGATAAGGAGAGTAGGGTGGATGGACAAAATTATTAAGCCACGCCAATTTAACTCCCTTAACCACATCTCGAGATAAGTGAGAAAATTCATTGTGGGCCAGAAAATAAATGTCTTTAGATATCACGCAGAGTTGTTTCTTGACCATAACGTCAATCAGCTTGTTTGTGGTCGTCGTAGCCTAGTGGTTATGGTCATTAACTCGTGGCTGGAGTATCATGGAGTCAAGTCCAGGTGCCACCGGAGACCCACCGTGTAGAAAGGGCCGAAGCACGTTAATCTGTCGAGGCTCAAGGTCCTCCCGTTGGTGAGGTGAGGGAAGTGCCAGCTTAGGTTCTCGTCACTTGACCGAGGCTCAGAAGAACGAGGTCCTTCACCAACAGCCCGCGTGTTACCTTATAGTGCGACTTAAACCTCTTTCTCAAGCAATTTGTTCATCAGTGGGCAGTAATAGGCACTAATGCTGGACAAACTCTTCACCAGAGAGTCAATATGATTCCTTGACAGTCCGCCAAAGTGTAGACAAAATTATTTCCCGACAAACTTCAGCATCTTAATTTTGTTGGTGAGAAGGTTTTCTGAGTTTCTACGTGTATGTAAACCTCTAAAATTTAGAGCGTACATCCATAATATAGGTTATCAACTTCTCTCAGAATTTGATAAACAAGATGAAATAAATAGAAAAAGGGGTTTTCGATCGAGAATGTGTTTAGACACCATAATAATTTATCTTATCTCCACAATCACGAAGTTCTTCCGATATCGTTTCAATTTTCCATTTTTGTTTCCTTCATGTTATGCAATTACTAATACTAGTAGGAATTTTAGCGATCCTTTTAACGAATCTGCATTAAGTAGGGCAGTAAAGTAAACTATCTGCAAACAAAATCTGAAAACTCTTGACAATAATGCAATTCTAAGATAAATTAATAAAAAAGAAAGAAAAGTATAGAATGTGAGAAAAGTACGATTACTCTTTCAAAATTGAATTAAAAATAATAAAGATATCTCTTCTCTTACGGTTTTTATGTTCCATAAGTTCTTAAGTTTGAAGTTTCTTTTCAACTAAATTCAAACTAGATGTTACAATGGGCATGTTTTGCTACCTCTTCGTTCCAAAATGGCTTCACAGCGAGAACCAGTGCAAGTTGTAGCATGGTTTATCAAATTTAAATATGTTACTTGCGTTTAGCGTAAATGTTGGACTATCTATAAATGAAGTCCATCTTCAAGATCCGCAATTTATATGTGGCATAAGAACTTTAAGGGGATAGAAAGCGCGCGTAACGTCAAACACAAAATCTGGTCATCTTAGCAGAATTTGAGATGACGTCACACGCATGGACTTGATGTGCTACGCGCAACAGATGCCATGCAATAAAACATTGTAAAAAAAATTTGTTCATTATGGAACACAAAAAAAACAAGTTAGTTTATTTGTAATTAAAATTTGAAAGTGTAGTAATACTTGTTGGACACCCGGTATATAGCGCATGTATTCTTCATTGCGCTTGTTGGGGTTTTGATTTAATAGTATTACCAATGGTAACCAAAAGCATTCCATAGGTTATGAGTGTTCCCAACGCACTTAAAATGAGTGATCGATCAATTTTATAAATCTTCCACAAAGTCAACGAAACATCTCGTATACATTCACTTCGAATTATCATCTCCAACTCATAGTAGTATCGAGGAATTCTTCCAGGCAGCGAATAGATGGCTTCTTTAGCTGCCAGCGAAGCTCTGTTGGCAGCCGATGCTGATAGTATTATCATGCAAACTAATATAGAGAACCAAATTTCAGCAACTATGAAATGTAAGACATCACCTACGCGATTGAAATGTATTCCGAAATTCACATAGAACAGTCCTGCCAAGCTACTCAACACAATGACAAACGCCGAGAAACTCAGATAGTCATCCAGAGATTTCATGAGGGTGGTTAGTTCCACATAAGTATGAATGATCGGCATGCAAGAACAGTCTTTACTCAAATGCCTTATCTTTTCCTCGATTCTATAGAAAAGAAATCTTACGTAAAAACACACAAATCCGTAATACCCTGTCAAAGGAATGAACACTAGTGCCGATAGTACTGGAACTGCAATAGAAAGTACTTCAGGAACAAAAATGAAAAACTGCCTTACTTCTTGGGACGCGTACTGAGAGTTTTTAATATAGTTTTTGACAACTACACCCTCAGTTGAATAAAAATAGGATATAACGTAAATGAAACTCAATCCAAACATGACGACAAAGTAGGCGAAGATTGAAGTTTGGAATTTTTGGCCATCTTGAAAGCAATTTAACTTTTGTGTGCACTTTCTAAGAGTCATCAAGATTAGATGGATTTTCTTATGAGATTTGCGCGTTTGCAGGTTAACAATAATTTGAAGGAGAACTAATATAAATAATGCCAACTGCACTTTATTATTTAACAACAATGCACTAGCTATTAGCTGAGATGCTACTGCTACACACTCCAACATTCTGAACAGATATTGTAGACATTTCAATACGAAGTTCAGGAAAGAGCTCTTCTTTGAGAATCCGCTATGTGGCAACGATTCCAATCCAGTAATGTGTAAAAGAAGTAGTATTGGTTGAAAAGCCTTCTCTATTAAATTTATATGTTTATTCATAATCATTTTTCATCTCTGGATAAATTACAAAATTGTAAAGTTAAGTAAATTTTCTAAGAGGTGACAATAAATCATACCACAACATACAAATGATACTCGGAAATAGACAACAGAGAGATTTATAAGGTTTCAATTTTTATTTCAAGTATATTTATTGTTAGTTTACTAACAGAAAATGTTTTAAAGCATACAAATAGATTGATTGAGAATAAGTAAAAATATATAGAAAGTGTTTAGATATTATTATTTCCTTATGCAAATTATTGTACTAATTTATAATGATACAGGTAAAAGAAATCAAAACTATTTACCCGATAACTATTTAATAAATTTTTTTAAAAAATTGAAGTGGTGCTACAGGATCAAATTAAAAGATTGTACTGAGATTGAATTAATTTCATATATATGAGATGGAAGTTACTGATGTCAGTCATTTCAATTTGATAAACATAAAAGTATTTTAAAATACTTTACTCTTTTGGAACGTTTCTGTTTTTTTAATACTATTTGCACACTTTGAATACCCGAGTTCTAACTGTTAGCGACTGCAAAATTATAAAAATATCGAAAAGTCTATTGAATATTTAATCATTTTTCTGTTTGTTTTTCAGTCACACAAAAGCACACAACCCGAATTGCAAATAATAATGAAAATCGGAAAATATTAATCATTCTGATATTAAAAACAAACAGATAGCAACATAAATAAAACCAATTTTTAATATTTCCTTCTGTTGATTTTAAAAATGATATTTTATTTTATTTCCACCTTGCTCACAAATTATTCAATTTCAAATGAAATATATTACGATTGCATTAATAAATTTGCGGTGCAACAACTACACACACACACAAATAACACATTTCTCAATTTTAATACCATTTACTTTATTGCACGTTTTTCTGTTGTATTATATTTATGATTGATCGTCGCTCTAATGCACGTAAAGTCCATGTGATCAATAAAAAGGTTTCCATCTAACAAGAAACAAACAACATTCACTTATCAATCTGCAATAGCACAGTTTGAAAAAAGTCAAGCTATTGAGTATAATGGTTCAAATTTATAATCCAATGGAGTAACTTCATGGACAGGCCAGTAAGTAATCACGTGATTCCAACATCAATAAATGCACGTGTGAATTCATAGCATTGGTTTTCCTATATGTTTGTTGACGTCATTCTTTATCTTAATTTTATCTAATTAAAAACATATATCATTGTATTTTTTTGTATTATTTTAGAATATATATTTGTTAGGAAATAATCTTAACAACTCTTCTATATAATTTTTGTTTTATTCTAATTTATTTATCTAATTAGGTAATTTTCTACTTCCGACTAGTGTTAGCTAAAAATATTTATTTATCCTAGTTCGGTTGGATACCAGCATTTTTTTATTTATAGTTCATGGTACACTTAGGAATGGCTCTTAGTTATTTTAGTTCTTAATTAATTTAGTAGTTATTTATTACATAGTTTTGCGCAAGAATGGTTGACAGTATAGAATTAAAACTACTTTTTTTAAAATTGTATGATTATCGAATAACATTGATACCATTTCTTTAAAAAGAGCTCACACCTATTATTATACAACACAGTGTCAGTTAGGTGTGAATAATATAAAAAATGTCTGTTTGTGTAATTTTAATTAATAATTCAAAGTCAGGAGAAAATATTTATTCTGAATTTTTCAATTTGATGATAATTTGTGGGAGGAATGTTTACAAATATTAAAGAAATGTTTCTTTGATTTTTACCTTCCACACACAAATGATCGATTTCTAAACTATTTATAATTATTCTTTGCTGTTAAAATTTAATGTAATTTCTTTCTTTAAATTAAAATACAATATTCTCAAAGGGAATGAAACCATTACAAAAAAGGTAACAATTTTTAGAAATGATTACATTTAATTTGATATGTTATTATCTTATTTTTCTGAAGTACATATCAAACTTGCAAAAAAAGTTTATTTCTTGAAGCCTGTGTACATAAACCTTAGTTAATATGCAATTTTTAGAAAAATGAAGAGAATTATCTTTTGGTAATTTTTTTTTTCATCTTACTAATTTTTTTTTGAAATCTCAGTGGCTACTTAAGAAGTAAGTATTTGTTTAGCCATGATTTAACTATTTTCCTTTTTTGCACAAATCCTTAAAAAAGTTTAATTCCTGAAAACTCAGTATTATGCATGTAAAGTTAATTAAGGATGTGAGTATATGATTCATATATATGTCTCCTGTGATGAAAATTGATTTTTTTTACAACTTCATGAATTGCAAATTTTATAATAGTATGGCTTACCAATGGGGACATTAAACACTCTATGTGAAGCATTATAAGTGTCAGATGTTTGAAATAATCCCGTAATTTTGGTTTGATTTATCAATACTATAGGAATTTCTTAATTTTTTTTCCTTTGTACTTATATGCTACTAGCTGATAAACCTGTTCACACAAGTGTGAATTTATACATATAAATAATGTTATGCATGAAATTTCTCCCCCCCCCCAGTACTTCATTATTTAGAAATGGTAAATAACAATTTTCTAAAAAATATATTATATTTACTCGAGTTTACCTACATACACTTAAAATTCAAATGAATATTTTATTTCACTGTGGAACAGTTATTTGTCGAAAATGAATTTTTTGTTTACACAATGTATTGCGTATAAATACTTCATATATATTTTGTACAATATTATGAAGCATTTAAAGATATTTGAAAATGTTTCTAATAAAATAACATTCCTATCTTTGACTGTCTGATTTACTTAGTAATTATCCTTTAAAAATGTTTGGGAATTTTTTTAAAAATGATTGTATAAAGTAATAAAAGAAAATACTCTTTCCATATTAAGTTAAAGAAATGAATCATATTAATATATAATTTTTAAGAAATATTCAATTTAATATGAACTTCACCTTTATATCTCGGTTACTAAATATTATGCATGGATATGCGACACTTAGATCATAAATTCAGATTATTAATGCGAGTATGAACTATATTAAAAATTTACATTACAAATTCAATATTTTTTTAATTGCCTTTGTATAAAGTGCTTATAACATGTTGAACAACTTGTTTTAAATAATTGTATAATATTAAGGAATATTTCATCAGAAAAAATGCTATAATTTTCACAAATTCAATTTATTTTCTGATTGAATTGCATACTTTTTTAAGCTATTGTTTATCTCATATTAGATAGAGTTAATATGAAAGTTTTTGATTAATAATAAATATTTATCATTTGATGAAAATAAATCTTGTTTTTATAACACAATGGATTGCAAATAAGATAGAAGCAATTTAATACAATATAATACAATAATATGGAAATAAATAGTTGCATAAAATTTCCATTCACAATTTCTACTAGTTGTGTCTCTTAACCAGATATTTATGTTTATTGTTAAACACTTGAGTTCCATTTCATGCAAACTTAAAACTGACTTGGAGAAATGTATTGGCATTTTATTTTGTTTTCACTGATATGTATCTAAAGTGTCCTTTTATATATAACTATACTTTAAAAAAATTGATCATTATAATACACAAGAGCCCAAAATTTGTCTTTGAAACATATGTCACACAAAAATATCAGTGATTTTGACCAATTAGCCTCTTAACAATAATTTTGAAAAAGGATTCTCTGTAATTCTCTTCGATATAAATATCATAAAATTGATCAAAGTACTCTTCTTAGGTCTCATTATTTGCAACAAACTCAATGCAACAAATTTATTCAGGACTTTTATCATGAGATTTATTTTTGCAAAAGTATAAAATAAATCTAATCTCTATAATGATAAATCTACAAATTGTGCAAATACCAATAAATGCATATTTGTTATACATATGTAGTAAAAAAATTTGTATATGTGTGAGACAAGTTTTTATACCATACAGTCAAACTCTGAAAAACATATGTGTTGATACCATGCAAATATAATGCAAATTTTATTTTTTTCTAAAAGAATTTGTGACAAATCTGTACGGAACCTTTCCACTAATCTTCTTAGGCGTCTTTTTGGGCAATATAAATTCGCGTTTATTTCCAATCAACTCCAAAAAGATGAACGGGATATTCAAATAAGATAAGGTATTTAAGTCGAGCGTGGCGAGATAGCAAGGTAGCTGATGGAAGGCTATTGAGCCAGCAATTTTAAACGCATTTTTGGAAGATTCGAGGAGATTAGATTCGTGAAGACTTCGTGCTGCTAGACGTACCAGAAAGCTGATATAAGCCAGTGGTCAATATACTTTACGTACGCTTAAAATAAGCGTCAGTTTAAGCGACTTAGTTAAAGTTAATGAAAGTTAAGAATTCGAGTACACATTTATTTCTCGGATCTCCTATTTCGGTAGACCTTACTTGATCTTGAGCTTAATTATTAATTAATTGCATTATTATTGATTTAATTTAATATAAAGGTAAATCCTTTTAAGTGACGTAACATAATAGTATTATATGTTATCAGAGATTTTTTTGAGAAAATTATAATAATAAATAAATATTATTATTATTCAAAATGGCTCTTAGTGGTTCTTTGTCTTAAATTAATCTTGGTGTTCAAGGTGAGACCCAGGGGAGGGGGTCTCCACAAATTATGAATTCAAAAATGACTTTTTTTATTTTGGTCATGTAGGAGTGAGCAGAACTTTTACATTTAATATATGGACACAAATTTATATTCTACTATATACAAATTCTAATTTAAAAATTTTAATGCCTTAATTTATTACCATATTTGGAATTCAATTCTCGATAAATCATATATTTTACTTTAAGTAGTGCAGCGAATAAATATTTTTAAAATGTAGCACAATTTTTTTTATGTGCAATTTTACAAATAGTAAATGATAATTTTGATTTCTAATGTTTGAAAGTGGTTCTTGTTTCATCAACTAGTATAAACATTAACAGAGCTGTAATGAAGTAAGATATTTTTTCATTTCCTTATTTTTCTTTTTCCCTGTAATATTGTAAAATTACTAAGTAAAATAAGTTTTATAAATATATATACTTCTTTTTGATATATGTATTGTTACATATCAGATTCTTGTGTTCTAATTTTAGATAATTAAATGCTGAAGTACCTCTGTTAACTACTCTGAAGATGTGTAAAATAAGTAAAATTTAAGTTAACTAAACATAATATATTCTCAATGTAACTTGATATAAAATAAACAAATATTTGCTTTTAAATATTTACATTCTTTTTTTTGTAGAAGTAAGTCTACATCTATCCAAAATCCTTTTTGAAGAAGTTTCATTTGTCTTACGGTGTTGAAAACATTATTCAAAGAGTGGCCAAACACATAAACACTGGGAAGATGGTATATAATCCTCACGCTTCATCATGCTATCAAAGCACTTAGATTTGTTATAAAGATATTAAAAAATGATTTTTTCTTTCTAATTATCCTTTCTATAACTGATCGAGCAACCATTTCAGCAAAATAAGACATTTTAGAAAGTAAAATGTAAATCTTTAAGAACAAAATAATCGTACGCAATAGTAAACAAACGACGCCATATTCACCGGTTGACGGAATCACGTGATCGTGACGTCACATGAATTTAGTCCATTGTCGCACAATGAAAGGGAAAAAAGAACCAGAAAAGTTTGTGTGTTAAATTGTGTACTTCAGTATTGCTTTCTTGCATTGCCCTTAACTCTCTGACCGGAACATCCGTCTCTCAGACGGGAATGATTTGCTTTGATGCCTGTCGAAAACGCTGTGGTGTGATTTTTGAAGTGGGCTGCCTTGACATCTTCAGTTGGACTCTACCCAGTGAGAGGATCATTTGGTGGTACTTGGCGAGTTTTTTCAACTCACGGTATATGCGAATTTTCTTATCTATCACCGTCTATCAGATAAATATTTCTCCGTACGTATGTTTTAGTGTCCCGCCTCGCAGACGGATTTATCAACAATATTTATTTTATTATATTATAATTTGTGTGTGTGCATTTTCTTAGTTTTTTATGATTATTATAGATGTCAACCATGGAAAAATAAGGAATTGCCGTTTTTGTCCCTGCAAAAAAGAAAAAAATAATAATAATAGATTGATGTCATATAAATGCGTAAAATGTGGAACTCCTATTTTCTTAGAACTCACCAAAAACATGTGATACTTGTAGTTTGTAAAAATGTTATGTTTACTGTTGTTCCTATAATTTTATGCATTGTTAGTTTTACTTTTGCATTACTTTTGTTCCCATAGTTTTTCGTTTTTATATTATTATTTTTAATTCCTTTTACATGAATATGAATAATTTCTAATATTTTTTTTTTATTTAAAAACTAGTCACAATTCTAGTGATAAAAATATATTAATATAGTGTGCCTCATAAAGACCTAAATATTCAAAATTGTATTTTCGTTAATACGTTTCATGTTTTTAATTAAATTGTCTAATGTATACATATTGAAAAAATAGCTGTGCTTGATTTAACCCTACAAATCTTCTTATTTGAGCCATACTCAATTTCATGAGTGATAAGGACATTTAAAACAGTCCTTAAGGTAATAAAATTGGATGAAAAAAAAAAGGATGGTAATAAAAAAGGATGCTCCTCAAAGCGGCAAAAAAGTTGATGTTCCGGCCAGAGGATTAAACAAGGTGTGTCCCAGAACTCTCCGTAAAGTGGGCACAGGGAGAAAGGAGGGTTGAAGGGGAGAAGCATATCTGTTCAAAAAAAGGTTTAAAAAAATTTAATATTCTAACCTGTACTCAAAAATAACACCGGTAGCTAGCTCAAATAATTTTAATTGGTTGTACATTCTCTAATTGAGCACAGTTACAAATACATAAAAACCAGTTAATCTTTATACAAATAATAAGGGGTTTGTATGGGCGGACATTGGCATGTCCTTTCTACACCGTGGTGGCAGTCAGACTGGTTACTTGTCCATACGGCCAGTAGAGGGTGCTTTATTACCATTCGTTACAATATCACTTAATTAAGTGAGGACTAACACATTTTGAAAAAGTGAAAAATTGAAACCCTTTATCACATCATTAGGTACTGTGACCACGAATTTCACAGTTTTATAATAAGTTTTTCACTACACATCCGTACTATTAATCAGTCACAGTTAGATAAAAAAACGTTGCTGGTTTAGTTAAAGTTAACGTAGTTTGAATCAGCTTCAGAAAACGGGATGTCACCTATAACTTTGACTCACCCACTCTCCATAAAAAAATATTAATATTACCCTACAGTAAAGATGTGCATTAAGTCGATCGCGATCGACTAGTGGCCCGCCAAGACATTTTGGGGTGACCGTATAGTGACGGCTGTATCCGCGACTTTTTCATTAACAAATCCTCTTGGGGAATCTTTGGTCCTCAACAACTATTTTATAAGAACGCTCCCTCTGAAGAAGAGAACGTGAACATGTGAATTAAGTCTCCTATAGAAAGTCTAGGCTTTCAAGTTAGGAGAGAGATAGGGTAGTAATCCTCTTGTAATTAAAGTCTTCTCTTACGTCCCATACCTCGTTAATTGTCTACATATTGCTTTAATTGGTTTTGATTGATCATACTTGTGTTGTGGTTTGTGTAGCAAATAAACTAACAAGGAGAGGCCACGACTAAGGAAATTCATTTGGGGTCGAGACTTGGTGTAATAGTAGTACTCCTTTAGGGTGTTCAACCCTCAATGTAATTCCGCCGAAAAGCCAGTCAATTCGGAGTAAAAAAAAAGACTTCGAAATTCATGCTTAGCTTTTGTGTGTGTGTGTGTGTGTTCAATTAAATTTCAATTTCCTATAACGATTTCGTAGCTTGGTTGATATATCGTCTGCATACTACGCGCGAGGTCTGGGTTTGATTCATCGATCTTTTTTTTTCATTTCATTTAATTATTTTTAAAATTCAATAAATTTATTTATGAAAGGTTTATTAAATACTAAATAATATTTTATGTCATTATTTTGTATTTTATAAAGTAAAAACGATATAATAAATTTATTATTTAAATCATTTATTGTTAAAATTATTTAAAATTATTATTAATAAAAATATTTAAAATAATTATAAATTAATTAAAATAATTATTAATTAAAATTATTAATAATTAAAATTAATTAAAATAATTATTGATTAAAATTAATTAAAATAATTATTGATTAAAATTATTTAAAATAATTACTAGTTAAAATTAGTTAAAAATAATTACTATTTAAAAATGAATTAATAAGAACTATTATTAATAAGAATCAGCGGCGCACACAAGGGGGGGTCCCGGAGGTCCGGACCCCCCAAGGCCCTTGATTTTTTTTAAGATTGATTATAGTTCTTATATAGTACGCAAAATTTAATTAATTAATTGTTATTAATGATTAATTTTATTAATTAATGCTAATTATTTATTCAAAAATTAGTTTTTTACTGTGTTTTGTTCCCGAAAATCGACAAAATCAAAGGAGCATGATAAAAGAATGGTGAACTTTCGACACCGGACCCCCCTGAAAAATTCCTGTGTGCGCTACTGATAAGAATCATTATTAAAATTATTAATTTTTATTTAAAATTATTAATTTATTATTGAAATGATTATTAATTTATTATTTAATAAAAATGACTTGTTAAATGTTTTATAAAATTATAAAATAATTAAATTAATAATATATGAAAAAACATATTTTTATTATATTAATTATAAAATAATAAATTTATTAATAATATACTTTATAAATTATTTTATATTATATATAATATTTTATTTATAGTATATTTTATTTCTCATTATAAAACTATTTGTAACTAATTTATTTATGTATGTGATATCCTTTAATATTTATTTATATATTTTATTATAAGAGTATTATTTATTAATATAAAAATATACTTATAAATAAAATTTAATATAAATATTTTTATAGTTATACGGTATTTTTTTTACTTTATAAAATACAAAATAATTATATAAAATATCATTTAATCTATATAAATAAAAATGTAATGTGTGTTTGTTCAAAGCCAGTAATCTCCGAAACTACTGGACCATTTCCTCTGAAATTTTGACATAACGTTGCATTTGTGAATCCGGACGGGTTCTTAGATACTTATTATTTTGTAATTCTTTCTAAATTTTTTAAAATTTAATTTTCAAAATGGTTTTCCAGTGTTATGACGTCGTATAATATCACGTTTCTCACTAAATGGAAAATTTACACTTTATACACGCAGTTTTTCCAGATTACTCCATATTTTTACTATAGCTATGTTTATCGGTTGGAATATTTATCTAATTTTTTCGTTCTTTGCGATACTTAATTAGGATTATTTTTCGAATAAAATATTTTTTAATGATTCTTCTTTTAGCAACTAAAATTTTGTTTTGTGGTTTGGTAACATTCGGATAGTATTATCGCAGGATGTTTATGTGTGTGTGATTTTGCTTACAAAATACAATTTACCTTTTCAGTAATTTCACGTAGAATTTATTTCTTGCTTTATAATTATTTTTACAAATCAAATCTTCATACTGATAAGAGTAGTTCAGTTCTAACTGCAATTAACGTTAGTATTGTATTTCTGCTTTCGTTATCTGTTTTAGATAGTATGAAATTAATATGAATATTAGTAGAGCCTTCTTTCTTTCTCTCCGGTGATCCTTTTTTAATTCAATATATAATTTTTGTTTCTTTTATATCTTAGTACTTACGTTTTTTTTCTTGCTAATCGTGTACCGCAAATGAAAAAACCTCGCCAAAATATTTTTTTTGCACACTTCGTGATGTCTTAATTTGGTGAAAATGGTTAAAATGTAGTATAGGGTTTCGGCACTTTTATTATGGTGCCTAAAAGTGGTCGCCAAGGTACTTTTTTCGGAATCATTTATTATTTGTTTTAAATTTGTTTTAGATTGAATTCGATATCTCACCATGACATTTAGATAAAAATCGCCAATTCCAAAGTAGTTCTCCCCCTATACTACACTTGAGCCGGTGAAAATAATCGACGGGATTGTTGTTAAATATGTTTTTTTTTACAATTTTTTAAATTTTGTTTGATGTTTTTCTGAAATACGGGATAAAGATTTTCTTTGTGTTTGTATGAAACCGTTTATATTGATTTAACCAAAATATTGAACCTAATTTTATTTTTGATATATTTTTAAGATTTAATTTAATTTTATAAAAGTAGCTGTACCTCATGTTGCTGTGGCTCAGTCTGGTTAAATAGACTGGTGCACCACAAAGTATGCCACGAGGGTTATAAAAATAAATAATAATCAGTGGTGTAGCTAGACCTGAGTGGGCCCCGTATCAAACTTTCTTGCACA
The DNA here is from genome assembly GCA_019973935.1 of Trichonephila clavipes. Taxonomy (NCBI): domain Eukaryota; kingdom Metazoa; phylum Arthropoda; class Arachnida; order Araneae; family Nephilidae; genus Trichonephila; species Trichonephila clavipes. The sequence goes on along the minus strand of BMAU01020231.1, from coordinate 32,680 downwards.
CCCTTTTGGGGGGCTCCTCCCTTATATATTAACAGTACTTTCCACGTATATGTTGGGGCCCCGTATCATTGATACGGTGGTAGCTACGCCTCTTATAATAATGTACAAAAATTTAAATGGTTTTTATGTATTATTGCAGCAATTGCCAAATCTATAACTCACCAAGTTGGCAACCCCGATTTCTTATGTATTGAATTGGCAACTTCGGTTCATATGATGGTGGCAATAGGTTGTGATAATACATAAATACCAAAGAAAGTATCCAAATAAGAATTTTCAACAAAAACATATAAATCAGAAAATTAGATAGTAAGGAACCATGAACAAAAATAAATGCGAATCATTAATATTTATAAGAAATAATGGTACTTGCGTATTATTTCAACAATTGACGATTTGTGTTGTATGCACTGAATTGGTAACCAGGTGCTTTTTTCGATATAATGTCACCAATAGGCTGCAATAATATGTAAGTAACAAATATAATTTCAAAAATACACAAAAAAAATCATGCAGTTCTTAAAATAGTCAAAAACATATAAATGAGGGGTAGTCTTAATCGAAGGGGAAAAATAATATATTAATTTGAATCAAAAAACTATCTTATACAAATTAAATGTACCCAAATTTGATGAAATGGTTCTGCTCTGGAGTCCATGAAGGCAAAGGAGTAATTTTACAATGCTTCTGGGTAGACAATATTTTGTTTTGTTTCATTGTTTGTACAGATACAAAAATGATTGTTTGGTCTGCCTATTCTAGAACACATCAAATAATTGTCCATGAAAGAAGAAATCCACGTCTAGATCTAAGCCACTCAATTTTAAAGATATGCCCTGAACTTTTTTGATAAAAATTGGAAATTGTTAAAATCTTCAATTACTATCGATGCTTTGTCGAAGATTTATGATGTGAAATCCATGTTCATATTTAAATTTTCCTTGCGAATTCTCTCAATACAAAATATCTTTAACCCTGTGTGATTTATATTTCTTCCTTAACTCTGTTGGAGAGCAAACACAGTCAATATATGATTGCAAACAATGCGCAAATTTGATTTGGTACTGTTATGTTACTCACGTCATTAATGATACATCCAGATGTCTGTTACATTTTGAATGTAAGCAGTCACCTTAATTATTTTGTGGTCATTGCATTGCTATTGAGCTGTGTCATTTACGACAGTCTTGGTTTTGTATGAGTATAGTTTATTTTTTCATTGTTCTTCATTTTGTTTTTTAATTGTTTTTCTTATTTCTCAGTGCAATTGGTGATAATTCTGTTCTGTCAATTAATTTTCATTTAAAATCATAGTGAAATTGACCTCTTTGGAGTGATTTGTTCAAGCGGAATGAATTATTCTGTTTGCTGTTGCATCAGAATTGAGCTATGTTGATTGATTTACGTTTGAAGTTAAATATTTTGTTAGTATTTTTATTTTTTAAACTTTTTTTATTGTTTTGCTATTTTATATGTTTTAAATTTAATCTTCATATTTTTAAGTCAATCAGTGTCTGTTACATTTTAAATGTAGGCCGTCACCTTAACTATTTTTTGATAAATTGCATTGCTGTTGTGTGAGCTGTGTCTTTAATGGCGGTGTTGATTTTGTGTGAGTATATCATAAAAGTACAAAATGTCGCGATTTTTCTGTGGATCATCCAAAATTTTTTACGTACCATCTATTTGTGACTGCTGCTCTAGAACACACAAAGGTATTTGTATATTAGCATCCCATAACAAAATTGGTGCCATGCAAATCGCTCCTTGATTTCGAAACAACAAAGATTCTAACATTTTTTATATGAAAAAGAACCAATCAGTCCGATTTGGTTGGAAAATGGTGTGATTTGCATGGTGGCAATTTGGCTACGGTTATGCTAATATGCAAATACCCACACAACAAATAATATTTGTCCATGTGAAAAGCAGTCTGTGTCTCGATATAAGCCAATCTGTTATAAAGATAGGCCCTTAAATTTGTTGATAATAATTGCTTATGCTTATTAAATTGTGAATTGCAAGAATTATCAATCATTATCAACACTTTATCATACATATTTTGTTGCAAAATCCATGTTTGTATTTTAGTTTTCCTTGCCTATTCTACTGAAAATATCTTCAGTCACACACGCATGTATGGTTTATATTTCTCCCCCAACTTTATTGTAGATGAAGGAAAGCAGACACAATCAATATATAATTGCAAACAATGCACAGATTTGATTTTGTTGTCACATGTTTCTCATGTCATTGATATTTTCCAGTGTTAATGACATTTTTAACGTAGACAATCACCTTAATTATTTTTTTTACATTGCATTAGTATTAAGCTGTATTTTAATATAGAGTTGATTTTATGAGTGTAGTTAATTTTTCCCATTGTTTTCATTTAGTTTTTCCTCTTTATTTCTCTGATCATTTGGCAGGAATTGAGCTCTGTCAATTAAATTTCGTTTGAATTCAAATTATATAGTAAAACTGAACACTTCAATGAGATTTGTTGGAATGGAAGGATATATTCTGTTTCTCATTGCTTTGGAATTGAGCTGTGTTGATTGATGAACATTTGAAGTTAAATATTTCCTTAGAGAGACTATTTTTTATTTTGCCCTTTCCTCTTGTTCCTGATTTTTCTTTTTTCAACATTTTAAAATTTTATGTTTTTGTTTCAAATTTTTTTTCTTCTTTTTAAGTGCAGTCAATTGGCTTCAGCACATAAAAATAATGCTTTGTAGGAAATCAAATTTAGGTTGTCGTACTCATTTGACAAAAGTAGTGCAATGAGTAATTACATAGCAAATGAGAAAAACAGATCAAGGCACATTACAGCAATATGCAGCCATACTTGTGGATGCACGTTTGCAAGCATAGCATTTGATTTTTACAACATCAGGTCTGCTCTGTTTGCAACAAAAAGAATACAATAGGTTACAAATGGTTAAAAGATGTCCATGCAAAACAGCATTTCATCGTCAAACATGACTTGGTGGTGAGTAATCACACGATAACAGTCACATTGCATTCCAGTACAAACCAGCAGAAGATTATTCGTTAAGTCAGCATGCTCTCATCAGCTGAAGTGTATCATTATTGCAAGACTCTGAAATTTAAGGGAGAAAAAAAGAATGTTTTACACCACTGAAAAAATTAAATTGCCTCAACTTGCAGTACAACGAGAGCCATTAAAAACTTTGCTGGGCAGATATACTATGGAATCAAAACATTTCCTACATAACATTCAAAAATATAATTCATACTTCCAAATGACATTATTTGGAAAAATAAGCATTTGTAAACACACCTTTAACAGACCCATAAGCATTGTAAAAATAACCCTTTGCCCTTGAGGAATCTAGAGTAGAGCCATTTAAAAATTATCCTCGAGGTTAAGGTATCCACTATGGAGACAATGTAAATAATTTTAGGCTCATAACATAAGGATGAAAATAAACCATAATAACTTCAAGTATTTGGTTAATAAGTTACAAATGAAATCAGTGAAGGAAAGTTTTGTTTATATATATTTTGCCGCCCATCTGGCATAGTAGTTATTAATGCTGACTGTTGTGTTCTAAGGCCTGGGTTCAAATCCTGGAGAAAGCATGGATGTTTGTAAATGTACAGTGCCTTTGCGGCATTGGGTACTCTGAATAGCCATCGAGCTGCAAGTCCACTCGTGAGGTTGGTGGAAGAGGAAGAGAGGTGGGAGGCCTTTGACCACCACCGGATTTCTTTGGAATTTTTCTTGGATTTCCTTGAGTCGAAAGTTGTTCAACGCAAAAATGAAGATGAGTTGTATAGGTTACGCTTGCAACCGCAAACGGAATGTTTTAATTCAAAGTTTAACACGCTGGGATGAATGGTTAAATCACTAAAATAAATAAATAATAAATATTACCATTTGTTACAAAAGTTTATGTTGTTGAAAGTATTCCTTCATTAGATAAACTGCTTAATTCTGTAAAAAAATGGTACACCTGCTGCCAAGAAGAAACGAAACATGAGATTTATTTTTTGATTTAGCAGAAAGAGCATTTAAACACAAAAAAATAAAAAGCATTAAAATCCAAAATTTTAATGAAGTTAATTGACGGGAAAGTCACTATTACTTTGGTTTATACTAGTGATGACAACTTAAAGATTATGAGAAAATATAAACATTAATTGCGAAAGAGTATGAACCCTCTTCTTTTGTTTGCTTAGATAATTTTAAGAAAAGTAAACACCTCTCCGGGCATAAGTTTTCCTAGCCTTACATAGGATACGGCACCATATAAACATGTATATTATCTTAATAGAATCTACACATAAATAATATTAATATAAATATTTTTAATTATTTAGACTAATTCACATATATATACATATATAAATCGTATATACTCATATGTAAATGTATAATAATGCATAATTATTCAAGCATTTCCCTTTACAGAAATTGGATGAAATCACCAAATCCACAGAATGGACACAAAAAAAGAAAACTACTTAACACCTGCATGCGAAAATGTCGTAAAAAAGACGTAGTGTATCCCAACGGTTGGATTCTTTTGCCCAGAATAAATCAAAAGTTTTTCACTTCTATCGAGTGATCATAAGCACATACATAATTTTTATTTACAAATGACTTAATTACAAAAATACCAATCTTAAATGAGAAACTCTCAAACTAAGAAAGGAATTTAAAAATAAAATGGAAAACATTTTGTAATACTCTAATGAACAAAATGTTTGAAGTGTTTGCCTTCTTACTTCTTTTAAGTCGATACAAAATGTAAAATTGCGCCAAAAGTTTGCTGAAGCAGTGGAAGAAATAAATTCAACTAGAGCGAACATTTTTTAAAAGCTGTAGAACCTGTATTTATGTAGAAGGCAAGCACATCGGAGAGAAATTCATCAAAATATTACAAATGTTTTCTTTATTTCTTTTATCTTTAAATTTATTGCTTGATTTGAGAGTTACACGCTTAAGATTGCATTTTTTAAGATGAAATCATTTTGGCGAAAAAAAAAGAAACAATTGTTATAGATAGAAACGTAGCAAGTATTGTACCATTTCGTAACTATAACTAAATGGGTGGTCCTTTGAAACAATTTGCCTAGGGTAATATGTAATATATATATTTTTTTATGAAGAATGGGTCAAAGTTAGGGGACATCACTTTCTGAAACCGACCTAAACTACGTTAATTTTAGAACAGCAAAGTTTTTTTACCGATTTGTGACTGTGATTAATAGCACGGCTATGTAAAGAGCACATACCAGAAAAATTCACAGTAAAATTGTGAAAGTTGTGGTCACACAGTACCTAATGATGTGATGGAGGATGTAAATTTTACACTATATCAAAAACACGCTAGTCGTCATTTAACCAAGTCTGGGTCCATTAACCTAATCCGGGATCGCCAACGCTTTCCGATCAAAATCTAAAACAATATGTGATCCACTAATGAAGTCAACGCCGAGAATACATGGGTATTCTAAATCTGCCAAGACGTGACACATCCAAGGTTTCACAAATTCTCTGATCCGCACAATCAATTTAATTATACCAATATTCCGACATTTAGCTCCCTGTGCCATGATCACTTGAGCACGTGATTTTTTCACTTACTTATAAAAAAATATTTTCTATAGATATCATCGGATATAAATGATTTCTACGCTCCTGTATCCTATAAAGCTTTTGTAAAAGTTTCATTTAACTAAATAGGAACATATGGGAGTTCCACCGGAGACATGCATATAGCAGATAATTTAATCGGTACATCCTTTGCCGACTGCGCCTGATCATTTTGATCATCTCGAACCCTCAAAACATTTAATCAACCCCTTTGCCTTTGATTACCTCTACTAAAATTTTGTACTCGAACCCCTATTTCTGCGGTCCTTTCGACTGAAATTTTTACTTTGAACTCTATATCCCGATTGGTATCCTCTATCATCAAATCTTCGATCGTCCCTATTAAATCCATTCTAGATTTCGACCCACTGATTTCCTTGACGAGCAGTCTCGTAATTACCCCCATAATTATTTCTGTTATTACTCGTTCTATGTAAAACTTCTGAATTTCTCCAATTCCTCCGTTTATCATCATCAGTAGACATCCTACGCTCATTCCAACCTTGTCGTTCAACATTATCCCTATTCCTCGAATCCTACATATTCTTGCACGAATATATTTTTTTCGAATTTCTCTAATACCTCCAACAACTGAGCTGTTGTTTTCGGGTTCCTGATCTCTACATAATCTTAGACATGTGGTTGGAGCCGAACAAAAATATGGCCTACTAAAACTTCTTCGGATATACTAAGTTCAAGTTTTTTATGTACTTTGAGTTGATCATATATAAAATCTGTCTAATCCTGATCCCTGCTCTGTTTACGAATGAAACCTAATTTCTAAATCCTTTCTGTTACGTACCACATGGAAAGTTTTTGTCAAAGCCGCCTTTAATTGTGCCAAATCCGTGGCTGTATCTTGCAATACGTTGACCCAAATATTTCGTACCAATCACGGGCCCTTCCAAGGAGATGACCTTTCAAATACGCACATTCTAAATCATTGGGTATCTCTAGCAATTTGATCCCTCAATAAACTCATCTACATTCTCGGACCCAGAAAAATATACCTCTAGCAAAACTCTCAGCCCTGCTGCACCTCCTACCTCAGAGTTAGGGAAATTAAACCAGGCCGGGCGCCATTGTAAGGCATTCGCCCGTGGGTGCTGCCTTACTTCAAGTTATCCTCGTGACCTAGAGGTGTGGGAGTGAATGAAGAACCAGGCATTGCCATAATCTTAATATCTCTTTATTAAGATCTTAACTTAAACACTATACAGTGATAATATATTTATATTTAAACTTAGCGGATCTGAGGTGAAGAAACACACAATACCTATAACCAAAACACAAATTCACAAATACACTGGCAAAAAACAAATAAAATCCAAAATTTCAGTGGGCAATATTTTCTGGTAATTTTTTATATTTTTTATCGTAGCCACATTTATTCAAATGATTGTATAGAAAATTATAATTTTAACAAATATATATATATATATATATATATATATACATATATATATATATATACATATATATACATATATATATACATATATATATATATATATATATACATATATATATACATATATATATACATATATATATACATATATATATACATATATATATACATATATATATATATATACATATATATATATATATATATACATATATACATATATATACATATATATACATATATATACATATATCCATATACATATACATATATACATATATATATATATACATATATATACATATATATACATATATACATATATATACATATATATATACATATATATATACATATATACATATATATACATATATACATATATATACATATATATACATATATGCATAATATATACATATATACATACATATATATACATATATACATATATGCATATATACATATATATATATATACATATATATATATGCATATATATATGCATATATATATATATATATATATATATATATATATATATATATATATATATATATATATATATATATATATATATATATATATATATATATATAAAGGAGAAAAGCGACTCACTCACTCACTCACTGACTAATCACGATATCTCCGGAACTATTAAACCTACAAACTTGAAATTTGGTAGGTAGGTTCCCTTCATGGTGTAGACGTCAGCTAAGAACGGATTTTGCAAAGTTCGAACCCCAAGAGCGTTACGAAGGTTTAAGGGGCGTTATAGATAATTATTTCCTTTACTAAACTATTAGATGTAAAGTCGTGAAACTTGGTAAACAGATTTCTTTCATAAAATAGAGATCCCCTACATAATGATTTTTACAAAATCGACCTCCAAGGGGCGTTGAGGGCGCTTAAGGGGCGTTATACATAATTATTTCTATTTTTAAACTATTAGACGTACAGTCTTGAAATTTGGTGAGCGGATTCCTTTCATAGAGTACAGATCCCCTACAGAATGGGTTTTGTGAAAATCGACTCCCAAGTGGCGTTGTAGAGAATTAAGGGGCGTTATAGGTAATTAACTCCTTTTTTAAACTATTAGACGTAAAATCTTGAAATTGAGTAAGCAGATTCCATTCACTCAGTAGAGATCTGTCATAAGATGGGTTTTGTGTAAATTGTTTCCTAAGTGGCGTTGCGGGGATTTAAGGGGCGTTATAGATAATTTTTTCCATTTTTCAACTATTATAGACGTACAGTCTTAAAATTTGGTAAGCTAATTCCTTTCATGATGTAGAGATCCGTTACAAAACAGTTTTGGGGGAAATTGATCCCCAAGGGTCACTGAGGGGGATTAAGAGGCGTAATACATAAATATTTCCGCGTTTCAACTAATAGAACCACCTGCTTGAAAATTAGAAGTTATGTTCCATTCATGGAATAAAGTTCCTTTTACAAAGATTTTTGCGAAAACGGACCCCCAAAGGAGTGAGTTTGCGAGGGATTAAGGCATGTTATAGAAAATTCCTGTTTTTGAATTTAACTCATTTACTTGAAATTTGTTGAGCACTTTTTTCTTTAGTTGAATAGAGTTCCACTAAGAATGGATTTTACGGAAATCAATTCCAGGGGGAAGCGGGGAAAGTTATTGGGGCGTATTTATAGACAAAATTCCCGTTTTTGAACTACTAAGTCTATAATAATAAAATTTGGTTTGCATGTCTCTTTTGTTGAATTGGAATCCGCTAAGAATGCTGTGAACGAGGTATTGATGATAAAAATTCCGTTTTTGCTCTGTTAGATTTAGACTTGAAATTCAGCAACATGTTTATTTTATGGAGTAGAGATCTACTGAAAGTTGCTTTGGTGGAAATCCACTTGATTATTAGGTTAAGTGAGCGAAAAAAATCTTTCTACTTCGATTTTAGACATAAATAGAAATTAGATATTATAATTTGTGTTCTTTTTATATCAAGGGGTGAGAGTGTAACAGCTATAAATATATTTTTCAATAAATCGAATTCTTAATGCTAGGTATCAATAATTATATATGTACATATATGCAACATCGTGAAATACACAGTGAAGCCGGTAGGGTAACGGCTAGTATATATATATATATATATATATATATATATATATATATATATATATATATATATATATATATATACATATATATACATATATATACAGTCAGGTCTCTTTTTATGCGGATTGTTTTTATGCGATTTTGAAGTTGTGCGGTTTGTATTCCAAACATTTCTAGATTTTTGTTATTATTATTATTATTTATACTGAGACGTAGATCGTTGTATTCCGAGAATTTCCGTATCTTTTTGGTGCTTACGTCTGCGACAGTCTTAGATTAGCATTCGTTATTTCAGTAGTATACCGATACGATACCATTATTCCGAAATTATATTTTCTCTTACCGTTGCCTAGTTCATTTTTATAAAAGTTTCACTTTAATAAGTGGCGAGTTTAAGTTGCAATATAATAAGCAGCAAATTTTGATTTCTGGATTTAAAGTGAGTGTCGTAAAGTTTTATTTTTCATTAGAAAATCGTAAGTGTAATTTTTTAAAATTTCTTTTCTAAGATTTTATTTGGCCCAATGGAGGAAAAAAAAACATCAAAGACAGTCAATTTCGTTGGAAACGAAAATGGCAATTTTAGATCGCTTAGGAAAAGGAGAAGGATCTACGGCTATTGGAAAACATTTTAATTTAGGCGAATCTACTGTCAGAGCAATTAAAAAGAATGAAGCTGCAATAAGAAAATCGGTCATTTCTGGTACAAAATTAAGCACCAAATTTGCATCGTACACAAGCGATGTATTATTAGAAAGAACGGAAAGAGCTATCGCAATTTGGATTGAGGAACACGTTCAAAGAAGGATTCCTGTAAGTGGTTATTTAATCCAAGAAAAAGCCCTTCAGTTTTATAAGTCAATGAAACAGTCAGAATCATCACCTTCCACTTCCCAAGCTGGAAAAGAATTTTCAGCTAGCAAAGGATGGCTAACCGGATTCTTAAAAAGAAATGCACTTCATAATATTAAGATAACAGGGGAGAGTGTGCGACAGCAGATGAAGGAGCAGCAAAAATATTTCCAGAGGAGCTAGCGAAAATTATTGAAGATGGGGACTATTCTGCCGATCAAGTATTTAACGCTGATGAAACAGGACTTTATTGAAAAAAATTGCCTAACCGTACTTACATCACAAAGGATGAAAATAGTGCAAGTGGACATAAAGCAAGTAAAGATCGAGTCACCTTATTACTTTGTAGCAATGCATCAGGAGATCGGATGTTGAAACCTCTCTTAATAGATAAATCTCTTAGACCACGTGCCCTTAAAGGTAAAGATTTAAAACAACTGTCCGTGCATTGGATGGCTATCCCGAAAGCCTGGATGACAACAGCTATTTTTACAGAATGGTTGAATAATTGTTTCGTACCAGAAGTGGAAGCCTATATGAAGGAAAAATCTCTCAATTTTAAAGTTTTATTAATTATTGACAATGCAGAAAGTCAGCCACAATTAGAACATCCAAATTTTTCAGCTAGTATTTCTTCCCCGCCCAATACAACAAGCCTTATTCAGCCATTAGATCAAGGTATAATTGCAACTTTTAAAAAATATTATATTAAGACAACGTACAAATTCATCTTGAATAAACTAGAAAATGAGTCCTTAACAGTAAAAGATGTGTGGAAACAATTTTCTATTTTTGATTGTTTAATTCATGTTGCAACTGCTTCCGCTCAAATATGACCTAGAACTTTAAATGCCTATTGAAAAAAGATTTGTCCAGCATGTGTTACAGACAATACAACCACTCAAACATCGACACTATCAGATGAAATAATTAATTTGGCACATGAAATTGGAGATGTTTTTAATACCTTCAGCCACGATGATATAGATGAATTGCTTGTGGATGATGCATTAAGTGACAATGATATTATTGATTTAACTTTAGATCTAACTGTAGACGGCGTCGTAGGTCTAGAAGGTGATAATGATGAGGAAGAAAAATCAACTCCCCTCACTGGAAAATTAATTCAAGAAGGTCTTCAACTTTGCAGTAAATTAGAAAATCATTTTCTTATTAATGACCCCAATTCTGAACGAGCCTCTAAATTACAACTGGAACTGCATGTCTGGATATCGTGAACTATATAAAAAAATAAAAGAATCCTCATCGCAAAGTTTAATTACTGATTATATTGTCAGAAAAGGAAGAGCTACACAGAAGGAGAATGAAGTTTGTGAAAATCCGTGGCCTTTACCGCAAATACCTATTGCAGAAACAGTCTCTTCTGAGGATGAAGGTGATTTGGAACCACCTCAGCAAACCATTATCAGATAGCGATAATGATTAAAAATGTAAAACTATGTGTATTACTTTTCCATACAATAAAATGAATTAAGGTTTGAATAGAAGTTTTTTTTTAGCTTTTGTATGAATTTCTTTCAGACATTCTTTTATTTCTGCAATTTTTTTTATGCAATTTTAAGTTAATTTTAACTAGTTGTTTTGGTTTTATGCGATCTTAGAGAACTAAGGAACGTATCCCTACTTTTTTCCATTCAAGTAATGCCTTTTTTAATGCGATTTTTTTATATGCGTTTTTCGGTAGAACGTATCTACCGCATAAAACGAGACCTGACTGTATACATATATATATACATATACATACATACATATATACATACATATATACATACATATATACATACATATATACATACATATATACATACATATATACATACATATATACATACATATATACATATATATATATATACATACATATATATATATATATATATGTTGTTCAAATTTTCAATCGTTAATAAAAGACATTCTATTCATTCATTCAAGTTCAAATACATTTTTTTAAAACTTGTAGTTGTTGCCACTTGATGTTAATACTGTTTTTTCAAATACTAATTCATTAATTGTTTTTAATTAATGAATAAATAGCAACAAATAAAAATAATAGTCCAACAACATGTATAGAAAGATATCGCGTTGGACTTCTAATCCAAAGGTGTTGGGTTCGAATCCCACCTTGGACGGTCTAATTTCTGAGAATGTGATTTCTCTTTATTACTATTCTGTTTTATTAGAATAATTAAACTTAATTAATGAATAAATAGTAACAAACAAACAAAAATAGTCCAACGCCACATATAGAGATGAAAATGGAAAATTTCAAGGAAAATCGAATTTTATTTTGTAACTTAATATTGTGATTCTGGCAAACGTATATGCATGTTTATATTAATTGTAACTATTAATAAAAAAGTAATTAAATAAAAATTTTCTTGTGGACCTAAGTAGGAATTGACTTAATTTTTATACACTGCTGGACAATTGCTAAAGGACGGATCACAAATTGCTATGTAGCATAACATTAAGCGAGACATGAGGCTAGTAGGATAAAATATAGTTGCCACACTGTTCAGACATTAGAATAAAGAATATTTATTGTTCTGGAAAGTACAAAAAAGCTGTGAAACATCTGAAGGAAAAAAATGTTCATTTGATCTGCGTACGGAGAAATGGAACAATGCATCTAAAAGTCAGCAGGCACCTTAAAGAAAGGTATCAGTACGGGATATGTCCACCGTGGAGTGTGATGCAACATTCCACACGTCGTACCATACTTTGCACAACATTATCCAGCAGCTGTTGAGGCAATTTATCCCATTCCTCTGTGAGTGCACGGATGAGGGTGTTCTTGTTTGTCGGAGGATAGTTTCGACCAGCAACTTGCCTCCCGAAAGCATCCCACACATTTTCAATGGGGTTTAGATCTGGAGAACGCGCTGGCCATACGAGACGTTGAATACCCTCGCTATCTAGACAATCCTGAACAGCGAGTGTTCGATGACATGTTGCGTTATCGTCCATAAAAACAAATTTATCATCGACAGCACCAAGGAAAAGACGAACATGAGGAAGTAGAACTTCATCAATGTATCGTTGGCCCGTCATAGTTCCATTCGCAACCACATGTAGGCGCGTGCGGCCATTGATCATGATGCCGGCCCACACCATGATACTGCATGTCGGATATCGGTCCTTATCCTGGATACTTTCTGGACGATAAGCAGTACCACTCTCGCGCCAGATCAGTTGGCGTCTACAATCCGATGACAGACTGAACCTACTCTCATCTGAGAATAGTACGCATGCCCAGTCCTGTTCAGTCCAATTGTGATGCTCACGTAACCATTACAAACGGGCAGTACGGTGCTGTCTGGTCAATGAGACACACACAACAGGTCTGCGTGCGTATAGTCCTCCTCTCCTCAAACGTCTGGTAACAGTTTTTCGGGAGATCTGCTTTCCTGAGGCAGCAAGAAACTGATTTACCACCTGCTGAGCTGTGGTGCGTCTGTTCCTTTTTGCTAATAGGACGATATATCTGTCTTCTGCAGGCGTCGTACTTGTAACACGACCTCCTACGTGCCGTCTACTACACATTCCAGTAGTTTTAAATGACTTCTCAAGCGTGAAACAACGCTGTGAGCGATGTCGAACTCCCTGGCAAAACATCTGTTATTTTTCGCCTTCTTCCATCTTTCCAATAATTTGGCCACGCATAAAATCATCTATGTGATGTCGGGAAGACATGCCAAAAGTTTTAAGTTCGTCTATTAAATCTTTCCTGTAAGACTTTGACTTGAAACAACAACTGTCCACACGCGTCAAAACCTTTAAAGCTCTTATGAACGCTATCACATGATAAACAGACGTGGAAAAATTTGCATACTCATACTTCTTCTTACTAATATCCCGCACTTATTCTAATTTTCCACATTTTGCTTCCTTTCATTTTGTGGTTGCTATGTTATCCGTCCTTAGCAATTGTCCAGCAGTGTATTACTTGCATTCCATATATTTTCCTATAATCTTACAAAATTTGAAAGCTCTAAGTTAAAAAAATAGAGGTATGGTAATTTTTATGTTCGTTTTTATTCATATCTCAATGACAAACAAAATGCTGATTTATCTCAGAAAAAAAAATAACTAATCTATCTTCATTTAAAATGTTGTCTTTTCTATTGTGTCAAATGTTCTTTGATATTTTTTTCTAACTATTGCTGTTAATACATGTAGTAAAAGTTAATGCACATTTTTAATCAAAGCAATAATTATGTTTTAAAAAATAGTTGAATTTATTCAAGGAATTTCAATGAGCATTCATAAAAAATTATTTTACGAATATCAATCTAGTTATTACAAAATCCATGCAACTTTTGTTGTATTAAGTTTGACACACTTGTAAATTAATCAAATTTGATGTGGGTAAGTCAGTTATATTGCAAGAATTGCATTTTAAAATACCTTTTACACACGGATTTTAAAACTTTTTTTTAAACATTTAAATTATTAGCTTTTTGTTGTATTTTGAAGACGAAAAAAAAAAATTATTTTACATAATACATATGCATTGAGTGTAACTATAAAGTTCTTGAAAATCATTAAACCAATATTTCTTATAAATCGCACCATGTTTCATTAAATCTGAAAAAAGTTCAAGGTATCCTAACACGTTCGGAGTATTTTTTTAACAGAATATAATATATAAAGACTATATAAATGCTCTTTTAGGACTCTTTACCAATAAGTACTACTATTTTACTAACAATATTTACAATAAATTACCTGAATTTTACAAAAATACAATTATGATTGAACATTTATTAATATTTTTTACTTGAAAGACTTCAAAGCAGTTAGAGAAAAAAGTAATAAATATATATATTAGTAAAAATATTACTAAAACAAATTAGATGTTTTTGTCTACAAAATGCACTAAAATTTTGATGTTTTTTTAAAATTTGTAAAGTTTAGAGCTGATTAAGTAAACATTATAATAAATGTGACATTATTTACGAGACCATTATTTAAATAACAAGCCATAACTCAAAAGTATTCATACAATAAGAAATATTTTATTACATTCTCTAGAAAATAACATAAATATCAGGTTCAAAAAGTTTTATAGAAATACATTTTCGTAACATTTTGAGTTATCAGACTCACCGTGATAGATTTGGAGCAATTTAAATGCCTACTTCTGATAGATCTATGACCCACTTCCAGTTTTCTAACTTTTTAAAAATGATTGTAACTTGGCCTCTCGGTAGCGTAGAAACAAATCAAAATATGTTTCGTAAAGCCAAAAATAGTTCTATTCAATAAAATAAAAAACAAAAATATCTGTCTTGACCGAATTTGGTCATTTCAATGCGCGCGTGTTCTGATACCTTAAAACAAAAAAAGACTTTACAAAACGAGAAAAATTTATTTTAGTATTAATGAAAAAGAATGCCTTATTGGCTGGCTTAGAGTTTTGAGACACCTAGTTCTCTTCAACTGAATTGTTTCAAACAATAAAGGAACTTTTTTTTTGCTAAAACTATTCAAGAAGTCTAACTACGGATAATTTTTACCACAAAAATGTGTTTGAAATACACTTAAAATTCACAATTATTGCTCAGAGGAGAAAAGACAACGGTTTGCTTGGCAACAAATCTTCTCGTGTGTATCTTTTTCAAAAAAAAGAATTAATATTTTGCATCGATTTTTATTTGTTTGTTTGCAAACAGTTTAGTTTCAAGTTAAACGTATTGCACACAATAACACAAATATTTACTGTACAACCACACGTGCAGCAAGTTTTTTTTAAAAAAAGAATGCGTTTATATATATTTCATACTGTATGTGCTTTTGATTATTATATATATTTTCTTCAATTTTTTTTACCATTTTTAGTCAAATTAATTATAGAAGATTAGTTATAGATACACACACACACTTCCAAATTATGGTAAAGTCTCATCCATGAATTGTCTTTACGGACATTTTTGTGTACCTATCTTCATAAATACCCATCTCATAAATGAGTACCGGAACGTCGTTTCAAAGTTAGCCAGCTATTTGCCCTCCCTCTTTTGTTTCCCGGTAACCTAGGCCAAAAGGCTCACTATATAGTGCCTTCCTTCAAAGTGACCGATAGATAGGGACATATGGGTTACCTGCAAAGTCTATTTATTTGTTTTTTTAATACATGGCCGTGCTATACATGTGTGGATAGGGTAGTCCACTATTGTGAGGAGGAAATGCCAGGAATTGTGTACTCTATGCGTCGGAGTGACATGTCAATTTATGATTGGTGCTTGTGGTTTTTAACATATGGTGACAGAAGGAACTCAAGTCAGAATAGGCCTTGTCCTGGAAGAAGGAATGGTGTTTGAGACAGAGTCTCAGGGAGCCATGTGCATGTCTATGTTCTTTCCAATGGAAGAGAATTGGACTGAGAGAGTCTAATCTCATCGGCCGCACGTGCGTGCATTATTCGGTAATCCCAGATGGTAAACTTTTTACATTAATTTCATTAGTAAAGATGTGGAGAACACAGTAAGAGATGCAATGCATACTTTGGTTAACGGAATTTAAATCAGTCCCGTAGGTGCAGCGATGTGTTCGAACATAGTGGAATGTCGTTACTGGATAGTCTAATATTCTCCTTCAAAATGAATCAAATACACGATCAACAGTGTCTTCTATCACGAAAATTCAAGGATACTTGCCAGTTTGAGATACCAAAGTTCCCGTTTCCTTTAAAGTTCTGTCCCAATGGTGTATGGATTTCAATGTCAGAGGGTCGGCATTCTATTATGTTCAAACACGTCGCTGTAGTACACGCGTGACTGATTTAACCATCTGGCCGGAACATCTATTTTTTTGCCGTACTGAGGAACATCCATCTGATAGAGATGGGTACGTAAATTTTTTAAAATTCTTCTTACATTCAGGATTGTTTTAAATGTCCTTATCGCTTATGAAATATAATAGAACTTTTAATATTTAAGTCTTTATGAGGCACATTATTTTTAATATATTTTTGTCATTAGAATTGTGACTAGTATTTTTATAAGAACTGATTAAAAATTATTAATATTCATGTTAAAGTAATTAAAAATAGTACCAAACACAAAAAAAAACTATAGAAATATCCGTTCTGATCGACGGTGAGAGATAAGAAAAATCGCGCCTATCGTGAGTTGAAAAAAATCGCCATGTATCACCACGTGATCCTCTAAATGGATAGAGTTCAACTGAAGATGTCAATGCAGTCCACCCCAACAATCATACCACAGCATTATCTACAGGAATGAAAGAAAATCATCCCCGTCTAAGAGACGGATGCTCCGGTTCTGAGGGTTAAATTCCGTTAACCAAAGTACACACTGCATCTTTTATTGTGGCATCCACATCTGTACTAATGAAGTCAGTGTAAAAAGTTTATCTTCAGTGATTGACGAATAATGCGCGCAAGTGCGGCTGATACGACTAGACCCAAAAAGTCTGCAAGTTTTCCAATCCATGGATGAATGGATTATTCTGATGGGTAGTTCCATAATAAGCCATTACTTCTGGGTACTTTAAGCCCGGACACCCTGTATCATGAAGAGCGACTGTCGAAAATTGCGTCGACAAAAGCCAGCTTTGAAATCTAAATTTCCCCAAACTAGACAAGACTAAGGCAATTTATTAGTACGTGTGCCCGACTTGATCTCAGAAATATCCAAGGAGGGATCTTTGTACGAAAGTGGATCATTTGTTACTAATCCGATATTTAAACGTCGACAACAAGGTAAAGCTTCCCCGAAATTGGAACAGGGGACAGCATGAAAATATTTTCCACTGGGCTCGTATTTCAGTGTACTCGTCGGTCTTTAGGGATTATTGTTACCGATACGAAATTTAGTACTTAAAGATCGAATTATTCCATGCGCGATTCAAAGCATCGCCAAGTATATATAGTGCCTAGAGACATTGCCGTCATGCTTAATTTTTAAGAAAATCCATTAAGATGAGGACATGACTACTTAACAGTGAAATCGTAAGAATGCAACCCGTTTTTTAGAAGGATTTATCTTAACCTTCTCCGTGCGGGAAGTCGTAACTTGTTTCTACTTGTTCTGATTCGCTCAGCTTCTCTTCGAGCTTTAAAAGATATCAATGAAATATAAATAATCAAAGATTACTACGCAGTTAAACAAGACTGATTTCCGCTTGTTTTGTGGATTAAACTTATACTCTTCATGGGCATTATAATGCTCTTCTGCTTCACCAAGTGTATCGTATAATAAACTATAGTTTAAGAAAGCTGTGACGGGCTCATCGCGTTTTCTACTAAAAACTCCTCTTGAGTTCTTTGGGGCCGAAAAAGGCAAATTCTTTCCAACCAGATCCAGAAGTAAAACGTGGATATGAAAATTAGAAACCTTTTAAATAGCAGAAGTTTAACGTAAGCGTATGACCTATTGGGGAGTGATTATACTAGTCTGGTTTAAGCGTGTGAACTGATGGAAAAGAAGAAAATCGTCATTAAGTGTGAAGCTATCCGTGACACAAGTCAAGGTGGATACAATTCCATGCGAGGTAAACAAAAGCTATTTAGGATCCGAGAGGATTGTGGTTAAGGATAGAGATTAAGGTAGGATAATTCTAGTATCTATTAGTAACTGTGATATAAACAGAGATTAGGAATAGACGGGGAAGTTAAATATAGTGATTAAAATCGCGCTTATTTGGTAATACGTATTGTGTGTTTTCTCACCTCAGATCCGTTATGTTATAATATAAAGATTATCATTGTTAGTGTTGTGATGTACCTCCCCTTGGAAGTACATCCTTCGAAGTATCAGCGTGAGCTAGAGGTGTAGGGATTGTGAAAGGACTCGGATCAAACATTATTTTAATATGACTTTATTAAGATATTCAACTTAAACTTCGAACAAATATAATATTAATAATGAATGAGAGAATCTACGATGACGCAATCCGCAACACACAATATAATTCAGACAAATCTCAATAATTGAACTGCCTAATTTTCAAATATAATAAGTAAGCAATCCTACCTTATATTATTCTGTAATAAACTTGTCTTTATCTACAATGGTATGTAGCTTGCCGTTTAACTTCTAATCGATCACCAATATGTTTATCCACGACACGTAGAACTTAAATCTTGAACGACGAACTTCTATAATCATCAACTGCCACAACGCACGTCAATTGTCTAACATTCCTTTACATTGCCATCACGCTTACTCTAAGATCCTATATTTGTCCTATATTATTTGCATCTCTTCACTTCTCGTTTCTTGGATTTGGTTGGAAAAGAGTTGCCATTAATTCTGGCCCAAAGAACCCAAAGGACTTGTTAAAGAAAAGACGCGTAAGACGTCACAGTGTTTAAGTTAAGATATTAATAAAGACATTTTAAGATCATGGCAATGCCTGGTTCTACATTCACTCCCACACCTCTAGGTCATGAAGGTAACTTAGGAGTAAGGTATCACCCACGGGGGAATACCTCATGAAGCTAAAACATGCTTTTACAGTTAATCAAATTGAAAAGTAATTCTTAATATAAGAATGCAATGATCAACGCGAAAATTAATGTCACTGTGGTAGAAGCGTGGGGTGTGCTTAGTACTATATTTTTACACTAACTCTGTATTTCGAAATAGAACTAGTAAGAAATTATAACAATAGATATAGAGCACCCTGCGCTTTTACCACAATGGCATTAATTTTCTCGTTATTCATTGTGTGTATTCTTTTATTAAGAATTACTTTACTACTTTTTCAGTTCGATTAACTACAAGAATGTATTTTAGTTTAAACGAAACTATAATTTTTCATTTCTTTGCTAGATCTACAATAAAAGCGTTTTTTTAGTTAGACTATCATCTATTTTGTATTTGTATTAACGAAGAGCGCATTTTCACTTTAGGGTTGTAACTTAATCTTTTGATCGCAAAATCTGCAATTGGGAAATTGTTAATCCTGATCAGGACAATGGAACAAAATTATTAAATTATTGTATTATCATCGGTCCTTGATAAGTGTGCAAAATTTCGAATTAATCAGACTTTTTTTTTAAAGTGGGTAAAATTCGCGTTCAAAGATTCCGTTACATACAGGTGAAGCTAATAAAATCGTGTTAAAAGCTGGACAAATACACGCAAGATAAATATCGGCATTTTCGTAGCGGTTATTTTATGACCGATACTTTTCCTCGAGATTTGAAATGATAGCGTGGAAACGATTTGATAAATAGTTCTACTCATGATTTTATGTTTGACACAGTTTATTTAGAATCGGCTCTTGCGCCATAAATCCAAACACTTACTCACTCTGGTCATGATTTTAAAACACTGAACTGACTCCTGCTCGTTTTCTTTCTTGTTAAAGGGTATTCTGGGAAATTAAATCTTTTCGGATTTATATGCGGTCGTTAAATATTGAAAGAATGTATATATACACACACACACACACACACACACACACACACACACACACACACACACACACACACACACACACACACACACACACACACACACACACACACACACACACACACACACACACACACACACACACACACACACACACACACTAGGGAACCTATTTCTCATTTCCTAGTATTTAGACTGTGATTTTTGCGTGGAACAAATTCTATCTGTTATCCGATCTCGGTATAAAGTGACTAGCTTGGTAACGAGACATCAAAGCAACGCTAACTATTATCAATAATGAACTATTCGTTATTAAGAGCAGTCAGTCGGGTAAAAAGCCTTTGGGAAATCGATGTTGAGTTTTTGATGTTTTTAAAATCTCCGAATCAGGAACTTTCCAATGATATAACATACTAGCCATTTTATGAATTAGAAGTATTTTAAAATTACTATTAAAAATCATCACCTGGCGACCACACCCACTTTGACAGATAAAATTGACAATATTGGCTATTTAATCTGTTGCAAAGCCTCTATCTTTTCATTTATTAAACGCCATTAACTTTTAAATGCAAGCTTAATTGTGTTAGGTTTTGGAGGGAACTTTATAGCTTATAGTTCGAAGTGATTCGATTATAGAGTGTGATTCGAAATTTAATCATTAACAAAAGAAAATTAAACATAAAATTTGTAGATAAACATAAATTGATTACATGATTTTTTTTTGAAGCTTTTTCTTTGAAAAGGTAAGAATTTTTATAAAATTTACTGTTTTCTAAGAATTTTATTTTACCTAAACCTACTTACTGCATGCATGGATATTTACTTGTGTATTTTGAATTGAAATTTTTAAAAATTTCTAAACCATTTTAGCTAGAAAATTCATGTCATAACCAAAAATAAATTACAATTTTTATGAAATCCCTAATTATGTTTTACAAAAATTATTTAAAAAAAAAAGAAACTGAACAAATAATTTTTAAAATTTCACTGAAGTATAAAGATAAAGGTGTATTCAATATACAGACAAAATCTTGAGTCTTAATGTTTAATAGTTCCTGAGAAAAAGTTAAAAAAGAGATTGTCGTTATCGTTGCGAGAAGTTTGTTACGTACATAAAAAAATAAATGAGAGAAGAATTTCAGATTTAAAAACAAACAAAAACCCAGTCTTTTGTGGCTGTTTTAGAAATCACTTGTCTAACATATAGAGAAACTTGAATTCTGATACTTTAGGAAGTTGTGAAAGTTTATTAACATTCAAATCCATAATGAAAACTTTGAAATATCGTATAATCGCATGTTCCCAATTCATTACTTTCACATATTGATACATTATCACAAGGCATTCAAGATGTTCTATGGTTAACTTTGATGTAAGTAATGCACATCCCAAAACTAAAAATTCGTTCAAGATCGATACAGAATTTGTGGAAAATCATGTAAATTCTTCGACATTTTTAGCTAAAAAATCATTTGTCGTAACACAGAAAAAATGACAATTTTTATTAAATTGTGCGGAACAAGTTACCGGAAAATATCATTTATCGCACTTGTTTGGCGCAATTTTTTTTTAGTATAATTCTAGGGTGGGTGATACTAAAGCTATACCTTTTTTGAAATATTCCTCAGACATTTTTAGCTAAAATGCAGATTTCATAACACAAAAAATGACAATTTGATAAATTATGAAAACGGACAAGAAACCAGATTCTTTGAGAGCGGATAAAAATACGCAGGGATCCAATTTTCCAACAAATTATTAAAGCATTTTCTTAAAATAGATATCAGTTAAGAAAGGAGTATAAAATTCCAAAAAGGCTTCAATCATGTATAGCTGGTTATCGTGACATTTACAAGCAACTGACCACCCGACCTTCAACCAAAAACTTACATCTTACTTTGTTGCCAAAAAGTAAATCAATTGAAATTGTACAGTCAAGTGACGAAAACGATATTGAACTTATTCATTACAGGGCTTTGGATTACGATGAGTAGCAATGAACTATTTATGTGCATTTTGAAAACGTATCCGTGTATACAATGAGAATCTATGTTTTTAAAATGTTTCCATGTGTAATATTTAATTATTTATTTTGTCATGGAAGTATTCTTACATACATTTCTCTCGTAAATAATTGGCATATTTTATAAATGCGACTTTTTTTATGCGCTGCCTATCCACCGCATAAAAATTTTTTTGGAATATCTCCACGAATTAGTTCATTATATGTAAGAACTTATTAAATTTTTGAATTTTTTTCGTGCGTTTTCTTATGCGGTTCCTATCTAACGCGCAAACACAGGTTCAACTGTATATAACTTAGAAGTGGTTTATTTATATTTTACTACAACAGAGGACAGAAATTTCAAGAAAAAAAAACGCCGATAATTATTTCAATTGGTGGTAACTCTGAAAATAATGTGAATTTTTCAAAAACTAGTTCAAACTCTCTGGAGAGAGAGGTTTTTACTTTATATATGCAAAATATTATTATAACAGAAGCCTTTTTTATAAAAGGAGAACGTTTTGAAAAATGGTTATTCTATGCTAATTTAAGAAAGTATTACTCAAGTTTTGATAATTTATTGATTAAATATTAGAGATTTGCAAATCTCTAATCCTCAATTCACGCAAGATGTTAAAATAATGTCTCTTTGAGGTCATTTACCTGATGTAAGTAAGTAATTTGATCAAATCCTTGAACTATTTTAGTGAAATGATGAAATGAACAAGTCAGCATTTGTAGAGCTCTGTTTTCGTTTGTTACCACTCCCTTTTACCTCCTCCCTCTCTGTCATGTGTCATGCAGCGCCGGGCTTCTGACATAACGCACCAGAACAAAATGGCCTTAATATCATTTTTTAGTTTTATTTAGGTATATTTGCATTTTTTTATCTTTCGATTGATATATCACTTTTGTATTCCTGAAAATTAGAAACTGGATAAAACTTAAATTGAAAAATGTAAGCAAACAAATTAGGGAATTTGACCATGCTCTCTTTAGAGCTTTTGATAACAAAAAAGCTATTTTAAAAAGGAAATAATAACTGAAAAAAGGTGTTACAAATAAAGCAGGATATTTCTGAAGTACTACATTAATGTATAATTAAAAAATGTTTAAAATTCTACTACAAATATTCTTTTAAAAAAAAAATATGACAGCTTTATTGTTTAATTATTTTGTCAATTTCGAAAAATAACTTGTTTTTCAATGATTATTGTTGTATTAATTACTCTACTTTTAATAAGGCACCATATTTGCTAAATAAACACTCATCAAACCTTTGATGATTTGATCAAACCACTTTCTTTCCTTAGGGAAATCATCTTACAGAGTTCTTATTTTAACATCTTACGTGAATTCATCATCTCCCTCAGGGATTTGAGTAAATTCCAATTTAATCATTTCCCTGCAACATAAATACCTCTAATATTGGTGAACTCTAAATATCTTGATTATTTTTAAAATAAAGAAATGTATGTACTGTTTTATATCTTTCTTATGCAATATACTTCTTTAAGCATACTAAAAAATAATGATAATCGGAATCATTAGGCCTAACTATATATGTTTGAAATATAAATTTTCTAAGCACTTTCCTAGAATATAATCCTAAATTCAATCATACGTAAAGTAAACTAACCATTACTTTTCTTGCATATTTATTTACCAGGAGATAGAAAGAAACATTCTTATATTTTTCGAATGATGTATCCAGCTCATGAAACAATGCAACTTTATCATACTTAGTAAATCTAAATGAGTTTATATGTTTGCACATTATATATTTTAGTTTTTTTTATTTAACTGTTAAAATGGATCAATGTCAAAAATCAATAAAAATGGCAGCTATTTTGCATATTATTTTGAAAAATATGCATTTCATTTTTTTTATTTCATGAGTGCTTTGTGATCATTAGAAATATTTTTGGCCTAAAAGGCAAATCAATGCTTCCAGTCATATGAATTACTTTTAGAAATTATAGTGCTATAATCTTTGTATAATTTTATACTAAATTGATATGAATCTAAACAAGTAACATAAAAATTAAAAATAAATTTAAGTCAATTCTTACTTAGGTCAACAAAGAAAATTTTTATTTTAGTTACTTTTTATTAAATAGTTACAATTAATATAAATATATGTATATACATATGACGGAATCACTATATTACATAACAAATTAGAAAGCAATTTTCCTTGCAATTTTTTTACTTTCTATATATGGTGTTGGACTATTTTTTGTTTGTTTGTTAATATTTACTCTTTAATATTAAATATAATTATTCTAATAAAATAGTATAGTAAATAAAAATCACATTCACAGAAATTAGGCCATCCCAGGTGAGTTTTGAACCCACGATTCTTGGTTTAGAAGTCCAACACGCTAAAATTTGCGCTACAAGGACACAACGAAAAACACAACGATTAAATCAAGTTGATTTGTATGCATGGAAGACTGTTCATTGCATTACACTTGAATCACGCCATCGTCGAAAGAGATTACGCTGGTGTAAAGAACATGTTGGTTGGGATTACCAAAAATGGTCTACATTGATGTTCTCCGACGAATCTCGACGAATCTGGCCACCAATTACAGTGGAGAGAGCGTGGAACACGCTATGAACAAAGTTTGTTTGTGAAAATGATCGGTACGGTCAGATGTAATGGTGTGGTTACGCATCATGCACAATGACAGATAACCACTTCTCATCTTTGATAGAGGAAGCGTTTCATCGCAACGGTATTTGCAGAGAAAGTATTCTAGATCATGTTCACATATTTATAGGGGTGTTGAAAATCCAGACTTTCTGTTTATTGACGATAATATGCGGCCACACAGAAGCGTTAAGGTAACAAAAACACTGTAAAGTTAAAATATTATCCTTATACGATGACCTGCTCACTCTCCCGAAGTAATTCCTATTGAGAATGCCTCGGATGTTCTAGGCAGACGTGTTGCACAAAGAACCATTCCTTCCCGTTCAGTGCAAGAGGTTAAAACCACCTTGAGAGAGGAGTGAGACAATATCCCCCAAGCATTCCTCGATAGTTTAGTGCTCGAGTCAGCGTTCAAAACACATCTTACTAAGGTACTCAAGTCTGCATCATTCTGACCTGAAAATCAATATTTTTTGTCGCTGTTTGGAAATAATCCAAGTAGCATCTATTACATAGTTTGACATACTTATAGGCTTTAATGGAGCAAGAGCCAATTTCGGCCAAGGTACTTGTTTATGCATTAAAAGTATAAAATCATTACAAGTTTCATAAAATGAGTTTTATTAAAAAAAATGTATAACATCTCTCTCAAAATAAGTATAAAGAGTCAGTTCTAAAAATAAAAGTAAACAGATTTTTGGTAGGGATTTCCCCCACCAAGTCCAATAAGTATAATTAAAAATGTCACTTCCTGTGTTTGGTCGGGGATTTAAATAGCGTTTTTCCACTACTTCTTCGATGTCATATACAAGCATGCCCTCTTCTGACGTGTCCTGTAAAGGTGTTCTTTTCTGGGTTCATGCGGTGTCATCTGTATTTCTATTTTATTTTTGGTTTAAAAGGTTGTAGTTGTTGGTTAATATTTCTGTTAGGATGCTTTTTCCTGCAAGTTTTGAAGTTTTTTGAAGCCTCGGGGATATAGAGGGGTCTGATTACTTAAATAGATTAAACATTATATTTGATCATTTGTATTATAATTATTATATTATCTATGTCTGTATACACGAAAAATAATGAAAACATTAATAAATGTTCATTCGGTTTTAAATTTTCATTTTAATAAAGGTTTCTAATCGTTCCAAATATAGTATAAAGAGATACGTTTTATATGTGGCCCGCGGGATTATAATGTATTTCTGAAGTGGCCCACAAGGTCATTTGAATTGGCCACCCCTGGTGTAGAGGGGCTTGATCGAGTTCCACTACCCTTGGTGGGGTTGTTAAGGTATCCGACTACTTGCGACAACTTATTTTTTAAAAAATGTAAAGATGGAAATTTTTTTGTGCCATTGTTTATTTTAAAATTTATTTAACTCATTTTAAGGGGAAAAAAGCTAAAATTAAGAAGAGAAAAATAAATTGTTACTACTAAAATGGGAAAAAATGGTTTAAAAATTGACAAAAAATTACGTAAACGATGCTCGTTCTGTACAAATAGTAAATGAACAAATTCTCAATTTTTCAATTTTGATGCATTATTTTGGCATTTCTTTTTGAAATGACCTTCCTGACAAGAGATATTTTAATTTTTACAAAAACCAAAACCCCTTTTCTTAATTGTTATATGAAATTGCTTTAAAAACAGTGATTATATTCACATTAGGAACTGTAAATTTTATAACAAAACAGTGATTGATAAATTTGAAGGTTAAAACACTATTACTGTTATACAAAACATACACAAGACATTTCAGCAAATTAATTTAAAAACTTTTGAGCAATCTCTGTCCCCATTTGAGCTTTTCGAAAAAAAAACACATTTCGAGTAAAGCGCATTTTTATAAGTTTGACATCTTATGTAAACTTATAGTATCCGCAGTGTGTGTGTGTGTGTTACTAAAACACTTGTAGTTTTTGTTCTAGAGAATGGAAAATAAAATACTTGACTTTTATTTTATAGCTAATAAGATGGCCTATAAAATAAAGTCATAAAAATTTGTCAATTTTTTTTTAAAAAAATTATCGTTCTAGGGTAGTCGGATATCTTAAGAGATGGAGGACCAGCTCAAGTGCTCGGTAGCATGACCGAGGTTCAAAATTAAGAGGTCACGTCACCAATAGCCCTCATGTTGCTGTAGAATGCGATGTTAATGTAATTCTCTTTTTCGGGATCAAACAGCAACTCTGAGTAAATCAGTTCCCTAAAAAGCTTTTTTATCTTGAATCATGTTATTTCAAAACTGTATAAATAGGGGTAGAGGTATAGAAAAAATAGGGGGTAGAGTGTACAAAACTGTATAAATAGGGCTTATAAGAAACATTTCTCCCAGTTTATTTATATTTCTAATTCAATTGCTAGGGAGTATAATTTCATGGAAACATGACAGATAATTGAAAGATTTTGCGTGTGACTTGTTTATTTTGAAAGTTTGCTCTTTTTATTTTATAGAACGTTTCTTTATTTCATCACAAAACAAGTTCTACTGTCCACTAAAAGTGCACCTCATAATTTTGAACCTGGATCTGATGACGAGTTCGACATCTGAGTTGGTACTCTGCAATTCTTATCCACGCCAACACATGGACTTGAGGCCTCGTCATATTTAGAACGCATCTATATACCCTACTAGACAATGGGTCTTTTAATAGGATAAGAACTCTATTATGCGTTTCCACTGAAATATTGCCACCCATGACATAAGTTGCAATCTTCCATTGTCAATAGTGGCCGCAGTTGCCTAGTGGTCAAGGTAACGGACTCATAATTGGAGTGCCATGAGTTCTAGTTCTTTACCGCTGAAAACCCGTGGTGCAGGGGGGGGGTTGATGCACGCTTAATAGGTAGAGCCCTATACCACTAAAGACCCACCGTGTAGGGGTGTGATGCACGTTAAATCTGTCGAGAGCCCAAACGTTCTCCCGCAAGTGTGGTTGGTAAGTTAGGAGAAGGGTGCCAGCTCAGGTGATGCCCTCGTCACTTATGGCTTAAAATTACGAGGTCCATCGCCAAAAACTCTCGAGCAGCTGAATGGTGCAACGTTAATATTTATTCTCTCACTCCGCTGTCAATACCTGAAGACCAACTTTGGCCACGGTAGAGTAGTGGTTACGGTCATGAACCTGTGTGTCGAGTCCTGGTGCCACTCAGGACCTGACGCGTAGATGTTCAAGGCCTTCCCATTGGCGTGGTATTATAGTATGGTAAAGTCTCACATTGTGCCCTCATCATTTCAACGTGGATCAAAATTACAAGGTCCATCGCCAACAGCCCTTGTGTTGCTTCAGGACACGTTACAAATTAAAATTAAATACGACAACCAATAATAACGATGAGACTTTAGTGAATTAAAATAGAATAAAATTCGCCGCTCTAAGCTTAATATTGACTGAGTTAGTGCTTATTAACCTCGCTTTGTTTATGCTACTCTAGGGCTGTTGACGAGTCGAGTAAATACTAACGTCGCACTGTTCATCTATACGAGGTCTTTTGGCGACGGACCTTGTAATTTTGAACCATGGTCAAGTGACGAGGACGATACATGAGCTGGCACCCGTCTCTCCTAACTACCACACCACACTAGCGGGAGGACGTTTCAGATCCATCACTGATAGACGCGTTAATGCAAACCGACTCACTAAACCAATTTATTTCAAATAAAGGTAACATAATGAGAATGATCATAAAATTTTGACTCATTCTTTTATACGCCTCTCTTCGTAAGGATTTAGAGAAATAATGTGTGTTACTGCTCAGCCCCTTTCACAACTGAACTCAAATCTGATCGTTTACGAACATGTTGACTATTTTCATATTTTTTGAGTCCGACTACTCTTGGGATGGTTTTAATTTACTTCATAGTGTAAAGTAACACGAGGGCTAGAGAGTGAGTTAGTGAATAAATATTAACGTTGAACTCTACAGCTACTCGTGGCAACAGACCTCGAAATTTGAACGACATCTGAGCTGGTATCCCGTCTCCTAACTACCACACCGTGTGAATAGGGGGACATTTGAGCCCTCGACAAATTTAACCTGCATCACTTCCCTACACAGATCATCAGAGGTCCTTGGCTTGAACTCATGACACGTCATTCACGAGTCCGTTACCTTGATCATTAGACTACCGTAGTCCGAGGGTTTGAGGAGACAAATCACGTCACGTCTAATTTTGAATCACGGTCAAAGGACAAGAATTATATTTAAGCTATATACATAGTACCACTTCAATATCCAAACTTTTAAACTACCTCAGAGTGAGGTCTCCCCAGCCTGGACGGATTTAACTTGCATCAGCCCCTATTCGAGTCCTGGAACCATTGAAGGCGGGTCTTCAATGGCACCAGGACTCGTGCCCTCAACTTGACAATGCCGGCCACGAATATGGCCACGGTTATATAGGAATAATGATGTCGTTATATAATTTATTATGATCCAATTTATTCCACATAAAAGTCTTTCATGATAAAAGAGAAAGTCTAATACAAGGGAAATGAGTGGCTTTCGGGGGACAAGAGAAAATAAGCCACATATGAATATTAATTATAGGTGGCGCTCCATGTAAGTGTAACTAAAACAAGCAATTACGTATGTTTTCCCTGCCTTACTTTAAAAGAGGTAGTTGAATGGCTTAAGTTTAACACCAATGTTGTTACCTCTACTCCAACAACCAGTACTTCCCGCCAACATCCTCAAGACCTCTCCCGCTGAAGCCATCCACCTGCCTTACCCTAACATCCAATGAAATCTTCATCTCGATGAACTTTGCTTTCCATTAATTTCACATAGAAGATGGAGGATCTTTTATAGATCCATATCCCTGTGACATGAAGAATCTCGTAAGTTTAACTCGCTTCGCGAGCCATATGCTCAGTAATAGCACCACAGGCACAAGTTTAACAGGGTTCTCGGTAACCCGTAAGTCCGCAGACATTTCCGCAGTTTAACAGAAAACATCTTGGAAGTCAAATTCCATGTCTGGAAGTCCTACCCACCGCCACTCGTCTAATAGCCACGCAGTACACCTTCAGAATGATAATTTAATTCGTCGTTTCATCTAATAGACTTTGAAGTCAGATACGGGATTGAGGATTCATAGCAACCCTGTATGGCCGCAGACATTTCCCCGATATTCTTAAGTTTAACTTCAAAATCTCGGAAACTAAGCTCCCTTGCCTTGAAACTCCTACTGGCCTGCCACCGCTCGTCCTATAGCCATACAGCTCTCTTAAAGCATAGAAATTTTACATCGTTGTTCTTCTTGAATAGACTTTTGCCGGATGCGGGATTGAGGGTTCCTAGAAACTCGTATTATCACGGGAATTTCCGTATAATCTACAGTTTAACAATGCTGCACCACATGGATAACTTTTTTCACTCGGTCATTTTCCTCTTTTAAACTCGGGGCAACCTTTTTGGAGCCAATTTCCTCTTACTGCTATAGCTACTTTTCCCGACTGCTTCTGGCTATCTACTACTTCTGGTCTTCACTCCCAACTTCAGCCCTCCTTGCCACCTATCGCATCATTGCAAATAACCAATCGGAAGGACTCTTCTAGTCACCAGGATGGAGAAACAATGTATATATAAATCGAGCTCTTTCACTTCAACACATCGAATAAAAGATTGAGGATTGCAAAAATCTATTGGAATGGGCTTGGAGGTCAAACCACAGGTAGGCCATTACTTTGAATTTTGTTACTTTCAATTAGAATAGCTTCATTTCATCGGAAAATCTTTAAATATCTTGACAGGTTTCATTGCTCTTTTTGGATTATAGTATTGTGGAAAAACTTTATAAATTCGTTGTACGGGTTGAATATACGTTAAAATTAACAATATTTGCTTTCTTTAAACTTGAATGATTTTAATTCGGGCGTGTAGTAGACTTCAACTGAGTGTAGCGGTTTTTATATCTTGTGTAATCATGATTATGCGCCCACCGAATGGTTGCTTCAGAACTGTTGTACGACTTGCTGCTTTATGAACACTAGCTGATTTGCGAAACGTAGCCCCAAATGGGTTCTTTCTATTTCATCAGTATCGAGCTCATAGCATTGAAAATCTGGTCAGAGTGTTGAATTAATTACAATATTCAAACTTTTGATACCGTTGCGTAGCATGTGAAGTTGGATGCCTCTTTACCTTTCAATTCTAATTATGTAAGAATCTTTTTAAACCAACTGTAACTTGTAGGAAGGTTAAATTCTTTGCTATATAGATAAGATTTCGAGTCTTTTAAAGCCTTGTCAATCTGCCTTTGAGTGGTAAATGTCATTTTATGAAAGAGTATTTTAAATCACACTCTCTTGGCAAAGCAGAGATCATGCTTCTTGTAGATCTGTGCTGCTGATCTTATAGTAGTTCCTTTTTTCTTATTGCTTTCATCTTGTGGAATAAAATGCAGAAATCAATCACTTGACGCTTACCACATAATAGAGTATCTAAAATTAAAGTTCCGCTCTCTAAATGCAGTTTTTAAAATTTGTTACACGGCAAAACCCTTTATTTTAAATGCTGTGAAATTATACCTCATCGCCAACCAGTAAATGAAGTCTATAAAAAATTATGAGTAGAAGTAAACATAACGATGTATATCTCTACCGCCCCAAAATGTACAACTAAATCGCATGGTCTGAAAGCTTGATTAAATTCAAAATGGAGTCTGTATTTTTCATTGGAATAAATGGAATTAAAAAGTACTAGAAGGCGCAAATGAATGTAATCGGAGGGGGACTACTGCAAATATTCATATCCACACTCTAAACTGAATTAAAGTGTGTGGTAATGGTTTTAAAAAAGTGGTGTATTAATTGGAGACGGGTTTAACTTTAAATCTTAAAACCATGCTATGTGTATACTAGAAAATTGACGATTCTATGTTTAACCCTACCATCCAGTGAGCAACGAACGAATGCAATCTTTCGATAACATCTATGTTGACACGATGGATGAATATAATTATCCTTGAAGAAATACTATCACTATTCACACATCGAAATGAATAATCGATGATGGGTGGAGAGATGTATGTGGAAATGCTAATCCATACTCGGTTAAAGCACGCAACAAAGTTGATCAAAAGTCGTTTCATTTGAACTCGTATCGGCATATACAATGTACGGAACTATTGTGTGTAGCAACTATTTCCACAGTATACAAATAGACTTGCAGCTTAATGGTAGCGCCGCATATATGCCATGAATGAGTTGCGGCGCCACATTGCCTCCTGGGGAGAAAAAATAGTTGTAATCAGCTAGGCCAAGAAATCAAGGCAGTAATTGCAGTTTGCGACGCCTGAAGATTAGGCGGAGGCGAGGATCCGGTTATCTAAAGAGCAGACAGGATCTAATTACCTGAATAGGGATATATAGCATCAACGAGTAGGGACATAAGTACAGCAGACAAGTAGAGATCCAAAAAACGGCGTCCAAGGCAAAGAGAAGCAGGCAGTAACAATCTGACAGCATATCCAGCGTGAGGAACAGCATCATCAAACGCATACAGCGACTGTCGATGGCAGATCAAACAGCAGCATCAAAGACTGGTAGGTAGTGATCCCAGTAGCAGTCCAGCAGCAGCAAAGGCAGGCTAGTCCAGGGTCGCAATTCTCTGGGGAATGCCAATCC